>CM050165.1:150337187-150689687 GCA_027410445.1 Discoglossus pictus
TGCCTAACCCGTGTAGTAGATTATAGTCATTGTTCGCACCTTCACTGATGACTGTTGATCCATGTACATTTCTTAGATCTCATGCAGCAGTTTACACTTGGGTAAGTATGTGTTGGATGAGGTGAGATAGTCCGGTGGAAGCAGTATGTAGATAATAAGTGAAGTGGCCTGTTCAATAATGTCATTTTGTGCAATTTCAATGAGGTATGAATGATGCTGAAGGCAATATTCTACCAAATATGTGTTCACAGAAGAATTATAAAACATTGTTAAAGGACCACACAATTTGCCATATGTGTTCTGCATCAATAGATTGATGATAAATTCCAGAGCTTATGACAAATATGAGCCATGCTAGTTCGGGGTGTTGCCGCTACCTGAATGAATGTGTAATGAGATCTATACTGCTCAGGTTGTAATAAATATTAATTAAAATCAGGTGTACTTGAAGCAAGTGGATAAGTGTTTTGTAACTACTTGATCAAATCTAGAATCTAGTTTGGCAGTATGTAGTGGAGAAGTTCCAGGGTTCAATTCCACATATTGACTGTTTAATAATCAGAAATATGTCCTTTAGGTTATATGATGAAGTAAACATTCATTTGAGATAACTTTGGTCATTTTGTGTTGATTTTAAAACAATTTAAAATAAAAAAAAAATTCCTTCCTGACTCCAGATACAGACTCCTCCCTGGATCAATACTCCCTCTCTAACTACCCAGGACAACCCTAAATACCCTTTTTACTCAAAAATATATCCAACCCCTTTTTAAAGTTAACTATCAAATCCATTGTCAACCCCTCCTTTGGTAGATAATTCCACAGATTAACTACCCTTACTGCAAATAATCCTTTTCTTTCTTTAAGGTGGAATCTTTTTTCTTTTAACCTCAAAGGATGTCCTCTTGTCAGTTGAAAACCTCTTGGCACAAAAAGATCACTTGACAAAGCCTTGAATTGACCCTGGATATATTTATATAAAATATGATTAATTTGGTTGTTCTTTCTTCATAACTTAGCCCCTCCATTCCCCTTATTAGCTGTAGTGCCCTTCTCTGTACTTTTTCCAGCTCTAAAATTTAGCGGTGCCCAAATGAGGGCATACTAGGGATTTGTATAGTGGCAGAATTATATTTGCTTTTCTTGCTTTCAAGTCCACAAATGTTACAATCTTCAAAGCTGCAAACGTCATATGTAGCCAAATATATTACAAGTACCACAAATGGTTTACACTGCAAAGACAATCAAAAAACACCAATGCACTTGAAAATATAGGGAAAGCAATGGAAGGCATTAGAATTAATTGCACAGCAATTCAAAATTAACAAATAGGCCTTAAAAAATATTTTGTTTTCTCATGTGTTGGAATGGTAATGCATTTGCCAATATGAAAAGTCTTGCTACAAGATGCTGAAAGCAATTAAAGAGACACTAACTGATTATGCAACACAAAAAAACAAAAGTGCCTGCCATATTCTCACTCACAGAGGCTCTGATGTGGACCCTAAAAATACAAACATAATCTTATCTACATCTCACTCATCAGATCTACATATTGGCCAAATTACTCCACCACATGACAGATCTACATATTGGCCACATTTTTTTTTTTCAGTCCTTCATTTGTGTCCGACTCTCTGTGACCCTATGGACTGCAGCACATTTATCTATGTCTGTGTCTGTGCTTATCCACAAGGTTTTCATGGAAAAGATACTGGAGGGGGTTGCCAGGTCCTTCTCCAGTGAACCACAATTTGTCTGACCTCTCTGCTATGACCTGCCCACCTAGAGTGGTATAGCTCACAGCGTCATTGAAGTACACAAGTCCCTTCACCATGACTAGGTAGCAATTCAGAAGGGGGCCAGGGGAACATATACCACACTAATCTACTTTAACAAATCATGATATCAGCAATACGGGAGAAATAGACACATCAGACACAAGGATCTGTTCTCATACTGACATTGAGAAGAGAATCACATGCTTCACTATGTGTTAATGCTGGCTTTCATTAATATGCCATTGTGAGACTTTGCAAGTCCACTGCCATAGAGGTATTAGTCTACAATTATCTGAATATTTGATAGCTTTAATATTGTGGGAGCTACATGTTAAGGAAGGAATATCATTGAAGGAATGTCTACCTGAGAGGCACTGGGAATATCTTACAATTACTTAATTTCTTTGACAATGCTTGCCGATGTAGAAAATGCCCTCATGGACCTAAAAAAACAAAAACCTGCAAAATAAGGCCTTAAAAATTATAGGGACTGCATCATCTCTTCTCAACAGCATTCCTTAGTGACCATCAATTGGTGAAATGTTAAACAGAACCCTACGTGTCCACAGAGAAGAGGATCACGGACCATGTGATGGTAGGTAGCCATCTGCGTACAAAATATCACCATCACATCCTCTGTAACCAGGCTATATTATGTTTGGAGCAAAGGATTGTCACTGAGGATTGCTGTTGAGAAGGCAAACAAATATGTGAAGCCACTACATCCTCCTCCACCTTGCATAAGGGCCCCAATCCCCCATGGCTGGCCGCCATCTCCCTGGTGGTGGTGGGAGGCAATCCACCAGGGGGCAGTGGGGCACGCAGTGGTGCTGGTGCTTGTGGCGGTTGAATGTGGGGAGGAGAGGAGTGGTCGGCCTGCAGGTGCATGGGGGATGCCTCCGGCGTGAAGGGGCAGGGATGGGGACCAGAGCATGTTATCTGCTGTAACTGCTGGATTACACTTTGGTCCGCCACCATCTTGGGCAGCCCGGCAAGGCAGGACTCATGAGGTGGTGCCTCCTCTCCTCCCCATTTCGCATTGGGAGGCTGCTCATGACCTCTGCATGATTTGGGGAGATGCCTGAACAGCCTGGCTTGGTGGTGGCGGGGATGGAGGTTCATGTGGGGGGGGCCGTTGCTGGGTGAGGAGGTGGCAGTGGTGGTGGCCCATTGGGAAGAGGCTGTGGCTCAGCTGGAGCCTGGTAACATAGCGGTGGTTGTAGTGGTGGGCCTGGTGGTGGTGGTGGGAGCTAGCCGATGCACTGCTGGGGGGAGGTTGAGATGGTGGCAAGCCTTGGTCGTCCCACCAGTAGGAGGGCCTTGGTGAGACACTCAGTCTTTGGAGGGGTCAAATGCCACCAATGTGGCTGATGGTCCTGCAGGTGACCCCACTGCCCAAATGATGTATTCCTACTCGGAACCAGGGCCCTCTGCTTTTCTTGGTTTCTCTTACCCCAGCACCGGTTCCTGCTAGGTGGGAGCTCGGTGCCCTAGGTTCTTCTCCGATGAGACCCAGACCTCCTGGAACCTAAAAAAGACAAAAGAAAGTTATATGTGTTAAGTATGACGAATAATACGTTGGTTTGCGTTCATTTCTAACTATCTGACATCTAGGCTTGAACCTGGATGATTTACTTAATTGCAATTATGAGTATCTATCATTTACTTGATGTGATCTATTCTATGTTTTTGATCTTGATTTTTCTTGGCTCTTAACGCTTTCTTGATTCTGGCTGCAGCCTGTAACTGTATACGCTGCAGTGGGCACACCCATACATGGACTCTAAATTGGTTGAGAACTGTTGTTGTGCCCATGAATGACAGGGATTTGTCAGCTTCATGGATTTAGTGACTGATCCATCTATCTCTTGGTAATTCCATAGAGCTGACATATCAGTGTACTTGTTGGTCATCATGTACATGTGTAGTGTGTGATGTACATGTGGTGGCATGTTGGTGTATGTGATATTCACCTGACATGGAGGCTGGATCCTGCTGGTCCACCAGGCCTGAAGCTCCAGTGGCATACAACTGTTTCAGAAGATCCTTGGCCACCGTCTCCCATTCATTGATTTTAACACTTTGGGGCCACCACTTGGTGCTGCGGCTTGACTGGCCTCCTTGGTCATCATCCTCCTCACCTCGGCCTGGACGTCATCAAAACGGTGCTTCACAGACCTCACATCCCTTTCTGCTGTGCCTACTGCTGTGACTGTGGCCGCTACCTCCTTCCAGGCCTGGGCCCTAGGCCCGGGTCTAACTTCCCTCCCTCCGAGAGGATAGAGTGCTGCTCACGGATCTCACAGAAGAGGAACACATTCTCCTTGTGCGTTTAGTTTGGGGCCCCTTGCCTGCCCACAGCCTCTTACCTTTCTGACTATTGACGGGGAGCCTTCTCTCAATTGTCTGCCTGTGAGGCATCTCCCTCCACCGCACTACCACCCCACTAGGATTAGGCCCCTCCCCTCTTAGAATGCCTATTACAGTGGGCACCTAGCCACCACCCACCTCCTCTCCTCCACTCTCCTTCTCCTCCACTCCTCAACTCTCCACATCCCCTCCTCCACTCACCTCCTCTATATCTCCACTCTCCTCCTCCTCCCCTCCACTCTTCACTTCACTTCCTCCTCTTTTCCTACACCACTCCTCACTTCCTCTTCCTCTCCTCACCTCCTCTTCTCCATCACTCCACAGGGCCACATTTCTCTCCTTTCTCTCCTCCTCACCTCTCCTTATCTTTTCCTCCCCACCTCTCCAGTCCTCTCCCCTCCTCTCTCCTCCCTCCATAATAATCCCAAACAGAAAATAAGGCTAAATCATAATAAGTCTATTTTTATTAGCTTGTGGGGGGTGGAGTGTGGGGTAAAGGGTGGAGTGTGTGTATGGAGTGATCTAGTTCTATGTGTATCTATGTTTGTTATTTAATACTAGAATATTGCCCGTCAAAAAATGACGGCAATGAAAGTGTAAGTGAGCTAAGGGTGTTTGGTGTATATAATGTGGCTGATGTAGCGTCGTTCGTTTTCTATGTCGTGCAAGTTTTTCGTAATATTAGTTTTCTATGTCGTGCGAATTTGTTGGAATATTCGTAGCTGTTTGGTGGGCTTTTTCGGAATATCCGTTGGTGTTTGGTGGTGTTTTGCGTGTTTATGGTAGTGTTTTGCGTATTTAGGGACCTTTAGCCTTGTTTTCGTTTTGTTCTGTGGCCATTTTTTCTCTCGCTTAGGTGATTTTCGGGTCTCTAAACTCTGAAATTTGTGCTTAAATGGAGGTGTAACTTCACTTGCAGAGGTCCTCGGTGCCCCGCCTTGCTGTGAGTAACCTTTTTATGTGTTTGTTGTTTGTATTTGTTGTGTTTGTAATGTTTTCGGGGTTGCACGGGTTGCGTCCTTGTTTTTCGGAAAATGTTTTTGGGGTTGCATGGGTTGCGTCCTTGTTTTTCGGAAATTCCGTAGGTGTTTGGTGGTGTTTTGCGTCTTTAGACTGCTGTAGCCTCGTTTTCGTTTTTTTCGGCGCCCATTTTTTCTCTCGCTTAGATCATTTTTTAGTGTCTAAACTGCTTTAATTTTAGTTAAATTGAGGTGCAACTTTAGTTTTCGAGGTCCTGGATGCTCCCTCTTGCTGTAGGTAAGCTTTTTATGTATTTGTTGTGTGTATTTGATGAATATTTGATCTTTTGATGTGCGCGTGTTGCGGACGTTTTTTGCGAGGTCGTAATGGGTCGTAACGTGTCTCGTATTTTGTTTGCGTTACGACGTAAAGATTGCGAGGGTCGCAGTTGCTGGCAAGGAACGCCTTTGGTGCTCCTTGCCAGCAACTGCGACCCTCACTTTACGAGGGCCGCGGCTCGCTATGCGAGCCCGCAAGCGTGAGCAACTGCTCGTATGCTCACAACTATTATAGTGATATGTGTATTTCTATTATGTGTAATCATTAAATATGTGCAATCAAAGTTTAAGTGTAAAATAGTTGAATAATTCTGAATGAATAAAACCATAACTTCGTGCTTTGATAATTTGCCTTCTCTCTCTCTCTCAATAACCAACCACTAACTCCAGGACTTGCGTGCTACTTCGTCAGAATCTACAACACAGTCAACGCATGGGCATGTGGAACGCAACTTTATAATCTCTCTCTGTCAATCATTTTCCCCTAGCCCGCTTCCTATTGGATCTGAGGCCTGTGTCACACTTGGGATTGGATTATAACTGCCGACCCCTTCTATTTCAGCCCACTAACAGCTTAGTTACATAGTTACATAGTAATTGAGGTTTTTACGGCAGCACCAAAGTGACTTATAATTTATAGCTGATTGACTGGATTATGATAATAATTGATACACATATACAGAGATCTGTCAAAAAAAGACAGATTAGTCTGAAAATAAGTAATCTGAGCAATATAAACTAATCCACAAAATTATACAGTATATATATATATATATATATATATATATATATATATTACCCTAAGATTAGTATCAGAAAATACCACTTTTCTTTTATAATGTGTATGCTTATACAAATACTAAATAATAATAACGTTTGAATCTGACTACAATAAAGCCAGTATAGAATAATTTATAAAGTGCTAATGTTGGGTGATAATACAACTTAAATCAATCTGATTTCAATATAACCTATGCAAAGTAATTTATAAAGTGCTTATAATATAAGGTGCTTCGTACCTTCATAAATTAATAGTTGAACATGTTGACTTCCACAAGCATAAATAGGTAAATGATATACAGAGATATAGATCTAATAGATATTTATAGCGTCTAAATTTGTATATACGCAGGACAAATCACTAATATAGTTGTCGTACTGCAAGTTGTCTTCCCGTTGCAGGGCTCGCATAGTTAGGGATGCAGTTGCTGGGGTGGAGGCCCACGGGACTTAGCTGCAATGAGCTGCAAAGGCGCTCATTACAGTGGTGGAGATGAGCGTCACAGACGCTCATCCTGAGCCCCGCGGGACTTAGCTGCAATGAGCACAGAAGGCACTCATTGCAGTGGTGGAGATGAGCACCCGTGGGACTTAGGCTGCAATGAGTAGGACTGTGCAAAAATTGCGGACCTCGCAAAAATTGTGGAGCACGCAAAATTTATGAATTTAGGGGCCAAATCACAGAACTTAAAAGACCAACAAAAGAACCCAAATATGAATCAAATTAACTTACACGCTCACACACAACACAGGGGGAGAGCCAGGGAGCCTGTGAGTGAGGTTAAGTTAATTTTAAAAAGTCTAAAATCGCTTAAGCAAGAAAAGAAATGGCGTCTAAAAAAAACGTAACTGGATGAAAACGAGCACAAAGCCAGTAACACTTAATCCAAAGCATTAACAGTTAACTCAAGGCAGTAACAGTTAACCAAGGCAGTACGACTTAACCCAAGGCAGTAACACTTAACCCAAGTCAGTCAAACACTCATTGCGAGGACCCTAAACTATACAGGGTGGAGAGGCTCTCAATGAGCACCGAAGGTGCTCAGAGGGGGCAGAGCCTTGCATTGTATGGCAAACAGCACTAGTACACGGGGGGAGAGGCTCACAATGACCGGCAAAGGCGCTCAGCACGGGGTTCGCGATGAGCGCCGAAGGTGTTCAAGGGGACCATCGCCTCGCATTGTGTGTCAAACAACATTGCCTGGCTTAAAATTTTACTGCCTTCATTTTTGGACGTGAAAGTCGCTAGTCATGATATAAATAACATGTCTAAATTCATAAATGCAATTTAATGCTAATATCTTCAATAATATAGTATATTTTGGTTATGGACGTACTTATTAACTTTAGTAATACATATGCTTGTGTAAGTAACATACAGTGCAACATAAACATTGACAAATAATTAATTATATACATTTATGATTGATAATAAAGTAATGCAAAATATGATTAAGCTAGTGCAAAATTATTAATGAAATGCATATGATATAAGGTGCTTTGTGCCTGCATAAACGCATTATTCAACAAAGCCTCTACAATATAGTTAATAGTTGTTAATATACACAAGTATAGATCCAATGAAAATTTATGGCGTTTTGATTTGCATATGAACAAAATACAGTATAATACACAATATTTCTCCTACAGTCTCAAGTACAATAGATATTGTTACCCACACTGATATAGCGTAATTCTAACTTATCTTTGTATCATATATAGTAGTATTTCACTTCAATCAGCTGTTTTTCCAATGCTCAGTAAGCCGCCAGAGTGATTCTGCATGTCAGCATGGTGTCACGGCGTGTGACATCATCAATGGTGCGCCAGAAACAGGTCAATGTGTGTTTGTCGCATGCTTCATCGGGACCTAATTGGATAGAGTGTCTTTTTCTTCTATTTTTGCATGTATATCTATCTACTATCTAGACTTCTACTATACTAAACTATGGTATATTATATTTACAGATACTAAAAGTCATACCCTACCATATAATTAGTATCACTTTGCTTTTATTATTTCAAAATAAAATATGTGCCTCTCTCCTCAAGTGAAATTCATCATATAAACATTATATATCAGTGGTCCACAAGCCTTTCCTCCAGACACCCCAGACAGGCCAGATACAATCTTTAACCTTGACAACCCAGGTGACCAAATCAGAGGCTCCTGATGAATAATAATTGCCTCACCTGTGTTTACACACTGTTAAACAGAAAACCTGACCTGTCTGGCTAGAGTGAGAGGGGCAGGTACAGAGAGAGAGACTTACAGAGAGAGACAGGTACAGAGAGGGAGGGGTACAGAGAGAGAGAGAATTACAGAGCAAGAGCGCACCCAGAAAGAGAGGGCGCACAAAGACAGCACACAGTAAGAGAGTGCACAGAGAGAGAATGCACAGGCAGAGCGCCGAAAGAGAGAGTGCACCGATACAGTAGAAAGCTAAGAAAGCTCAAAGACAGAGAGCACACAGAGATCGACACAGAGAGGTAGGGGTACAGAGAGAGAGAGAGAGGACAAAGTCAGCACCCGAAGAGTCAGAGAGAGAGCTCAGACAGAGGGTGCACAGAGAAAAAAGAGAGTGCACAGACAGAGAGCGCACAGAGAAAAGTTGCACAGGCAGAGAGATCACACACAGACAGTGCACACAGAGAGCAAGAGAGAGCACTGAGAGAGAGAGAGCACACAGACAGAGAGAGCACACAATGCACAGAGAGAGAGAGTGCACAGAAAGAGAGCAGAGGCAGAAAGCGCACAGAAAGAGAGAGCCACAGAGAACAGATACAGAGAGCGCACAGAGAGATAGAGCACACAAAGAGAGAGTGAGAGCCACAGAGAGAGCACACAGAGAGGGAGGGGTACAGAGAGAGAGTGTGCACAAAGACAGAGAGATCACACACAGACAGCGCACACAGAGAGCGAGAGAGAGCACACAGACAGAGAGAGTGCACAGAGAGAGAGTGCACAGAGAGAGTGCACAGAGAGAGAGCATAGACAGAGAGAGCGCACAGTGAGAGAGAGAGTGCACTGAAAGAGAGAACGCACAGAGATTGACACAGAGAGAGAGAGAGGGGTACAGAGTGAGAGAGTGCACACAGAGATAACACACAGACAGCGCACACAGAGAGTGAGAGCTCACAGACAGAGTGCACAAAGAGAGATGATGCACACAGAGAGAGTGCACAGAGAGAGAGCACAGACAAAGAGAGAGTGCACTGACAAAGAGGAGTGCACAGACAGAAAGCGCACAGAGAGAGAGTGCACAGACAGAAATCGCACAGAGAGAATGCAGAGAGCACACAGAAAGAGAGAACACAGAGAGAAAGAGAGCACAAAAAGAGCTCCCAGAGAAATAGAGCGCACAGAGAGAGAAAGTGCAGAGAGAGCGAGAGCATACAGAGATTGAGTGCACCAGGAGCGAGAGAGAAAGGTCAGAGAGAAAGAAATGAGAGCAAGACACACAAGACAGAGAGAGAGAGAGAGAAAGGCCTGTATGTGAGGGCCATACGTGACTGGCTTAAAGGGGGGGGGGGGGGTGGGGGGGAGAGGCTCAAAATGGCTTACGAGTTACAGGCTTCAAAAAAATAACAGATTTAATGGCCGCCATTTTTTTCAAGCTTGTAACTTGGAAGCCATTGGGAACCTGCCAAAAGACACAAATTAATAGCAAAAATGAACTTACAACCTCACACACAAAACAGGGGGAGAGGCAGAAAGCCTGTAAGTGAGGTTGCAATCTAATTTGACATTTAACTGTTTGAATTTCCCAAGCCCGCAAATGGTTTCACACCCGTAAATGCAAACAGGAGCACAGAGGAGAAAGAGGGGGAGAAATGGAGAGTGGGAGAGGGTGGAAAGAGACACAGGGGTGAGAGAGGGGGGTAGAGGGTGTAAAGAGACACAAGGAAGGGAGTGTTGTGGAAAGAGACACAGGGGTGAGAGAAGGTTTACAAGTGGATTTTCCTTTAAAAGTAAAGGCTGATAAATTGCAGAGTGCACAAATTGTGCCCAGGTGCGAGGGGTGTGGCTTGACTGTTTAACTAGTATAAAAGGTATGTGAGATGCTTTGGGGCCTGTTTACAAGTGGATATTCCTTTACAGGTAAAGGCTGATAAATTGCAGAGTGCACTAATTGTGCCCAGGTGAGAGGGGTCTGGCATGACTGTTTAACTAGTATAAAAGGTTTGTGAGCTGTTTTGGGGCCTGTTTACAAGTGGATTTACCTTACAAGTAAAGGCAGATAAATTGCAGAGTGCACTAATTGTGCGCAGGTGAGAGGGGTGTGGCTTGACTGCTAAACTAGTATAAAAGGTTTGTGAGCTGTTTTGGGGCTGTTCGCAAGTCGATTTTCCTTACAAGTAAAGGCTATAAATTGCAGAGTGCACTAATTGTGTCCAGGTGAGAAGGCAGAAGTTAATATAAACAGGAGAAGGGGCGAACTTGTGAGCTTGCGAACATTTTAATTTTCAAGAGTAATTCTAGCAAAAGCATAGGAGTTTAAATAAAAGGAGGGACTTCAAAGAAAAGGGAGGGCAGATTTATAGTGCAAAGGAGGAAAACTTTATACAAATGTATTATTTTATATTCTTTATTTTTCCTACTGAAATTTTGTAGACAATAATAATAATTATGAGTCAGTCCAGTGGCAACCTTACTCAGTGTACATCCTGTCATATGTATGCAATACTGGAACAGATGATCCAGGGTCCATGCCTCTGTGAGAGGTGTGAGCATGTTGCCTATCTGGAAGCTTAAATTGGAGATCTGGAGCAGAGAATTGCAGCACTTAGTGATATTGCTCGACTGGAAAGGGGGATGGTGCTCACTGTGCACAGTTTAGCTGGGCCTAGCATGGAGGGTGTAGCTGGGGCTAGTGAGGATGTCCAGGGTGGTAGCTGGGTTACAGTTATAAGGGGAAGCTGTGGGAACCGGATGAGGCAGGCCAGTTCTGAGTTGGCAAACACCAACAGATTTGCCAGATTGAGTGAAACTGTTGGGGATGTCCATTCAGGAATGGCAATGCCAGATAGAGCTGTTCCCTCTAACAGCCGGGAGAACAGCTCTACTGGAGGAGAGGGAGGGCAGAATAGGTAGAGCAACAGACAGGTTTTGGTTGTAGGGGACTCTATTATTAGGAAGGTAGACAGGGTGATTTGTCACCCAGATCCCAGCAATCGAACAGTTTGCTGTCTTGCGGGTGCTCAGGTTTGTCATGTTGTGGATCGGGTAGACAAATGATTGGGAGGGGCTGGAAATGAACCGGCAGTCTTGGTACATATTGGTACCAATGACAAAGTTAGTGGAAGATGGAGTGTCCTAAAGAATGATTTTAGAGAACTAGGTAATAAGCTGAAGGCAAGGACCTCCAAGGTAGTATTTTCTGAGATTCTACCAGTGCCACGTGCTAGCCCAGGGAGGCAGAAGGAGCTTAAGGAGGTTAATGCTTGGCTAAAGATGTGGTGCACTAAGGAGGGGTTTGGGTTTTTAGAGCACTGGGCTGACTTCTCACTTCGGTGCAATCTCTACAGCAGGGATGGATTGCACCTTAATGATGAGGGAACTTTTGTGCTAGGGGATAGGATGGTAGAAAGGCTGAAGGAGTTTTTAAACTAGTAGGTGGGAGGGAGGGACTAGATATAAGTAATGGGGTAGAAAGTGTAGAGTGTATACGGGATGAATTAACAACTCATAGGGGAGGAGATGGAGGGAGGGGTAGTATAGTCAATAGGGAGGTAGTACTAAGTAATTCAAGTACAGTGGCAGGCACTTCAGCACTACAGACTCATAACATATGGTGTATGCTTGCTAATGCTAGAAGCTTGCCAGGAAAAATGGGAGAGTTAGAATTATTAGCAATTAATGAAAAATGGGATTTAATAGGCATTCCCGAAATGTGGTGGGATGAATTTTATGACTGGACTCTTAATCTGGATGGTTATAACCTATTTAGGAAAGATAGAGGCAATGGTAAACGAGGAGGAGGGATTTGTCTGTATGTTAAGCCTGAATTTAAGCCTATAGTCAGGGAAGATATTTATGGTGGACATAGTGATTAAGGTAAATGTTTGTGGGTAGAGTTAAATAGCGGAGCAGCAAATTCCAAAAGAATATTAGTAGGACTATGCTATAAACCCCCAAATATAGCTGAAAGTGAGGAAATACAATTATTGTTACAGATTGAAAATGCAGCTAGGCATGGGCAAGTTCTAATAATGGGAGACCTGAAATAAACTGGATAAATTAGACCAGCAGTTCATCTAAGGGGAGCAGGTTCTTGAGTACACCAAGGGATCATTATCTGAACCAGGTTGCACAAGAGCCTTCTAGAAATGAATCTATCTTAGATTTACTCATCACAAATAATATTGATATAGTATCAAATGTTGGAATAGGGCAACCAGTCTCATTTGAGATTGAATTAAAATAACATAATTTTAAGGGGCCAACGAAAACTCTTAATTTTAATAGGGAAATAGATAGCCAGGCTGTGTATTTAGCTTTAACTACACACCTGAAGGACTCCGTTGATATCTGCTGCAAGGACAGCAACCCAAAGAGGCCTTTTTATTTTATTTTATTATGATTTTCTGTGTAATCTAATTGCATATGCTTGCCTGATAGTGTGTGTGTGAGGCCTATTGCATCTAGTCTGCCAACTTTTGCCAGTGCACAGTGACACTCATATCTAGTGCCTCCGTAGTGTGCAGTGAAATAAAACAACCCTTTTTTTTACTGTAATCGATTGAATATCAGAAGCCTGCCTACAGGCGTATGTGTGAGGCCTATTGCATCTAGTCTGCCAACTTTTGCCAGTGCACTGTGACACTCACATCTAGTGCAACCATAGTGTGCAGTGAAATAAAACAACCCTTTTTTTACTGTAATCGATTGAATATCAGTAGCCTGCCTACAGGCGTGTGTGTGAGGCCTATTGCATCTAGTCTGCCAACATTTGCCAGTGCGCAGTGACACTCATATCTAGTGCCACCGTAGTGTGCAGTGAAATAAAACAACCCTTTTTTTTACTGTAATCGATTGAATATCAGTAGCCTGCCTAAAGGCGTGTGTGTGAGGCCTATTGCATCTAGTCTGCCAACTTTTGCCAGTGCACAGTGACACTCATATCTAGTGCCTCCGTAGTGTGCAGTGAAATAAAACAACCCTTTTTTTAATGCAATCGATTGAATATCAGTAGCCTGCCTACAGGCGTGTGTGTGAGGCCTATTGCATCTAGTCTGCCAACTTTTGCCAGTGCACAGTGACACTCACATCTAGTGCAACCGTAGTGTGCAGTGAAATAAAACAACCCTTTTTTTTACTGTAATCGATTGAATATCAGTAGCCTGCCTACAGGTGTGTGTGTGAGGCCTATTGCATCTAGTCTGCCAACTTTTGCCAGTGCACAGTGACACTCATATCTAGTGCAACCGTAGTGTGCAGTGAAATAAAACAACCCTTTTTTACTGTAATCGATTGAATATCAGTAGCCTGCCTAAAGGCGTGTGTGTGAGGCCTATTGCATCTAGTCTGCCAACTTTTGCCAGTGCGCAGTGACACTCATATCTAGTGCAACCGTAGTGTGCAGTGAAATAAAACAACCCTTTTTTTTACTGTAATCGATTGAATATCAGTAGCCTGCCTACAGACGTGTGTGTGAGGCCTATTGCATCTAGTCTGCCAACTTTTGCCAGTTCGCAGTGACACTCACATCTAGTGCTACCGTAGTGTGCAGTGAAATAAAACAACCCATTTTTTACTGTAATCGATTGAATATCAGTAGCCTGCCTACAGGCGTGTGTGTGAGGCCTATTGCATCTAGTCTGCCAACTTTTGCCAGTGCGCAGAGACACTCATATCTAGTGCCACCGTAGTGTGCAGTGAAATAAAACAACCCTTTTTTTACTGTAATCGATTGAATGTCAGTAGCCTGCCTAAAGGCGTGTGTGTGAGGCCTATTGCATCTAGTCTGCCAACTTTTGCCAGTGCACAGTGACACTCATATCTAGTGCAACCGTAGTGTGCAGTGAAATAAAACAACCCTTTTTTACTGTAATCGATTGAATATCAGTAGCCTGCCTAAAGGCGTGTGTGTGAGGCCTATTGCCTCTAGTCTGCCAACTTTTGCCAGTGCACAGTGACACTCATATCTAGTGCCACCGTAGTGTGCAGTGAAATAAAACAACCCTTTTTTTACTGTAATCGATTGAATATCAGTAGCCTGCCTACAGGCGTGTGTGTGAGCCCTATTTCATTTAATCTGCCAACTTTTGCCAGTGCGCAGTGACACTCATATCTAGTGTCACCGTAGTGTGCAGTGAAATAAAAGAACACTTTTTTTTACTGTAATCGATTGAATATCAGTAGCCTGCCTACAGGCGTGTGTGTGAGGCCTATTGCATCTAGTCTGCCAACTTTTGCCAGTGCGCAGAGACACTCATATCTAGTGCAACCGTAGTGTGCAGTGAAATAAAACAACCCTTTTTTTACTGTAATCGATTGAATATCAGTAGCCTGCCTAAAGATGTGTGTGTGAGGCCTATTGCATCTAGTCTGCCAACTTTTGCCAGTGCACAGTGACACTCATGTCTAGTGCAACCGTAGTGTGCAGTGAAATAAAACAACCCTTTTTTTACTGTAATCGATTGAATATCAGTAGCCTGCCTAAAGGCGTGTGTGTGAGGCCTATTGCATCTAGTCTGCCAACTTTTGCCAGTGCGCAGTGACACTCATATCTAGTGCAACCGTAGTGTGCAGTGAAATACAACAACCCTTTTTTTACTGTAATCGATTGAATATCAGTAGCCTGCCTAAAGGCGTGTGTGTGAGGCCTATTGCATCTAGTCTGCCAACTTTTGCCAGTGCGCAGTGACACTCATATCTAGTGCCACCGTAGTGTGCAGTGAAATACAACAACCCTTTTTTTACTGTAATCGATTGAATATCAGTAGCCTGCCTAAAGGAGTGTGTGTGAGGCCTATTGCATCTAGTCTGCCAACTTTTGCCAGTGTGCAGTGACACTCATATCTAGTGCCACCGTAGTGTGCAGTGAAATAAAAGAACCCTTTTTTGTCTGTAATCGATTAAATATCAGTAGCCTGCCTACAGGCGTGTGTATGAGGCCTATTGCATCTACTCTGCCAACTTTTGCCAGTGCACAGTGACACTCATATCTGGTGTCACAGTAGCTTGCACGCATAGTACCACTAATCGGTAAAAAAATTACAGGCAGAGGCAGGCCACCCCGCAGGAGCTGTCGTGGTCGTGGTGCTGTGATTCCCTTTGGTCCTAGAATAATTCCCAGTTTTCAGAGGCATCGTACCCTGAACTTGAACAGTTCTGAGGACATGGTTGACTGGCTAACACAGGACACCCAATCTTCTACAGCTTCCGCTTGGAACCTAGAGGCACCATCCTCCTCCAGCTTAGCTTCGGGCACCTCTCCAGTTACCACTTGCCCACCTGCCGCCACCATCAACACTAGCACCACAGCCACTTCACTTGATCCGTCAGCAGCGTTATTTACAGATCCGTTGGAAGAAATGAGTGATGCACGAACATTAGTGCCAGAGGATGTAGATAACAGGGATATGTCCCAGTCAGGCAGCATTACACACATGGACGTACGGTCTGATGATGATGATGATGTTGTACCCGGTGCTGCTTCCTTTGTTGAGTTGTCAGATACAAATGAAGCGGTTGATGATGACGATGCGTCCATGGATGTCATGTGGGTGCCCGCTATAAGAGAAGAAGAACAGGAGGAAAGTTCAGATAGGAAGACAGAGAGGAGAAGGAGACGAGTTGGAAGCAGCGGGAGGTCGTCAAAAGTAGCTAGTGGCACAGTCAGACAGCATGCATCGGCAGCCGGGGTCAGCCAGACAGCACGCCAGTCAACGCATGCTTTTGCCACCACCAGAATGCCATCATTGCAGAGCTCAGCAGTGTGGCAATTTTTTCGTGTGTCTGCCTGTGACAACAGTGATGCCATTTGCAACCTGTGCAAAAAGAAACTGAGTTGTGGCAACACCCACCTAGGTACAACTTCTTTGCGAAGGCACATGATGTCACATCACAAACGCCTATGGGATCAACACATCAGTACAAGCAGCACACAAAGTCAAAGCCGCCATCCTCCTCCAGGTCCAGCATCTTCAGCCACGTCAACCACTGCTGCCCTGCTTGCCCCCTCTCAACTATCCGCCACTCCGTGTTTCGCCCTGAGCAGTCCCTGCTCATCTGCCCACAGTCAGGTGTCTTTCAAGGACATGTTTGAGCGTAAGAAGCCAATGTCACAAAGTCACCCCCTTGCCCGGCAACTGACAGCTGGCTTGTCTGAACTCTTAGCCCGCCAGCTTTTACCATACAAGCTGGTGGAATCTGAGGCGTTCAAAATAATTGTAGCTATTGGGACACCGCAGTGGAAGGTACCCGGACGAAATTTCTTTGCACAAAAGGCAATCCCCAACCTGTACTCGATTATGCAAAAGGAAGTAATGGCGTCTCTGGCACACAGTGTTGGGGCAAGGTTCCATCTGACCACGGATACCTGGTCTGCAAAGCATGGTCAGGGCAGGTATATCACCTACACTCGCATTGGGTAAACCTGGTGACGGCTGCCAAGCATGGAATACGTGGCTCTGCAGAGGAGTTGGTAACACCGCCACGACTTGAAGGCAGGCCTGCTGCCACCTCCTCTGCTCCTCCTACTCCATCCTCTTCCATAACCTCCTCAGCTGAGTCCTCTTCTGCTGCGTCTTGCTCCACATCAACGGCACCCCCGCAGCTCCACAGGTACTATTCCACATCCCGGATACGGCAGTGTCAAGCCGTCTTGGGGTTGACTTGCCTGAAAGCAGAGAGTCACACCGGGCCAGCACTCCTGTCCGCCCTGAACGCACAGGTGGATCAATGGCTGACTCCGCACCAACTAGAGATTGGCAAAGTGGTTTGTGACAACGGAAGAAATTTGTTGGCGGCATTGAATTTGGGCAAGTTAACGCATGTGCTGTGCATGCCACATGTGTGTAATCTGATCGTACAACGCTTTGTCCATAAGAATCCAGGCTTACAGGACGTCCTGAAGCAGGCCAGAAAGGTGTGTGGCCATTTCAGGCGTTCCTACACGGCCATGGCGCACTTTTCAGATATCCAGCAGCGAAACAACATGCCAGTGAGGCGCTTGATTTGTGACAGCCCCACACGTTGGAATTCAACACTCCTAATGTTCGACCACCTGATCCAACAAGAGAAAGACATTAACGAGTATTTGTATGACCGGGGTGCCAGGACAGCCTCTGCGGAGCTGGGGATTTTTTTGCCACGTTACTGGACGCTGATGCGCAATTCCTGTAGGCTTATGCGTCCTTTTGAGGAGGTGACAAACCTTGTCAGTCGCACCGAAGGCACCATCAGCAACATCATACCATTTGTTTTCTTCCTGGAGTGTGCCCTGCGAAGAGTGCTTGATCAGGCCGTAGATGAGCGTGAAGAGGAAGAGTTGTGGTCACCATCACCACCAGAAACAACCTTATCCGCATCGCTTGCTGGACCTGCGGCAACGCTGGAAGAGGATTGTGAGGAAGAGGAGGAATATGGCTTTGAGGAGGAGGAGGAAGACCAACCACAACAGGCATCCCAGGGTGCTCGTTGTCACCTATCTGGTACCAGTGGTGTTGTACGTGGCTGGGGGGAAGAACATACCTTCAGTGAGATCACTGAGGATGAGGAACGGGACATCACTAGCTCAGCATCCAACCTTGTGCAAATGGGGTCTTTCATGCTGTCGTGCCTGTTGAGGGACCCTCGTATAAAAAGGATAAAGGAGAACGACCTGTACTGGGTGTCCACGCTACTAGATCCCCGGTATAAGCAGAAAGTGCCTGAAATGTTACCGAATTACCAGAAGTCGGAAAGGATGCAGCACTACCAAAATAAATTAAAAAGTATGCTTTACACAGCGTTTAAGGGGGATGTCACAGCACAAAGGCAATCTAACAGCGGAAGAGGTGAACATAATCCTCCTCCCACGACCACGCCGGCAAGGACAGGACATTTAAAAGACGTGATGTTGATGGAGGACATGCGGACCTTTTTCAGTACTACGCATCGCATCAGCCCTTCGGGATCCACCCTCAGAGAACGACTTGACCGACAGGTAGCAGACTACCTCGCCTTAACTGCAGATATCGACACTCTGAGGAGCGATGAACCCCTTGACTACTGGGTATGCAGGCTAGACCTGTGGCCAGAGCTATCCCAATTTGCAATTGAACTTCTGGCCTGCCCCGCTTCAAGTGTCCTGTCAGAAAGGACCTTCAGTGCAGCAGGAGGTTTTGTCACCGAGAAGAGAAGTCACCTAGGGCAAAAAAGTCTAGATTGCCTCAACCTTTATAAAGATGAATGAGGGATGGATACCGAAGGGACTGACACTGGGCGATACATTCAAATGAAAAAGGCCTGATGAGATGAGCTGCCTTCGGCTAAAAATGGTCCACACGCTGCTGTATGTTATCTCTGAATGCCGGATGACTTGCGTGACTTATCCGCCACCAACTAGGGTTCAAGAAGATTCAATGTTTTATGGCACTTTCTGCCTGGGGAACAAAGGTCAATTTTTCTGCAACAGCGGCGGCTGCAACAATACCTTCTTTTTTAATTTACATTTTTATGTCAGAAGGCGTACGGCATGTAATAAAAAAGAAAGCATATTGAACAGTCTTGCATAACACAACAGTTGTGCAAAAATACATGTTTACAATGAAGACATTTTGTTAAAATTAGCTGGCTAGGCCTTCTTATTTTTACTTTTTTGGTAAATACATTTTCTTTTTTTTTACTGTGATTGCAATTTTTAAGAGAAACCTAAGACATGTTAAAACAGACAATAGTAAAGAGTATATCAGCAGTTAACACCAAAGTCCTATTATCTATCAACACTCCAGCAGTAGCTTATTATTTACAATATCTAACCTGCTCAATCGCCCTTGGGTTACCCTAGGGCAGGCTTTAGTAGGCGACCTCTCCTTTCCTCGGATGATTTTGCCGCTGGTTGCTTCTGAAGGGTCTCCTCCAGGGCTCCCCCACTCCGGTCCTTCCTCCCGAGTCGCTTCAACCATTAACAAATGTTTTATTATATTAGGGGGGCACTAAATGGGGATGCTATCCAGGGATCCCAAATTGTCTGGAACTGGGTGATTCTATCCAAGACTACATGGTTTAATCTCTCGTTGAGCAGTAAATAGTTGATTTTTTTTATTAATTCCTGAAAGTTTTAATTTGGGGTTTTCCAACTACTAGCTATGTGTATTTTTTCTTTCAAAAAATATTTTATTAGGTCAGGTAATATATCATATTTAAACAACCATTTCCATGTTACATATATATCCATAAATGTTAATACATCACTGAGTTACCTTACCTCTATTAATACTCAATTTACCCCTTTCCATTCCATAATCTTGGAGATTATACCATATCCAGGGCTAGTATGTTATCTGGATTTGGTTGTACCTGTAGCCTAAAAATATATATATTTTTTTTACTTTTCAGTTATTAATATAGCTTTAATTCAGTTTGTTTTAAGTTGATTCCCTTTAAGTCTTGGGGAAAAAAATACCTAGTTTTAACATTTAACATGTTGGGAAAGGGAAAGGTCCACAAACATCCTCCTTTTTTGCATAAATATGATGTAAAATATAGCACTTACCTCCGTCCTCCCCCCCTCTAAGGATCCACACACACCTCCATCCCGTTCTCTTGAGAATATCCTCTCCCATTTAGGGTAGCCCCTATTCCGGACCTAAATTTCTTTAATTGTCTCCAGATGATATGCTATCCCTTACTTGCAGCCACGGAGACCATATATCTCAAAATGTATCCATGGAGTTGTCTACTAAATGGGTAAGGCGTTCATTTATAAGGATAAAGTTTAATTTATTTTTAACCACCTGAAAGTGTAGGGTATCCGATTTCCATTGTCTGGCTATATGGTTCTTTGTGGCCAACATGATGAACTTTAATAGCCTATTTTGAGCGGGCGAGAGACAGACATGCGGAACACCCAGCATGCAGTTTTCTATATTAGCAGAAATCTGAATCTTAAACATTTTAGAAGCTAGTAAGCATGTTTCTTCCCATAATCTTATGACTGCCGAACACTCCCACCAGACATGAATAAATGTAGCCTCATTACTACTGTTCCTAAAACATGAGCTGCTCCGTTTTGGATCCCATTTATTTAGCTTAAAAGGAGTAATATATGTCCTGTGTAGGACCTTTATTGAAGTCTCAAGCAGACTATAATTTAAAGATCCCCTACTTAAGACTCGCCAACTTTTATCCCATGTGCTGTCTGCCAACTCGGTGCCCAAATCCCTCTCCCAGGCTTTGGTATAGTCTGGTTTGTTTGCCCATGAGTTTTCATTAAATAGTTCATACATGAGGCTAATAATACCTGGCTGAAAGGGGGAATCCCTACATTTTTTGAGTAGCCAGGTGTTTCTTTGGGGGGTTCCCCTACCACTTATTGTATATATAAAATGATGTATCCTGCAAAAATTATAGTGTTCAGCCAGGGGTAAATTGTATCTATCTCTCACCCGCTTAAAGGTCATTATTTTGTCGTCATGCCACCATGGACCAACCCTTAGTAGGTTCTGAGACTTCCACCAACTGAGAGAGCTTTCCGGAAGATGTATCCTAAAGTGGTGATTGTGTACGATAGGGGTAAGATCTGATACCCGAGTGTCCAGTTTTTGTGTCCAGTTCATCTCCGTCCATATTTTTAATGAGTGCTTAATCAACAGGTTTTTCAAGTTTCTCAAAAAAGTATACAGGCCTGGAATCCATATTACTGTATCCCATGTATAAGGTGACATGCTTACATTTTCCATAAATACCCAGAGCGGCTGATGTGTGGGAGAATGCGCCAGAGGAATGAAAGTCAGCTGCGCTGCCTTGTAATACAGTTTGAGATTCGGGCACGATAGGCCCCCTTTCCCATTTGGTCTATACATATTATTTTTTGAGTTACTCAGGGCTTTATGATTCCAAATAAATCTAAAAAAATTTTTTTCCCCTTTGAATCTTTATGGGTTGTAAGCGATCTCCCGGGAGTTTTAATCTGGCTGACGGGGATTTGTAGTATGTATCTATCAAGTTCATAAATTTGCCTGCAAACCCAAATTTCCGTAATACTGCTTTTAAATAAGGCCATTCCAACGTATCAAAGGCCTTTTCTATATCTAACGCCAAAAGGCATGTGGGTATTTGATGTTGGGATGACCATGAGATTACATTTTGTGTCCGTCTGATATTGTCCCCTGTTTGGTCTTTATGGATTATGGAGGGGAGAAATCGCAAAATCCTGTTTGCCATTAATTTGGCCAAAATTTTTATATCTCCGTTTAGGAGTGATATGGGGCAGTCATTTTTAAGTTCTAATGGGTCTCGTAGTTCTTTCGGGAAACATATCATATTTGCATGGTTTAGTTCTTGTGGCATGGGAGAGCCTTCTAAAATTTAATTGAAAAGTGTGGCTAAGTGGGGTAATAAAAAGTCTATAAAAGTTTGGTAATAGAGATTTGTAAATCCATCCGGGCCCAGGTAGCTATGTGTATTTTGAATGCTAAAGCCATTAATTGGAATTGCTTGTTCTATGATTGAGATACATTTTTTTATGTGTATCCCTAGTAAGCAGGATTCCATTGAAAGAGAAATATCCTTTTGCAAGGATTGGAGGCCCGAGATTTAGCTGAAGTCTTTTTATAGTGGACATGAGTGCTGGTATAGAGAGAAGGGGCTTGGTCAGGGTGCAAAGCATATCGTCCGCGAAAAGTGAACACTTAAACTGATGGTGTCCTACTTGAACCCCCTGGATGGCATGGTTGGTTCTGATTGCCTGCGCTAGGGGTTCAATGGCAAGAGCAAAGAGCAGTGGGGAGAGTGGGCATCCCTGCCTGGTCCCTCTCTGTACTTGGATTTTGGCCTTATGGTCCCCTGGTATCTTTAAGTTAGCTACTGGTGAGTCGTAGTACCTTCTGAGCAGGTTGAGAAAGCGTCCCTCAAATCCAAACTTATCTAGCATTTTGTACATATATGGCCATTCCACCGTATTAAAAGCCTTCTCTATGTCTAGGGCTAGAGGGCAAACTGGGTTGTTATAGTGTTGAGCCAAGAACTGGGCGTTCAGAACCCTCCTAACATTATCTCCTGCCTCTCTGAAAGGAATGACCCCGTTTGGTCCTTGTGTATTTAGTCCAGTAAAAAGGACTGTTTGCGGTTGTTTGCGGTGCGTTAAACAGGGAGTTTGGTCTGTCACTGTGAAGCAGGCCTAACCCTTACACTACCTGATAGATACAACATCATACCTGATGTTTTAAAGCACGTTATTCCAAATATAGTTACATAGTTACATAGTAATTAAGGTTGAAAAAAGACTTTCAGTCCATCAAGTTCAACCTGTTAAGATCTCCTCTGATTTGCAAATATGCGGATTAGTTATTAATTAAATTATTGATTAAATAATTATTAATAGTATAGTATTGGAGGATGAATAGAGTTATTCCATCAAGTTCAACCTTTTTAGATCTCTATTGATCTTTTTAATTTGGACTATTTATAATTATTGTTAATTGATCCAGAGGAAGGCAAACATAAACCCCCCCCTCATTGAAACTTTGCCAATTGTCTCATAAGGGGGAAAAAAAGCAAAATTCCTTCCTGACCCCAGAAACTGGCGATCAAATTTCTTCCTGGATCAATATTCCTTGCTAGTTATCTAGGATAGCCTTGAATGCCCTCTTTATTCAGAAATATATCTAACCCCTTTTTGATGTTGTCTATCGAATTCGCTGTCACCACCTCCTTTGGTAGAGAATTCCACAGTTTAACCACCCT
The DNA here is from genome assembly GCA_027410445.1 of Discoglossus pictus. NCBI lineage: Eukaryota > Metazoa > Chordata > Amphibia > Anura > Alytidae > Discoglossus > Discoglossus pictus. Next base: position 150,360,314 of record CM050165.1, read on the forward strand.
AACTGTGAAGAACCCTTTTCTTTGTTTAAGGTGAAATCTTTTTTCCTCTAACCTCAACGGATGTCCTCTTGTCAGTTGAAAATCTCTTGCTACAAAAAGTTCACTTGACAAAGCCTTATATTGACCCTGGATGTATTTATATAACTTAATCATATCTCCTCTTAGACGCCTTTTTTTCTAGCGAAAATAAGTTTAATTTTGTTAGTCTTTCTTCATAACTTAGCCCCTCCATTCCCCTTATTAGTTTTGTAGCCCTTCTCTGTACTTTTTCCAGCTCTAAAATGTCTTTTTTATGAGGGGGTGCCCAAAATTGTACTCCATATTCCAAATGAGGGCGTACTAGAGATTTGTATAGTGGCAGAATTATATTTGCTTCCCTGGCTTCTATACCCTTCCTAATACATGCTAATATTTTATTTGCCTTTGCAGCCGCTGCTTGGCTTTGAGCGCGTTGTCCACAAGCACTCCCAAATCCCTTTCAATATCTGATACCCCTAGATTTGCTCCATTAAGATTATAGATTGCTTGGCTATTGTTCCTTCCCAAATGCATAACCTTACATTTATTTGTATTAAATCTCATCTGCCATTTAGCCGTCCATTTCTCTAATTTATGCAAATCCTTTTGTAGGGAAAGTACATCATTATCTGATTTTATTACCTTGCACAACTTAGTGTCATCAGCAAAAATGAGGACACTACATTCGAGTCCTACTTCAATGTCATTAATAAATATGTTAAAAAGGAGAGGACCCAATACTGAGCCCTGAGGAACCCCACTTATCACATTAGACCAATCGGAGTATGTTCCATTTACAACAACCCTTTGCTTCCTGTCTTTTAGCCAGCTCTCGATCCATGAGCAGATATTTACTGCAATTCCTGTATCCCTTAGTTTGCTCACTAGTCTTCCATGTGGCACTGTATCAAATGCCTTTGAAAAATCTAAAAAGACTACATCCACTGAGTTGCCCTGATCCAAGTTCCTACTAACCTCCTCATAAAAAATAATTCGATTGGTCTGACACGACCTTTCCTTCATAAATCCATGTTGACTGCTACCTATGATCCTGTTCAAATAGACATATTCTTGTATTCTGTCCCTTATTAACCCTTCTAAAAGCTTCCCAACTACAGAAGTGAGGCTCACTGGTCTATAATTCCCCGGATTTGCTCTAGATCCCTTCTTAAATATAGGTATCACCTCTGCTTTTCTCCAGTCATCTGGTAGAGACCCTGTAGTGAGTGAGTCTTTAAAGATTAGATATAATGGTTTGGCTATTACAGAACCCAGCTCCCTCAGTACCCTTGGATGTATTCCATCAGGACCTGGGGCTTTATTAACATTTATTTTCTCCAACCTCTTTTGTATTTCTTCCTGCGTTAACCAATTATTTAGTGAAGGTAGTGTAGCCCCATTATGTTGCAGTGTCCCAACCACTGGTACCTCCCTTGTGTAAACTGACGAAAAGAACCTATTTAGCTCATCTGCCTTTTCCTGGTCACTAATTATCAGATGGCCTGTGTCACATTGTAATGGTCCTATCGATTCCTTCCTGGCCTTCCTCCCATTAATATATTTATAAAATATTTTAGGGTTAGTCTTACTTTCCATTGCAACTGACTTCTCATTTTCTATTTTAGCCAGTCTAATAGCCCTTTTGCAAGCCTTGTTGATTTCCTTATAGTCACATAAAGCTGCCTCTGTTCCCTCCTTCTTGTATAATTTAAATGCATATTTCTTTTTCCTCATCATGATCTTTAAGTCATTGTTAAGCCACATGGGATGTGATTTACTCCTATTAATTTTATTTCCACATGGTACATGCTGATGAGTATGTTTATTTAGTAAGGATTTGAATGTTGTCCATTTATTTTCAGTATTCTTCCCTGTAAGTTTTTTGTCCCAGTCTATATGTTGTATTGCTGCCCGTAGCCCATTAAAGTTAGCCCTTTTAAAATTTAGAGTTTTTGTTGGCCCCTTACAACTCTGTTTTTTGTATTCAATCTCAAATGAGACTGTGTTGTGATCACTGTTCCCCAAGGGTTCCCCTATTTTTACATTTGATATTATATCAATATTACTTGTGATGACTAAATCCAAGATGGCCCCATTTCTAGTAGGTTCTTGTATTACCTGGGCTAGATAATGATCCCTGAGTGTACTCAAGAACCTGCTCCCCTTAGCTGAGCTGCTGGTCTCGTGTATCCAGTTTATATCAGGGTAATTAAAGTCTCCCATTATTAGAACTTGCCCATGCTTAGTTGCATTTCCAATCTGTAACAATAATTGTATTTCCTCACTTTCAGCTATATTTGGGGGTTTATAGCATACTCCCACCAATATGCGTTTAGAATTAGCTCCTCCACTATTTAGCTCAACCCACAAGGATTCAATGATGCCGTTAGTGCCAGCATAAATATCTTCTCTAACTATAGGCTTAAATTCAGGCTTAACATAAAGACAGATCCCTCCTCCTCTTTTACCATTTCCCCTATCTTTCCTAAATAGGTTATAACCATCCAGATTAACAGTCCAGTCATGAGATTCATCCCACCATGTTTCCGTAATGCCTATTAAGCCCCATTTTTCTTGTACTGCTAATATTTCTAGCTCATCCATTTTCCCCGGCAAACTTCTTGCGTTTATTTACTTACTTTATGTTGCTATGGCTCTGCTGTTGTGATGTGCCTGCCACTGTATTTGAGGCCCCTATTAATACCTCCCTACTTTCTATTGTAACCCTCCCCCCTTCTCCTCCCCCATGGGTAAATAATTCATCCCTTTCCCTCTCTACCCTATTTACCCCAATACTTCTATATAGTCCCTCCCCCCCACCTACAAGTTTAAAAACTCCCCCAGCCGTTCTACCATCCTATCCCCTAGCACAAAAGCTCCCTCATCATTAAGGTGCAATCCATCCCTGCTATAGAGATTGTACCCAAGTGAGAAGTCAGCCCGGTGCTCTAAAAACCCAAAACCCTCTGCACTGCACCACTTTTTTAGCCATGCATTAACCTCCCTAAGCTCCTTCTGCCTCCCTGGGCTAGCATGTGGCACTGGTAGTATCTCAGAAAATACTACCTTGGAGGTCCTTGCTTTAAGCTTATTCCCTAATTCTCTAAAATCATTCTTTAGGACGCTCCATCTTCCACTAACTTTGTCATTGGTACCAATGTGTACCAAGACTGCCGGTTCATTACCAGCTCCTCCCAATAATTTATCCACCCGATCCACAACATGCCGAACCCGAGCACCCGGGAGACAGCAAACTGTTCGATTGCTGGGATCTGGGTCACAAATTACCCTGTCTACCTTCCTAATAATAGAGTCCTCTAACACCAAAACATGGCTGTTGCTCTGCCTATTCTGTCCTCCCTCTCCTCCAGTAGAACTGTTCTCCTGGCTGTTAGAGGGAACAGCTCTATCTGGCATTGCCATTCCTGAATGGACATCCCCAACAGTTTCACTCAATCTGGCAAATCTGTTGGTGTTTGCCAACTCAGAACTGGCCTGCCTCCTCCTGTACCCCCTGATTCCCCTTCTAACTGTAACCCAGCTACCTCCCTGGCCATCCTCACTAGCCCCAGCTCCTCCCTCCATACTAGGCCCAGCTAAACTGTGCTCCGTGAGCACCAACTCCCTTTCCAGTGGAGCAATATCACTAAGTGCTGCAATTCTCCTCTCCAGATCTTCAATTTGAGCTTCCAAAGAGGCAACATGCTCACACCTGTCACAGAGGTATGGACCCTGGATCATCTGTTCCAGTAGTGCATACATTTGGCAGGATGTACACTGAGTGAGGTTTCCACTGGACTGACTCATGATTATCAGTTACAAAAATACAGTGAGAAAACAAATCAATGTATTTGTATAAAGATTTATTTTCCACACCTTAAACCAAACAAAACAGAAACAATATGTATGTTTGTTTTCAGTTTTTTCTTATAATACCCCTTATTTGGATTTCCTCCTTTTATTTAATCTCCTACACACCAACTACACTTATACTAGAAAAGATTACAAGCTCCCAAGCTCTCCCTTCCCTTGTTAAAATAGACCCCGCCTACTTGCCTGTACAATGATAAAAGAGCACAGGATAGAAAACACGGTCCTGCCCCACAGAACCGATTCAACAGAAAACAAAAAAATATACACAGATATAACTTACACAGCCCAAGCCACACCCACACTCACCTGTTCTCTGATTAATGCAACAGACAGAAAACTCTGCACTGACTTAGAGCAGATTCAAACACAACTCACACAAATTCACCCAGATATAACTACACAGGCCAAGCCACACCCACTATCACCTGTACTTTGATTAATGCAACAGACAGAAAACTGTGCACGGACTTACAAAGCGGATTCAAACCAGACCTCACACAAATGCACCCAGATATAACTACACAGACCAAGCCACACCCACTCTCACCTGTACACTGATTAATGCAGACAAACTGTGCACTGACTTAGAGCAGATTCAAAAAAATAATTTACGAATGTTAGGTAATTTATGCCCTTTATGGCTTAAAACCAGACTCTGCATCAACTATGTAATTTTCCGTGGGAGTTTTGCCATGGATCCCCCTCCGGCATACCACAGTCCAGGTGTTAGTCCCCTTGAAACAACTTTCCCATCACTATTGTGGCCCGAAAGAGTCCCTGTGGGTTTTGAAATCCGCCTGCCCATTGAAGTCTATGGCGGTTCGCCGGGTTCGCCGGTTCGCGAACATTTGCGGCGGTTTGCGTTCGCGGTTTGCGAACCGAAAATTTTATGTTCGCAACATCAATACCTATTAGCTATTATCCCTCCAGCAGTATTAGCTTATTATTTACAATATCTAACCTGGGCAATCACCCTTGGGTTAACCTAGGGCAGGCTTCAGGCTTCAAAGGCTCTCCTTTCCTGGGATGATTTTGCCGCCGGTTGCTTCTGAAGGGTCTCCAGGGCTCCCCCACTCCGGTCCTTCCCCCAGTGTCACTTCAACCAGTAACAAATGTTTTATATTTGTAAAGCGACCGAATGATCCCCCTTGATAGAGGTTTATCTTTACAAATTTTGGAGAACCAATTTAAGACCGGTGTCCCCTGTTTCTGGGTCAGGGAGTGTGTGAAATGCCTCAGCCTACAGTAATTGTAATGGTAGCTCATGCTTGTCCCTCAGTTCCTCATAGGTGAGCATCTGGCCCTTTACTAACCAGTCTCCCAGTCTATCTAGTTTCCTTGACCTCCACCAGTGTTGTGATGTTGTGCTCATGTGTTTCGGGGCCTGAGGGTGGTCAAGAATTGGGGTCATTTGGGTGGATCCAGGGAACAAACCTGTGTGTTTCTTGGTCCATTTCCAGTATGATAGTGAGTGTCTGATTAGGGGGTTTAGCGAGTTTTTAAGGCTCTGAGGAAATTCTGATAGCCAAGCCACCTTGGCCTTAAAGTGTGGTTCTCTAAATACACACAGGCCGGTTTATGACATATAGAATGTGCTATTGGGAGGAAAGACAGGTGTTAAACTGATAGGAATGAATAGTACAAATTAATACACCACTCCTATCTGGTGGCACCTTAGATTGTATGTGTAGTGCCCCAAATTCGAAGTAGGAGGTCCGACCAAGCATCTTTTTCCATCTCCCTGTTCCAAAAATCCATGCCATATACACGTGCCCTGATAGGTAACGTAACAGGTATTAAACTGATAGGAATGAGTAGTACAACTTAATACACCTCTCCTATGTGGTGGCACCTTAGATTGCACATGCAGTGCCCCAAATTCGAAGTAGGAGGTCCGACCAAGCATCTTTTCCCATTTCCCTGTTCCAAAAATCCATGCCATATACACGTCCCCTAATAGTGGCCGTAACAGGGATTAAACCGATAGGAATAGTACTACTTAACAGTACACACCTTATAATAACGCAGACAGAGGCCACGCGTATAATCTTCCATGCTGTGCAGTGGAAGCCCCCAGATTCTGACCTGGGTATAATATTCCATGCTGGGCAGTGGAAGCCCCCAGACTCTGACCTGTGTATAATATTCCATGCTGGGCAGTGGAAGCCCCCAGACTCTGACCTGTTTATCATATTCCATGCTGGGCAGTGGAAGCCCCCAGACTCTGACCTGTGTATAATCTTCCATGCTGGGCAGTGGAAGCCCCCAGACTCTGGGAGTCTGAAAAAGAGGAGTCAGAGGAGGAAGGTGGCTTTGAGGAGGTGGAAGACCAAACACAGCAGGCGTCCCAGGGGGCTTGTTGTCACCTTTCGGGGACCCTTGGTGGCTGGGTGGAGGAAGAGACCTTCAATGACATCAGTGAGGACAAGGAACGGGACATGGCTAGCTTGGTATCCAACCTTGTGCAAATGGGGAGTTTGCGGTTGTGAAAAGGGACTGTTTGCGGTTGTTTGCGGTGCATTAAACGGGGAGATTGGTCTGTTACTGTGAAGCGGGTGTAACCCTTACACTACCTGATCAATACAACATCATACCTGATGTTTTAAAGCATGTTATTCTAAACAATTTAGGAATGTTAGGTGATTTATGCCCTTTATGGCTTAAAACCAGACTCTGCATCTGGCATGTCACAGTGCAGGTGTTAGTCCCGTTGAAACAACTTTCCCATCACTATTGTGGCCAGAAAGAGTTCCTGTGGGTTTTGAAATTCGCCTGCCCATTGAAGTCTATGGAGGTTCGCTGATGTTCGCAGGTCGCGAACATTTGATGGAATTCGCGTCCGCGGTTTGCGAACCGAAAATTTGATGTTCGCGACATCACTAGTCATGTTAAACAAATCTAATTAGTTGCTATGAGGAGGTTAGTAGGAACCTGGATCAAGGCAACTCAGTGGATGTAGTCTTTTTGGATTTTGCAAAGGCTTTTGATACAGTGCCACGTGGGACACTATTGTGCAAACTAAGAGATACAGGAGTTTCAGTAAATATCGGCTCATGGATTGAGAGCTGGTTAAATACAGGAAGCAAAGGGTTGTTGTAAATGGAACATACTCCGATTGAAATAATGTGGTAAGTGGGGTTCCTCAGGGTCCAGTATTAGGTCCTCTCCTTTTTAACATATTTATTAATGACTTAGAGGTAGGATTGGAGTGTGGTGTCTCCATTTTCGCTGATGACACGAAGTTGTGCATGTTAATTAAATCAGATAGTGATGTGCTTTCCCTCCAAAGGGATTTACATAAAATTGAGGAATGGGCATCTAAATGGCAGATGAGATTTAATACGAATACATTTAAAGTTATGCATCTGGGAAGGAAAAATAGCCATGCAATTTATAATCTTACTGGATCAAATCTAGGTGTTTCAGATATTGAAAGGGATTTGGGAGTGCTTGTGGACAACCACCTAGGTGGTTCAAAGCCAAGCAACAGCTGCAAAGGCAAATAAAATATTAGCATGTATTAAGAAGGGTATAGTAGCCAGGGAAGCAAATATAATTATGCCACTATACAAATCTCTAGTATGCCCTCATTTTTAATATGGAGTACAATTTTGGGCACCACTTCATAAAAAAGGAAATTTTAGAGCTGGATAGGGTACAGAGGAGGGCAACAAAACTAATAAGGGGAATGGAGGGGCTAAGTTATGAAGAAAGACTAACCAAATTAAACTTATTTTCTCTAGAAAAAAGGCGTCTAAGAGGAGATATGATTCTTATATAAATACATCCAGGGTCAGTATAAAGATTTGTCAAGGGAGCTTTTTGTGCCAAGAAGTTTTCAACAAGAGGACATCCCTTGAGCTTAGAAGTAAAAAGATTCCACCTTAAAGAAAGAAAAGCTTCTTCACAGTAAGGGTGGTTAATCTGTGGAATTCTCTACCAGAGGAGGTGGTGACAGCGGATTCGATAGATAACTTTAAAAGGGGACTGGATTTATTTCTAATTAAAAAGGGAATTTAGGGTTATCATGGATAATTAGAGAGACAGTATTGATCCAGGGAGAAGTCTGGTCGCCGATGTCTGGGATCAGGAGGGAATTGATTTTTTTTTATACAACTAAATAAATTAACAGTTAATCTGCATATTGCAGATCAGAGGAGATCTTAAAAGGTTGAACTTGATGGACTGAAAGTCTTTTTCAACCTTAAATACTATGTAACTATGTAACTATGTAAGGGGAGGGGAGATACAGGGGAGGGAGATAAGGGAAAAAAACATGGCAGGGAGAGAGGGCAAAGAGACAAGGGAGGGACAAAGTAGGGAGAGGCTTGCAGTGAGCACTGACGGCGGTCATTGCGGAGCTCCCGATGAGCGCCGAAGAAGCTCATTGCGAGGCCGAAAATTGCGGGTTGGCCGACCTCTGCAATGAGAGGCAAAGCCACTCATTGCGGGGCTCATCGCTGGGCCCGGAAAGCAGAGGGGGGAGAGGCTCACAATGAGCAACTTTGTCGATCATTGCGGGGCACGAAAGTAGTGGATTGGCGAGGCCCACAAGTTAGAGGGGGGAGAACCTCGCATTGTGTGGCAAACAGCATTGATAGGCTTTACATTGTATTGCCGTCATTTTTGACGGGCAAGTGGCTAGTTAATTATATTTTTTACCCTTTTGAGACATTTGGCAAAGTTTCTCTTTTTTTTTCTGTTTGCCTTCCTCTGGATCAATTAACAATTAACAATTAATCAGCATATTGCAGATCAGAGGAGATATAAAAAGGTTGAACTTGATGGACTAAACATCTTTTTTAAACCTAAATTACTAAGTAACGAATTTCTAAGTAACTATGTAACTATGTAACTTATAGCTCTGTAGTTGCATATGAGTGTCTGTTGGACAGACAAGTCTGCATTTTACTTCTTCCCATAAGTATATCTAATTATACTGTATTATAGCTGTCTATGCTTATTGAATGTTATCGTCTTGATATCTGTAATAATATGATGTAACTTTAATGATACACTGTAAATCCCCTTCAACTCATCATCGATATCAATGTCATTCCCCCTGCCTGCATTTTATTTCTTTATCCCTATTTCCCTGTGTTACTAGAACTGTGTATCCTACCCACTTCCAACAGTATACTGTGTATACCTGTGATAATTTGCCACTGTGTGGCTTTGCTGCTATATTTATGTTATGATTTATACTAAGATTAAGCTTGTGTTAGCCTTGCTAATGTTTATACCATAGCATTTCCATAACAACAATTAAAGGACCCTGAAAATCAGCACATGTGCTCAGCACCATCAGTTAAGGGTGCAAATATTCTGTTCACTATGTGCTTACGTTACTGCAGAATAATCATGAATGTAGATGAATACCATCATCCTTGTTAAGCTCTTAAATTCATTTCAGACAACCCTGCATGTATATTGACACGAGTCATGTCACAGACATATATATATATATATATATATATATATATATATATAAACAAAAACAATCTTCTTTAAATTCTGTAGATTCTAAATGATACGGTACAAACACACATTAACAGTGATAACAGTATAACATTATCATACTTTATTTGATACACCTAGCACATGTTAATATGTATACGAATGTGCATAAATATCATTGGAAGGGCATGAGGCTTTTGGCCAACAAGGAACACCTAAACGGTTAAATGCTAGACAGCATCATAAGGATAATGCATAGCATCTACTAGGGTCACATGAGGTCAGGACACCACAGTAACCATAATCGGATGAGAAATTGGAACATCATCTGACACTCTATTTAATAGAAAAAAACATTAATGTGAATAGAGCTTCCATATGGTCTCCATCTGCTATATTAAACAGATGCAAGAAATCATGGATCATGTGATACAAATCAATTCCACACACCGTGTGTTTTCATACATTAATGATGATTCCGAAATAGATGATAGGAATATGGAATACATAAAGAGGAGGCGTAAGAACAATCAATTTTATTATAGTACAATGTTTTTACTCTGGACACTACAATAAACCCATTAAGATGAACATCATCTACGAACATTCATAACTACAATAATTCTGTCCTGTACAATCAGCATTTCCAGAATATGTTAAGGATGTGTAATACGACAAGGCATGCTTCACTGTGACCACATTCTTTAAGCAAAGAATACTTTTACTATCTACATGGAATCGTTGTGCCATGCTGGTATCACATCTCACTGATATATGGGTGGTACCAAGGCCAAACAGATTACAATGATCACATTACACCTAAACACATACACATTGGTCCTGATGTCAAACATCAGCCATTTTGTTTGTATAGGAAATTAAATACATGTATCCACTTTGATAATGTTAATGGGATTACATGCAACACAAATGCATGTATAACTACTAGCTTGGTACTGTGCAACTCTACAGCTGGGACTCTATTCATTGTACTTGAAACTCACACCTGTCATGTTCATTAGTGAAGAAATATGTAGTCATATATTGCATTTCAGATCCATCTGCAGTGGTGAATGATACTGTTCGAATTCCTGTAAGGAACTGGATTGAGTGTTTACTCACATGATGGTATTGCACTGCTCGAAGATGAAGATCACGACATTCATGGTCGGGAGATTTGGCTATTAATACCTACAGAGACAAGAACAAGATATCAATCATAACAATATTAGGATTAACACCTCATCTCAATGTCAATCCACATTGATCATCAATTGGTGAAATATTAAACATAACCAGCCATGTACACACTCTGTAGCCAGTCAATAGTATGTCAACATCTATACCAATCATTATTCATTAAGGCGTGATCATGAGGATGACTTCAGGGATGGTCCTAACACCTCCTCTTACGCAGCACTGGGCCCCCACCTTCCGTGCCTGTGCACCTTCTCTCTCTTCCACATCTAGGTGGTGTTTGAGCATGGGGTGCCCCTACATTGCCTGGGGCTCAGCTTGAGCTGATGATGAGGTTTGAGATTAGGAGGCTGCTATCTCTGGTTGTAGTTGTGAAATCGAAGGCTGGAGAGGTATGAGCTGGCGTTCTGCAAATTTGATTAGTTGCGGCCTGTCCCTATTCGCCTGTTTCTCATATCTATCCATCCTTTGATTGTGCCTCTTCATCTCAGAATGTTGCTCGCAAGGAGGGAGTTGGTGAGCCGAACCTGCTTTTGGAGCAATCTGAGCTTGTCAGTCCTTTGTTTGTTCTGTCTCATGTCATATCTGTTAAAGTGGGTCATGATTTCCCTCAAAGTCAGGGGTAGTAGTGTTGAGGGCATTGGGGCCAATGTTGAAGACATTGGGGGTGAAGGTGATGACATTGGGGCCGGAGTTGACAGCTGAAGGGCCTGAGGTGATGGCAGAAAGGTCGGAGGTGATGGCAGAAGGGGCGGAGGTGACGGCAGGAGGGCCTGAGGTGTTGGCAAAAGGGCCAGTGTGTTGGAGGCCATGTTAGGACCCGATTGTGTGGGAGTGGTTGTACCCTGCCATGGCTGCAATGGTGTTGTAGCAGGTGGCAGTGGTGGCTGTGATGATGGCTGGGGCCAGGACAACATCATCAGTTTTGGTATGGATGTTTGTTGGCTCCATGACATGCTGGAACAGCTGTGCACGGCTACGTGATGCGTTTAAAGGCCTGGGCAGTGAATCTCACTCCTGAGATGAGGGTGATCATCTGGATTCTGAAGGGCCAGCTTCTGTGGATGGGACTGGGCCCTCTCAAATGTTCTGCACTTCTACATCAACCACTGTAAGGGGTACCTCTGTGGTTGGCCTTATCCTCCTGGGTACTGCAATTAAAGAAAAAAATGTATTTGAGTTGGTTTCTCTACAAAATTGATAGCTATGTGTTTCCATAGCCTTGACATTATGGTCGCCTGTAATTGTGTGTGGTGCTTGTGTTACACAGATGAACCATGGCTTGCATTATGAGCATTTTGAATCATGGCTCATATGAATATATATATACTGCTGGTGCAGTGTGCCTACTGCATTTGAATCAGACACGTGCTCTGCTGGATCTGCTGTGCAGTGTTTGAGACTGCCTAATCTTTGACATCTTCCCAGAAATGGTTTTTAACATGCAGGTGAGAATTGGTCCAGGATAGGACAGTATGTGACACGCACATGCAGTCCTACAGAGTCTGTATACACATATGCTGCAGTGCGTACACCCATACATGTACTCTCTTTTGAATGTCAAATCAATATTGATCTAATTGTGAATTGTACTCAGCATCAGTTTTAACTGCAGGTATTGGGCAGACATTTCATTGATAACAATTATGATAATTATATTTTTGCTACTAGAATTCACACGTTTAGTGATGCCCCATTTATCTTTAGTCATAGCCATAGGGCTTACGGTGCTATTGTATGTCAGTTATCTATGTGTGTGGGATGATACACTGTAAATCCCCCTCAACTGATCATCCATATTAATGTCATTCCCCCTGCCTGCATTCTGTTCCTATATGTCTATTTCCCTGTGCTACTAGAACTCTGTATCCTACAAACCTCCACCATGATACTTTGCATACCTGTGATAATTTTTCACTGTGTGGCTTTGTTGCTATGTTTATGTTATGATTTATGCTAAGATTAAATATTATTTATCAGCTATGTGGTTTGTGATTGCTTCGCTAATGTTGATAGCATTTCCATAACACCAATTAAAGGACCATGAAAGTCAATATCTGGGCTCGGCACCATCAGTTAGGGGTGTAAATATGATATTCACAATGTGTTTGCATTATTAAATTAAACCATGAGGGTAGATAAATATTGCCAATCTAGTTCAGCCTTTTAAGCCATTACACAAAACCCAGCATATAGAATGAGACAGGGATTAGGGAGTTATGGTGGAACAGTAGGTAACATATTGTTGTAAATATATATCCTTATTGCTTTATATATATATATATATATATATATATATATATATATATATATATAATCAGAACAACTGTGTGTACAATCTGCACATACACATAAACATTAGCAGCCTTATTAAATTGCAATTCGGTAAATTGAATAGGGCTCTATTTAAGCACACAACATATTTTTTTTACAGAAGTTTTTAGTCAGTGAACTTCTATCCAAAAGCAAGGTCTTTACTAACTAAAAACTTCTGTAAAAAAATTATGCTGTGTGCTTAAATAGAGCCCTTTTAAATTTACCGAATTGCAATTTAATAAGGCTGTAGGCAACTGCACCTCATACTGTCATATGCTCTGATATATAACATGAATACATATCTCCATGTGTTAGGAAACACAAATATCATACATACCTGTGGCTGCAATCAAACTCAGGAACATTACCTCCTCCATCAGCTGCACTAGTTAGTGATGTCCCAAACAGTTCGCCGAAGAACTATTCGCGGCGATTTTCGCATGTTCGCATCCGTCGTGAACGTTCAACACATGTGCTTTTCGGTTCGCCCTCTATACTTTACCATTGAGGAAACATTGAACATCATTTATTTTATTTTATCATTTTTTGTGTGTAATCTTTGCCTTCCTGCCAGCGTGTGTGTGTGTGACAGGCTAACACCTAACAGCTTATATTGTGCTTATTTTCACTACTCATACCTGGTGGTGTAACATACATTGAAAACAACCATTTTTTTCCTGTAATCTAATTTCAGTTGCCTGCCTGTGTCAGGCTCACAGCTTATATTGTGCTCAGTGACATAAAACAACACTTTTTTGACTGTAATAGATTGAATAGCAATTGCCTGCCTACAGGCGTGTGTGGGAAGCCTATTGCATCTACTCTGCCAACTTTTGCCAGTGCACAGTGACACTCATATCTGGTGGCACCTTAGATCGCACACGCAGTGCCCCAAATTTGAAGTGGGAGGCCGGACCAAGCATCTTTTTCCATCTCCCGCTTCCAAAAATCCATGCCATATACACGTCCCTGATAGTGGACGTAACAGGGATTAAACCGATAGGAATAGTACTACTTAACAGTACACACCTTATAATAATGCACACAGAGGCAACGCATATAATCTTCCATGCTGTGCAGTGGAAGCCCCCAGATTCTGACCTGTGTATAATCTTCCATGCTGGGCAGTGGAAGCCCCCAGACTCTGACCTGTGTATAATCTTCCATGCTGTGCAGAGGAAGCCCCCAGACTCTGACCTGTGTATAATCTTCCATGCTGTGCAGTGGAAGCCCCCAGACTCTGACCTGTGTATAATCTTCCATGCTGGGCAGTGGAAGCCCCCAGACTCTGACCTGTGTATAATCTTCCATGCTGGGCAGTGGAAGCTCCCAGACTCTGGGAGTCTGAAGAAGAGGAGTCAGAGGAGGAAGGTGGCTTTGAGGAGGTGGAAGACCAAACACAGCAGGCGTCCCAGGGGGCTTGTTGTCACCTTTCGGAGGCCCTTGGTGGCTGGGTGGAGGAAGAGACGTTCAATGACATCAGTGAGGACAAGGAACGGGACATGGCTAGCTTGGTATCCAACCTTGTGCAAATGGGGAGTTTGAGGTTGTGCAAAGGAACTGTTTGTGGTTGTTTGCGGTGCATTAAACGGGGAGATTGGTCTGTTACTGTGAAGCGGGTGTAACCCTTACAATACCTGATCGATACAACATCCTACCTGATGTTTTAAAGCATGTTATTCCAAACAATTTAGGAATGTTAGGTGATTTATGCCCTTTATGGCTTAAAACCAGACTCTGCATCAACTATGTAATTTTCCGTGGGAGTTTTGCCATGGATCCCCCTCCGGCATGCCACAGTCCAGGTGTTAGTCCCCTTGAAACAACTTTCCCATCACTATTGTGGCCAGAAAGAGTCCCTGTGGGTTTTGAAATCCGCCTGCCCATTGAAGTCTATGGCGGTTCGCTGGGTTTGCGAACATTTGATGGAAGTTTGGGTCCGCTGTTCGCGAACCGAAAATTTGATGTTTGCGACATCACTAGCACTAGTCAAAGAGCTATTACCTAAATCCTACATTAACACAGGATGGGTCTATTGAAGGAAGATCGATGTCCAAAATACAAATTGTTTGTTTTGATAATTAATCTGGAGGTTGCCAATCATGGTACATTACAGACTCACAGAAACACTTAGATACACAGAGCACATGTTTATCTGCATTCGACTGTGCATTAATATCATGGGTGTGGTGTGGGCAGATCCCGGAAGGGCAAGAGACAGTTTTTTGGGAAACAGGGGATAACTAAAGATGGTAATGTCATAGTCTAGAAGAAGCATGATGCATAGCACCTACCAGGGTCACATGTGGTACTACACCACTGCAACCAGAATCTGATGAAAAAAGATAATCAGAAATCACTCCATTTAATTGAAGAAACCAGTCATGAGCATAGCACTTACAACTTGTCTAGATCTGCTCAATGAAATAGATGCATACATTCATAGATAATGTCATACAAATCTATGACACACACAGTGTGTTTTCAGATATTAAGGAATATCTAAAAATTGATGGGCAGAATCTGAAACACAGAAAGAGGAGGTTGAGGACAATGCTTTCATGGTTGTGAGATTGGGCTATATAGATCTACATAGACAAGAACAATATCTCAGTCACAACACTATTTGGATTGACTGCAACACATCAACACAATGGCAATCCACATTGAACATCAATTGCAGAAATATTCAACATAACCATACTTGTACACACTCTGTAGCCAGCCAATAGCAAGTCAACATTGATTCAAAATAATATTCATTGAGGAGTGTGGATGAGGACTTAGGGCCGTGGTTCTCAATCCTATCCACATGAGCCATCAGACAGACCATGATTTATGTGAAACTCTGGTGAGGCAACTAATATTCAACAGTTGTGGATCCTCAAATTGCTTCACCTGTGTATTCACACAGTGTTTCACCTAAATCATGGTCTGTGTGGTGGGTCCTGAGGAGAGGTTTTACAACCACTGACCTAGTGGACGTTCTAACCTACTTCCTCTTTCTGTGCTCTGGCCCATCAACTTCCCTGCCTGCACGCTTCCTCGCTCTACCTCGGCGAGAAGGTGTTGGATTGAGGGGTGCGTCCAAAGGGCGTAGCTGGGTAACAACTGACGTTGCCAGTAAGGGATGAGATGAGGTTCCTGTAGGTTCTGGTTGTGGTGGTAGTGGAGCCTGTGGAGCCGACTGCTGGATAGTATTGACCTAGCTTTCTGCCAACTGCAGATGGTGTGGCCCGTGGCGATGGTGTGGCCTGTGGCAATGGTGTTAGCCCAGTCTGTTGTGGCCAGGTCTCTTGTGGACTGGTCTGCTGGGGACCAGTCTGTTGGGGCCCAGTCTGTTGGTGCCAGGTCTGTTGGGGCCAGATCTGTTGGGGCCCGGTTTGTTGGGGCCTGGTCTATTGGGGCCAGGTCTGTTGGGGCCTGAGCAGGAGAGGAAGAGCAGTGGGATCTATTAGAAGCTGCACCATTCAACTATGACGTATTCAGCAGTTTGTTGAAGGATAGGAGCATTAAGCTATTGGCTTAGGTCCATGTGGAACGCTGCCTAGATGCTAGCTAGTGACATAATCAGACAGCTTCCAAAGTACTGCGTCACCCGACGCACGTTTCTGGATTTCCTCAGGGGTTACGTGGCCTCTTTCTATGTATAGGTATTTGTAGGTATTTATCTATGTGTGCGAATTATGTGATATCAGTAATTATGTGTGTTGTGAATTAAGTGTTAATATTTCTTAGTCCAAATATAAAGAAACTTACAAAACTGCTCCTTCTCTCTCTCTCTCTCTCTCTCTCTCTCTCTCTCTTAATCCGGTTTCCGAAGCGTTCATTGGCATTCTCCGGTTCCTATTGGTTAATTGCCCTGTGACAGGAGCACAAATTACGGCCTTGCATGAATTTGGCACGCTTCATCGGATCATATGTCTGGAATCATTACATATGAAACCAGAGTGTACAGTTTTGAGCCTTGGGCCCTTAACTTGCAGCCTTTTTCAATTGAATTGCTCTGTAATTGTAGCAAATCTCAAGCCCGCAGACATACATCCTGTATGTTGAAATCTGTGGCCATGCAATTGAATCGAGGCCTAAGTGTAGAACCCCCTTGCGACTCTTATCTAGTACTCATAATATTTTTTGCTACATTTTCGAGTTGCAGGTCAGATTTAATTTGTGAGCTGCTTGAACTTTTGTAATTGAATATCAATTTTGAGTTTTTAGCACTGTTAACTTTTGCAGGCTTGAAAAATCAATGGAGGAGATAGGGCTGAGTTATGTCTTTGGCTGGTCCATAATCTTTATGAGCTGCTTTTCGAGTTCAAGTAATTGCGATTTGGCTAATTGAATGGGGCCCATTATTTTTAAATGCAATATCGATCCCGGGACTCAAGGGATTAATACTGTAATGATATAGGAATCACAAGGTTGTGGTGACCAGTAGCCAAGGTCAGCAATAATCCAGTTCAGCAACTTGTAGGTGAAACAGGAACAAGCTTTATTGAAGGGTTCAGGAACCAACAATAATCTGGCAAGGATACAGAGACAGGAAGTGCCTTATATAGGCCAAGGACCAGACACAGCTAAAGAGAGTTGTCACTGATTTCATTGCTTTTAGAGTCAAGGTATCAGATCTCAGACAAATCTCCAAGAGGCAGGCTGGCGTACCGGTAGGGAAGAGGTCCAGCAACATGCAAACCAGGGTTCGAATCCCAGCAGAGTCAATTCCTCACATTACCCCCACCTCTATAGGCGCAGCCTCTGGATGCCCTATTACCCGGTTTAGCAGGGTACTGTGCATGGAAAGACCGAAGAAGATCAGGAGCGTGAATATTGTCCACTGGTTCCCACGATCTATCCTCCTCACCATAGCCTTTCCACCGAACCAAATATTGAAGCTTGTTACGGAAGATCCTGGAGTCAAGAATTTTTTCCACTTCGAATTCATCTTCACCATCCACGAGGACTGGAGTTGGGGCAGGTAGGGCTCGGCCAGGGAAAGTTTTTTCATGAAATGGTTTAAGCAGTGCAATGTGAAACACTGGATGTATTTTCATGGAATTTGGAAGTTGCAAACTGAAAGTGACAGCATTGATCTGAGCAATGATCTCAAAAGGTCCCATGAACCTTTGACCCAATTTATGAGAAGGAATCCGAAGCTTTATATTCTTTGTTGACAGCCACACCTTGTCACCAACATGATAGACTGGGGACTCCTTTCTATGCCTATCAGCAGCTCTTTTGTAACATTCCTGAGCCTCCAAAAGAGTCTCTTTCAACAGTGCTTGGGAATCACGTAAGGCGGTTAGCCTGTCAGTGACTGCAGGAACGGGAGTAGTAATCGGGAGACTCACTAGAAAGGTTGGATGGTAACCATAATTGGCAAAAAATGGGCTCAGAGAAGTGGAGCAGTGTTGGGCATTGTTATAGGCAAATTCCGCTGTGAATAAAAAATCCAGCCAGTCATCCTGCAGGTAACTAATATAGCACCGCAAATATTGCTCCAAAGTCTGGTTGGTTCGCTCAGTCTGTCCATTACTTTGCGGATGGAAAGCTGACGACAGATTTACATTAATACCTAGATTAGAACAATAATGTTTCCAAAAACGAGATGTAAACTGCACTCCCCTGTCAGAAACTACTTCATCGGGTACTCCATGCAAGCGAAATATTTCCCGAATAACCAGGTCACCCGTCTTTTTAGCTGAAGGGAGACCACAAGCTGGTATGAAATGACCCATCTTAGTTAACCTGTCCACAACAACAAGAATGGTAGTGTGTTCCTTAGAGGGAGGTAGTTCCATGGATATAGATCCCCAGGGACGTTGAGGAATCGGCAGAGGCTGAAGCAAGCCAACAGGGGATGAGCAAGGAGTCTTATGTCTGGCACATACATCACAAGAGGACACATACTTCTTAACATCCTCATGATACTTCGGCCACCAAAAGGATCGGGCAAGTAGCTCTTGTGTCTTTTGGATTCCTGGATGACCTGCTGGTTTTGAGTCATGGTAGAGACGTAAAAGGTTCAGTCGCACTGACTCCAGAGCAAACAGACGTTGTTAAAAAATCCAAAACCCATTAATCATCGTCAAATGGAGATCACGAGGAGGATCACGAAGAACTGGGTCTTCAGCGTAGCCCTTTTTAATGCGAGACATCAGATCAGAAGGAAATGTAACTCCTATAAATATATCCTCCGGCAAGATGGTGGTCTTGGTTACGGTAGTATGGAGGGGGTCAGCTATTCTAGACAAGGCATCCACCTTACCATTCTTGGAGCCAGGACGGTATGTAACCAAAAAATTAAACCTCGAGAAGAATAGGGACCAGCGTGCTTGTCTGGCTGACAGTCTCTTAGCTGATCGAATACATTCCAGATTTTTGTGATCTGTGAGGACAGTAATTTGATGGTTAGCTCCCTCCAAGAGATGTCTCCAGTCGGTGAAGGCAGCTTTTATAGCCAATAGTTCTTTATTCCCTATGTCATAGTTTCTTTCTGCTGGCACCATCTGGCGGGAATAGAAGGCACACGGATGTAACAGCATCCTAGGTCCAGTCCTTTGAGACAGTATAGCACCAACAGCTGAATCAGAAGCATCAACTTCCACAATAAATGGTATTTCCGGCTGAGGATGTACCAGGACGGGGGCAGATGTAAACAGAGTCTTTAATCGGGAAAATGCAGTATCAGCCTTATCGGACCACTGAAAAGGAGTCCCTTTACGTGTGAGTTCAGTGATCGGTGTAATAACGGCAGAGACATTCTTAATGAAACGCCTGTAAAAATTGGCAAACACCACAAATCTCTGGACATCTTTTTCATTCTTGGGGATGGGCCAGTCCAGCACAGCTTTAATTTTACTTGCGTCCATAGTTAAACCTTTAGGAGTTATTACATACCCCAGGAATTGAATTTCTGTTTGTTCAAACTCACATTTTTCTAGTTTAATGTATAGGTGGTGGGTACGAACGGACCTGTTTTCTGTGGTTTTCAAGATTATCAGAGAATATTAGGATATCATCCAAATATGCCACAACAAACTGATCCAGGAGATCTCGTAGTACATCATTGATAAGATGCTGGAAAGTTGCAGGGGTATTACAAAGCCCAAATGGCATTACTAGATATTCGTAATGCCCGTACCTGGTTCTGAAAGCTGTTTTCCATTCATCATTTGGTCTTATGCGAACCAGGTTATATGCCCCCCGAAGATCAAGCTTTGTAAATATTTTAGCTGAGCGAAGTCTCTCCAAAAGTTCAGGAATGAGAGGCAAGGGGTAGCAGTTTTTAACAGTGATGTTATTAATGTCCCTGTAATCAACGCATGGCTGTAGGCTGCCATCTTTCTTCTCTACAAAGAATAAAGGAGCTCCTGCTGGGGAAGTAGATGGTCGAATAAAACCTTTGGCAAGATTTTCTTGTATGTATTCACAAAGAGCTTTCAATTCAGGCTCAGAAAGGGAATATATATGGCCAAATGGGATAGCAGCCCCAGGCAACAGCTCTATTGGGCAAGCGTAAGGCCTGTGGGGTGGAAGCTGATCAGCATTCTTCTTATCACAGACATCTGTAAAATCCTGATATTGTAGAGGAAGCTTAGTCAAGTTTGTAGCAACCATTTCATTAATTGTTGTGGCAACAGTTGTTACCTTAGTGGGTTGACAATTCATTAAGCAGTGTTCTGAAGGAAAGGATAAAGTTCTGATCTTCCAATCAATTTGTTGGTTATGCAGAGCAAGCCAAGGTACCCCCAAAATCACTGGAAACTGTGTTGAGGAAATTAGGTGGAAAGATATAGTCTCATGGTGATTCACTTCCAGAGTCAACTTTAAGGACACAGTCTCATGTGAAACCGAGCCCGACGTAAGTGGAGAACCGTCCACTGTCTCCATTAACACAGGTAAAGAATTAGGGATAGACTGAATTCTATTTCCTGCTGCAAATTTAATGTCCATAAAGTTTCCGCCATGCTCCAGAATCTATCATAGCTGTAGTTGAAATTTTACGATCACCACATAGCAACGTTATAGGCACCACAAAATGAGGATGTTGAGTCAACATACCCTCTTCACCATGAGCCAGAGAAAACAAGGGTTGTGTGACAGAATCCAGTTGATCTGCAATCTGGGA
Organism: Discoglossus pictus; assembly: GCA_027410445.1. Taxonomy (NCBI): domain Eukaryota; kingdom Metazoa; phylum Chordata; class Amphibia; order Anura; family Alytidae; genus Discoglossus; species Discoglossus pictus. The sequence goes on from CM050165.1 coordinate 150,381,303, forward strand.
TTGATGTCGAATCTGTGCGCCCTCAGCAGCCATAGCTTTTGTTCTTTTGGATTTGCGTCGCCACTGTTTTTCTTCATTGGATAATAGCCCTCTTATTAGATTTACTTGCATAGCCTCAGGCTCAGAGTCTGTAGGTGTTTGTGGGGTTGGAGTAGAAATTCTTGAATAGGAAATAGGAGTAGTACTTGGTCTAAAAGAGCCATGTCTTTCCAATCTTCTTTCAGAAAGTCTCCGATCAATACGGATAGCCAAACACACAAATGCATCAAAGTCAGCAGGAAGATCAACACGAGCTAGCTCATCTTTTATAGCTTCTAAGAGACCTTTTCTGAAGTGGAACCTCTGGGTTGATTGGTGCTAGGTAGTATCAGCAACCCACTGTCTGAATTCAGCAGCATATTCAGCCACAGAGCGCCTCCCTTGATGCAAATGAAGGAGAGTGGCTTCTGCTGTAGCACATCGATTGGGGTCATCAAAAACTAGGCACATGGCCTCAAGAAAGTCATTTAGATTACCCAAGACTGGACTGTCCTGTTCCAGAAGAGGGGAGACCCAAGCCACTGCTTCATCTTTGAATAGTGAAAAAATAAATCCCACCTTCTCCCTTTCAGATGGAAATTGGTGAGGTAACATCAGGAAGTGCAAACGGCATTGATTGAGGAAACCCCTAAATCTTTTGCGATCTCCTCCAAACTTTTCTGGCAGGGGCAAGCGGGCATCTTGTGCAGGTGTAAAAGTAGCAGCCGCAACATCACGTGCCCTGTAGCTGGTATACTCACTGTGCATTGACTGAAATTTATTTTGCAGTTCAGCTACCTGGTCCTGCAGTATTTGAATGGTCTGTGCCTGGGTCTGCACAGTTCTTGCAAATAAAGCAACCTGCTGGGCCAATGCAGAATCTGACCCGGCGGTCTCCATGAAAGCGCCAGATTATTCTGTAATGATATAGGAATCACAAGGTTGTGGAGACCAGTAGCCAAGGTCAGCAATAATCCAGTTCAGCATCTTGTAGGTGAAACAGGAACAAGCTTTATTGAAGGGATCAGGAACCAACAATAATCTGGCAAGGATACAGAGACAGGAAGTGCCTTATATAGGCCAAGGACCAGACACCTGACCAGACACAGCTAAAGAGAGTTGTCACTGATTTCATTGCTTTTAGAGTCAAGGTATCAGATCTCAGGCAAATCTGCAAGAGGCAGGCTGGCGTACCGGTAGGGAAGAGGTCCAGCAACATGCAAACCAGGGTTCGAATCCCAGCAGAGTCAATTCCTCATAAATACATATCATAAAACCTTCATGGACTAGAACAGATGATGTAATGCATTTTATACAGTGATAGATTGCTTATTGGCAAATATTACTTATTGGCACTAATTAATTTGTAGCCTCTGATTGCAGGTTACGTGTAACTTCCATGTTTTATTGACGTTGTGACGATGGTCTCATTTACTATGGGCTATGTCTAAGAAGTAAATGATGGGCTTGTCTAAATATTATTAGATTGTAAGATCATGCCCCCTAAAATCATACATAAAAATGGCAGGGTATACAAGTTTAGGCTTAAGGTAGTAAATTGCGAGCTTGAGTCAATAGAATACATCTAAACATTTAGAGAAAAAACGCCAACAGCCAAAATGATGGGTTAGAGGTACTTGCAAGCTTCTAATAGAATAGGGCTCTCTGTGGAAAATAATATGGACATTCATGTTGCATCATTTGCCAGCAATACCTTGCTACACTCTCTGGATATTCAGGAGGCTTCTGGCATTGGATAGTAGACACCTTGCTCCAGTCTATCACTTCTAATATACTAAACAGACTATATAACTTTCTTTGGCTGCAAATAGTCAATAAATTAACTCAATATGGTGGTTGCATGTCTATTTTGTTGTATGCTTCATTTGTTTTCCTTTTCTTTTATGTATGTGTGATTGTTTAGTGTATTTATGTGTCTGTATGCTTTAGTTTGTGTCATTTTATCTGATACATATTCTATCTTTCCAGATTTGTTTCCATCTTGTTTTGTACGTGTGTCTTTCTAATCTAATATTTTTGTGTTTTGCCACATGTACGCCACTTTTTCTGTTCCTGCATCTGATTTTTTTGTTTGTACCTGGCTGTTTGTTTTCTTGTGTGTGAGTGCCTTGCTAGACTTTGGGCCTCATTAAAGTTTAAGCCCATAAGCATTTCAGAGCATGATCATGATCAATTAAGCAAGACTGTAAATTACAATTTAAACAGAGCCAATACTAAATTAGTGTTTACTTACTTGACATCAGTAAAACATGGTGTTTAAATCACAGTCAATTAGTGTTTAGAAGTCCGATTTGCGATCGGACTCGCAATCCAGAAATGTTACAATATAAAAAAATCAATACATCTATTATTCTATTCCATGTGAGTTCAATGATATGTTTTTGCCCATTGATTGCCGGGATCAATATAAGATAGAAATTACACATAAAAAATAAAAAATGTTATTGCTGATTTGCAAGCTTGACTGTTGTGCAATTAATTCTAATGCCTTTCATCGCTTTCCCTGTATTTTAAAGTCCAGTATTGGGTTTTTATTGGCTTTATAGTGTTAAGAACAGGTGTTTAACCCCCCTTGTGAGTCCTCTCTAGTACTCATAGAATTTTTGGCTACATTTGCCATTTACGGGTTTGAAGGCAAAAGTGGGCTTGTTGAATTGTTGCAATTTAATAGCAGTTTGCGTGTGTAATAATTGCGGCCTTGAAAATTCAAAGGCTTTGATTGGTCGGATTTACGATTTTGACAGCCCATAGGAATTTTCAGCCTGTAGCTTGCAAATTGATTGTGGGTAGCTGGAAGAGGCCAATTTATTAGCAGTAACTTTTGCGGGCTACAATACGTGCTTCAGTAACTACAATTTAGACAATTAAACGAGTCCCATGCTATGTAGTTTCAGTTTCTTAGTATGTGTTTATATGTATAGTGTTTACATGTTTTCTCATATTTATCAACTGTCACATTGCCTAAAAATGTAATTATTTTCATGGTTGTACTGTAATGTTTTTTTTTTATGAATTTCAAAGTTTTACTATATAAAACAAACTTGAATGGTGCATTCCAAAAAAGCAACAATGTCAATCATAGTATCTCTATCTCAGTTTTAGAAAATACATTTTTATTCCTCTACCATGGGAAAAATCATCTACAGACACCACTATCAAATGGTGACAAATCACCTTACAGAGGAATTAATATGTTATATTTGTAGGCTGGCAATACCTAAAAGGTATTAATTAATTAGGTATTTTCAAGCATTTTTATTTACAAGAGCAACAAACAAAAAATATCAGTAGTCCTAAATCCTGAAGTAACAAGTTTAAAGACTTAAGAAACAATTCTGTAGTAAAAAGCATCATAAGTATTTTCATAATAAAAAATTTCTAGTGTGATTGCTTTAGTGCAAGCACCGTGGATGCGGTACTGTGTTCTCCAAATGTCAATGCACTAAAGAATGCTTGAGCTGACACAATGCAACATTTTTTTCTGCTTCAAGCATAAAAATGTATATGAAATGCTTGTTGTTTTGGTTTATTATGAATTGGAGGAATTCAAATGAAATAGGGTTATTGCTTGTCTAACAAAACTGATTTGTTGATGAAAAAAAGAAGAAAATCTAATATATTTGTTGTGCAACACCTTTCTCTATCTAACAGTTGTGCAGTTTTATGCATGGCTACAAGAATAACCTATTTTTTAACACTAATATTTGAATACATGAATACTTGTGAAATATCATTGCAATAAGGAGTAATTGGCTCAATAAAAGCTTTGCTACTTTGTAACTTATGTTCATTCAGGGATTTTCATCAACACATTCCACTCAGTGGAATTACTAGTAAAACTGTTTTAGGAAACTTTCGGATTTAGTTACTGAGGGAGAACACTGATTAAAAAAATACAACTCCTGCTTAATGTTATTTTGTATCTCAGATATTTTGCATTGAATGTGTTAAAGTATGTATGCAGGAAGTAACTGGGTGGTATACCTGTTTCTATACTAATAGGTAATTATAACATTTAGCCCGTCTCAAATTTGTGTTGAACCTCAGAAATGTAAATCTTATTTATCTGGAGCTCAGACTAACTGTTAGCTCTGCAATGCCTATGTAAAATCATTAACTCTGAAAACTTTACTTACTTCCCTTTAAAGGACGCCTCATTTCACACTTCAAAATCTTGCTTGACATCGACAAATGAAATACTGTAGCTTGCCACTACACAGGAGGGAGGAAACTGCTGGTTACATGGAGTGAAAATGGTAAGTCATCAAGGGTATATATAACTGTAGTTTTATCACCCACAAGCTCTATGCTATGTAATGTAATTCTGTGTCTATTTGTGTTACTTTTCATATATATTTGTGACTATTTTTTGTTGTGTGCTTCTATGCTGTTTATGAATATAGTGGGGGGGGGGGGCAATTTCTGTATACATTTGCAGTGTTGGGGTCTGTGTGTACATATGAATAGTGTGGAGAGCTACAAACTTAATTTAACTGTTTAAAATGGAGAAAGCATTATGTATTAGGTATAGTTATCTATAAATGAGAGAAGAGGAGCTGTATATTTTATGTATTTGTTTAATATAGAGAAAGCAATTTGTATATCTCTATAAAAAGAGACAACTGGAGCTGTATACTTCAACAAAATAAATGAACAGTATTTTTTTTAATTATGTATGAATAAATTGTGGGTGAAGTGTATATATCTATAGTATTATGAGATGAGGGTGTGATATGCACTCCTGTTATATTAACAGTGAAAATAGTGTGGCTATAGTTGTTACTTCAGTACCTTGTGCACACTGAAATCAGTTATGAGGTGTCTGTATGTCACCATGTCTCTGGTCTGCACGTCTGCATCCTGTCAATTTCATCTGCCCAAGTTATAGAAAGCTTAATGTGAGTAGTAGATCCTTACCAATGTGCACATTGAGGCTGTCTAAGATCTAAATCCGGCACTGGTTACCTCTTTGGTTTTGCTATAGAATTGAAAGAAACACCCTGCTTTGGGTGTTTCGTTTTCTTTAGCTACACATATTAAAAGAAAAATGCCCTCCTAAAAGGTTAACAGACACTTACATCATATAACCATGTACTATGTGAAAATAAAAGTAAAAGGAGTGAATCACATCCCATGTGTCTTAACAATGATTTAAAGATCAAGATATGGAGTAAAAACAGGCATTTAAATTGGGACGGTGAAAAAGACTGAGCGGAATGGGTTGTATTACGGCACCCCCAAGTACGAGACCACGCTCCGTGTTGAGGGTCAAAAAGTGAACTCTCTTTTATTGAAACAACACACATTTTTAAACCCTTCACATACACAATAGGGGCAGTGACTACCTTTGGTCAACCCCTAATTACCTCTGTCCAATCAGACAGAGTTAAGGCGCCTCTCTGTCTGTTAGGACCTTATTGTTCCTGGCTGCTATCACTTTAGTGTGTGTACTTAAGTGATTAGCCTTTGTGGCCAGCTGGGTGCCCTTCTCATATTGCAATATGTATGTTGCAATGGGTACAACATGACTACCCCATACTATTATATACATCCATATATATTATTCCATGGACGGAGGCAAAACAGACGAACCAGCAATATCAGTCCATATAGATGGATCTGTCACACGGCTCCCTCCATGTGGGACACTCCGGCAGATCTGGCTTGACCCTTTGGCGGGTCAACTTGGGGATGACCGGACTAGGAAGTGGTTGGGATGTCAGTTTGCCAGGACAATCCATCAGCATTCCCGTTCTGCTTACCAGGTCGGTAGCTGATGGTGAAGTTATAAGGTTGTAGGGCTAAACTCCACCGCAGCAGTCTACCATTGTCAGGTGCACATTGAACAGTATGTGTGATTGCAGTTGGATAAGATCCCGAACCTTCTCTCGGATGGAGATGGAGGTTCTTGAGAGTAGTAAACAGCCCCACCACCGCAGGGTTTAACATGGTCATACCTGCAACGGGTGCCATAAGCACACTGTCCTTTCTGATAAAACCGACAGATTGTTGATGGTTTACTTGTCGCCAAGTCATGTGAGAACATACCTCTACTTCCTTCTCTGCAAACTCCATGCATAAAATACCTGCAGGTCACGTGCTTGGTGCGCATCCTGCGGTCTCGCGCTCGGTCGGCCCTTCGTGTTTTTGTTGGTATGGTCGCTGCTGCTGTATCAGCCTCTTTGGCTCCTCCCCCTCCCATCCACGAGCTCCACCCTCCTCTGTCCGGTTCCCTCCTGTATCTCTCTGGGGTATCCCGGTGGGCAGCTTGGACGGGGTCTGCCTCGTGCAGGACGCCCCAACATTCCTCCTGCTCTACGCAGTGGGCAGCAGGCGGAGGGTTGCGCTGGTTTCCGCTGGTGGGTCTCCTCCAAGACTGGGCATGGTTAGCAGTATTCAGCGGGCACTCCGGTCGTTTGTGCCCCAGCTGCTTGCACCCAAAACACCGGATGGGCGTTGAGTAGTCTCGTGAATTAGGCCGGGGCGGCTGAGGGTAGTGATTAGCTGGAGGGGGTGCTGCTGGTCGGTACTCCATTCTGGCAGGAGTCTTAACAATAGCACTGTCCAGTTTACGGGCATCCGTGTACTCATCTGCCAGACGGGCTGCTTCATGCAGGGTGGAGGGTTTACGGTCCCTTACCCACTCTCTGACACCTGGGGATAATTTCTCAAAACAATGTTCCAGCAGGAACATCTGCAGCACCTCTTCCCCAGATACGGCTTGACACCCCGCCATCCAGTTAGCGGCTGTGCGGTGTACTTTACATGCCCATTCGACGTAGGAATCCCCAGTTAGTTTGGCAGTGTCTCTGAACCGCCTCCGGTATGCCTCCGGTGTAACGGCATACCGAGAGAGCAAAGCTTCCTTTACAGCCACATAATCCCCGATCTCCTCATCAGGAATGGCCCGAAAAGCATCACTGGCCCGGCCGGATAGCTTTCCGGACAATATAGTAACCCAGTCTTCTGCGGGTACCTTGTGTAGCGCACATTGCCGCTCAAAATCAGCAAGGTACCCATCAATCTCCCCTTCTGTTTCAATGAAGGATTTAAAAGCTGCAAACGGTACCTTCCTTTTCTCCACCGGGGATGCTGCAGCAAAGCTTTGGCATCGCAGGTTGGCATCTACAGCGTCCATGACCCGGCTGATGATCTCTGGAGACGCGTTGGGACCATAATGAGCCAGTCTGATTCTTACAGCCCGGTCAAAGCTTGCCTCTTCGGGGGTTCTGTCAGCTGTGCTGGGCCCATTGGTTCCTTCATCCATTTCGTTTAGCAGTACAATAATCTCCCTTTTTTGAGATTACTGGCTTGTCTGCCTCTTTCTTCCAGTAGGTCTTTAAGGGTATCTCTTTTCAGCCCTTGGTATTGTATTTCCATTAATTTTGGATGTAGTTGTCTCTCTGGGCGGTGAGGTTCATTCCGTCACTTGCCACCAGTTATTATGGCACCCCCAAGTACGAGACCACGCTCCGTGTTGAGGGTCAAAAAGTGAACTCTCTTTTATTGAAACAACACACATTTTTAAACCCTTCACATACACAATAGGGGCAGTGACTACCTTTGGTCAACCCCTAATTACCTCTGTCCAATCAGACAGAGTTAAGGTGCCTCTCTGTCTGTTAGGACGTTATTGTTCCTGGCTGCTATCACTTTAGTGTGTGTACTTAAGTGATTAGCCTTTGTGGCCAGCTGGGTGCCCTTCTCATATTGCAATATGTATGTTGCAATGGGTACAACATGACTACCCCATACTATTATATACATCCATATATATTATTCCATGGACGGAGGCAAAACAGACGAACCAGCAATATCAGTCCATATAGATGGATCTGTCACAGGTCGGAACAGGCCTTTTAAAAAAAAAAATGAATACAAATATCACTGGGATGTGTTAGATATTATTTCAAGCAATATATAAGAACAAAGGACATTTTAATGAAATAGTTCATTAACTCTTTAAAAACCAAAACCTCACCTGGAACAGACTTAAACAGGCTGAAACTCCCACTTTGAAAAATAATTCATTTTAAAATCATTGGGATGTGTTAGATATAATTCAGAACAATATTTAAGAGCCAAAACCCATCTGTTAGTATGCGTTGTTAACCCTATAACAAGCCAAAATACAATTTCTCATAAAATGAGCTGGAATGGCAACTTTCCAAAGAAGTCTTAACACCAAAATTCACCAGATACACATGACTGGATGGGATTAAAGTAATCAGCGTCATAACTTCCACAGAAATTAATTTAAAGTAACCTTTCTAATTAGAATACAACATTATGTAAAATGATTCGGAACAGTGACTTTCTAGAGTCAGAACTACAAAATTCACCAGATACATATGACTAAATGGAATACATCCAAGGGTACTGAGGGAACTGGGTTTGATAATACCCAAATGAATTATATCTAATTTTTCAAGATTCACTCACCACAGGGTCACTACCAGATGAATGGAGAAAAACAGATGTGATACCTATATTTAAGAAGGGAGCAAGCAAACATAGGTAAGCCACACTTTTGTAGAGTGAAAGTGTAATGCCCAGAACTTTTGGGACTTGCTAAGGAATATAACATGATGTTGCTATGTGTAATGTAAGGTAGTCCTCAATAATTAATGTTGGGGTCACTATATGATGTATGATACAGAGCAGTGTGTGTGTGGCCTTTACAGGCAGAAAATATGGTGGAAATGTATTGATGTAAAGGTGGAACCCAGGCATGTTGGGAAATGAAATGCTACATTTTTCCCAAGGAGTGTAATAGAGTGTATGACTGGGATACCTGTGGTGAAGGGAGTCCACTTATGGGGGTTAACTGTGTTGAGGGGCAGAAATTATCAAGGAGAAATAGTGTGTGGGGGGGCATATAGATGCTTTGTCTATAAACAACCCCCCTCCTCATCCTCCCTCCTCATCACTTTACCCCTCTCTAATTACCTCCCCCTCTCCCTTTCCCCTCCCTTACTTTCCGTCAGCTGCTCCTCCGCTCCTCCTTGCATGTGACGTCACATCATTAGCATATGCCGGGTCCCGACACAGCCAGAAGACGCGTAGAGGAGTGGAGGTTTCATGTTAAGAGGAAGAGGAGCTTTTGTTGTACAATTTAAATGTATAATTCAATGGTGAATATTAATCCAGGGCGTAATCCGCTCACCAGTTAATGGGGTCAGGAAGGAATTAATTTTTTCCCCCTTTGATACAATTGACTAACTTTCAATGGGGTTTTTTACTGTTTGCCTTCCTCTGGATTCAATACCTATGTAGTTTACCAGTTGTTAATCTACAAGTTGTATGTTACAAAACATTATGTAATGTTCACAATACTCATTCATACAATGTTGACCTATTCTTACATTAAAATGTTAAAATTGTTAACAAAAAGACATATTTAATATAATTGTTGTACTTCTTTATAGATAAGAAAAAGGTTAAAAGTGTCAAACACTCATATTAATTGCAAAACAGAATTCAAAACATACACATTTAATTGCTAGTAATATCTATATTATTTGTGATAAGAACATAAATGTATATAGAGTTATGCTTCAATTAAACCAAATTTTGCTTAGAAATAGTGAGCTATGGCTTAAAATATTGAGCAATTAAAAACATGGGGCCTTAAATTCTCCCTCGTAGTTCTCTCGGTCCTCGCAAATGGCAGTTTTTTTGCTGTTTGCGAGGACCGAATCCCTTGCAGCCTGCTTTGCGAGATGACTCCGAAAGATGGCAGAGAATAAGCTCTGAGAGAGCTACGGAGTCACACGCAGCCTTAAATCTATAAGTGATTCTCGCACCTCGGAAGAATCCCTACGGGCACAAAAAGTGCCAGCAAGGGATCCTAAAACCTCTATGTGCTGCCTCGGAGCAGCCCGAGATAGCCGTGTGAGGCTCCCCCCTGCTCCCTTTACACATCCCCATGCTACAGGGGTCCCTATAAGGACCCCTGCAGCCTCCCCACATTAACCCCTTGCAGCAGGGGTCCCCGATCTGCATAGATCAGGCCCCTGCTGCATTTAAACATTTAAAATTCCCCGCCGCGGCTCCATATAGGGCCCGCGGCACACTATTAACAATCCCAGCTGCGGCAAATACAATTAACTCCCCTCTATACTTGGGGTCATCATCGGGATCCCCGAAGTGTCCCTACATTAACCCCTTGAAGCGGGGGTCCCCGATCTGCATAGATCAGGCCCCCGCTGCATTTAAACATTTTAAATTCCCCGCCGCGGCTCCTTAAAGGGCCTGCGGCACACTATTAATAATCCTGGCTGCGGCACATAAAATTAACCCCCCTCTATGCTCTATGCCAGTCCTGAAAGGACTGGCACTAAAAAATATTAACCCCAGGCAACTAAAATTAACCCAATAACTCATGGGGGTCAATACAGACCCCCATAAGCCAATAATTAACCCTATAACTAATGGGGGTCAATACAGACCCCCATAAGGCCTTAATTAACCCTGTCACTCATGGGGGTCAATACAGGCTGTTGTCAATGTCAGTCAGTATTACAGCCAATGAGAAGGTGCAGATGTCTTCAGCCAATCACTCCATGGGGGTGTATAACATTGTGATTGGCTGAAGACATCTGCGCCTTGTGATTGGTTTAAATAAAGATTGACAGGTGCGTTAGCCAATCAGGGTGGGATTTTGAGGAGTATATCATCCTGATTGGCTCACCCACTGACTACTTCTGATTGGCTGAAATTTGATAGACAGTTTTTTCAGCCAACCAGAAGCCGCCATTGCCAATTTCGCGGATGGTTCCAGGGCCCAGCTGGGGCTGAAGAGGAGGAGGCCGGGGACATCGCGGGGAGGTAAGCTGAATGTATATTTATATGTTTATATTTTTATTTTATTTTGTGTGTATATGTTGTAGTAATGTACTGTGTTTTTTTTAACAGAGGCCGCGCCAGAGAAGAAAAGAAGGACGGGCACATACTGGAAAGGTAAGTTGAATATTTGGAATGTGTATAATGTTTATTTATTTTATGTTAATATGTTGTACTATTTTTTTGTTTGTTTTACCCCTAGGTTGGTGATGTGAAGGGACATCTCAAAGGTAAGTGGTCTTAATTATTTTATTTTAGCTTAGAATTAGGGTTTGTGTATGTAGTTAGGATTTTAATTATTTTATTTTAGCTTAGTATTAGGGTTTCTGGATGTAGTTAGGATTTATTGTATATTAGATAGATAGGGGGATGTATTTGATATAGTTAGGATTTATTGTATAATAAATAGATTGTATGTTAGATAGATAGGGGGTATTGTATTTTATTTGTATTGTATGTATTGTATGTAATGTATTGTATGTAATGTATTGTATGTATTGTAATGTATTGTATGTATTGTATGTTATGTAATGTATTGTATTGTGTATGTCTGTCTTTCCTTTTCAGGTGTGTAATTTTTATTTCTTTCTGTAGTGGGGGGGTGTTGTAATGTATTTTTTTATTTTCTGTAATGTAGATTTTTTTTTATTTTCTGTCATTAGAGTGGTGGGGGGGGTTTATTAGGGGGAAGTAGTGTAGGTAGGTAGTGTAAGTGTTAATAAATTAGTGTAGAGGGGAATTAGTTTAGATTTAATGGTTTATAGGGGGTTATAGTGTAGTGTTTGTAGTTAGTGTCACAATGGTCCTGATGGGGTTAATTATTGGCTTATGGGGGTCTGTATTGACCCCCATGCGTTATAGGGTTAATTATTGGCTTATGGGGGTCTGTATTGACCCTCATGAGTGACAGGGTTAACTAAGGCCTTATGTGGGTCTGTATTGACCCCCATGAGTTATAGGGTTAATTATTGGCTTATGGGGCTCTGTATTGACTCCCATGACAGACAGGGTTAATTATTGGCTTATGGGGGTCTGCATTGACCCCCATGAGTGACATTGTTAATTATTGGCTTATGGGGGTCTGTATTGACCTTTGATTTTAGTTGCCTGGGGTTAATAATTTTTAGTGCGAGTCCTTTCAGGACCTTTACGGTACTTTAAGGACCCGTGAACTGGGAAATGTAAAAATCTAAGTGCAGCGGGGTCAAGATCGGTGCCGATCGGGGACTCCCTCTGCAAGGGGTCAATGTGGGGGGGCTGCGGGGGGCCCTATGGACCCCTGCAGCAAGGGGTTAATGTGGGTACACTTTGGTGGTCCCGATGGGGACCCCCAGCATAGAGGGGGGTTAATTTTAGGTGCAGAAGCCAGGATTATTAATAGTGTGCCGCGGGCCCTTTGAGGAGCTGCGGCTGGGAATTTAACATTTGTAAATGCAGCGGGGGCCTGATAGGTGCCGACCCCGCTGCAAGGGGTTAATGTGTGGGGGCTGCGGTGGTCCCTATGGACTCCTGCAGCAAGGTATTAATGTGGGGACACTTCGGGGGTCCCGATGGGGACCCCCACATAGTGAGGGGTTAATTTTAGTTGCCGGGGGGTAGTTGGAGTACCCCCACGACAGGGCTTATGTGGGGACTGCCGCAGAGGTCCCGTTTAGGACCCCCGCACTAATTGATGAGGTGAGGGAGCCTGCGAGATCATCTCGCAGGCTGTCACTCCTCATGTACATTATCACAGTGTTTATACGGACGGCCCTGCTGCGTAGCTCACACGTTGCTCGCAGCAGGGCTAATTTAATAGCGTCGTAACTTTGAGAAATTTTGCAGTACGTAGGATTTAAGTAGAAGCCTCTTATCTACAAGGCTGGAATTTAATAAGGCTGATAGTATTTTATTGTAATAAACAATACTTGTATAATATAAAAAATGTCAGAATCAAGATGTGCTGTTTGTTGATCTGAGGGTTTCCATACTTTCCATACAAAAAATAATATAAAATTATCAAACACAGACTATGTTAGATACATTGTCGTAAAATTGTAAAAACTAAAAAGGACATATAATATAAACACACCCAGAAGCTTGATTTCATATACGTATTTATTTGCTATGTTTACAGGGTAGTTACACATTATCAGTGCCCTGGAATTAGCAATCTGGTCTTTTGTTTTTCCCAGTATTTCTGGAGAAAAGAGAATAAAAACTTAGTCTCATTGGTGGGGAGGCATAATTGTATTGTAATCAGAATATTTCTCTAATTGTATGTACTGCATGAAAGTAGCTGTGATTTGAGGGTGTTGGTACAGCCCTCTTCATGTTCTTCACCAATCAGAGTGAGTGGGACTTCCAGGGGGGTGGATATCACAGTGGCATCTCAGGAGAGGGAATATCGCAGTGGAGTGGCCATAGTTACTACATGTTATTTGTCTAGCACCTGAAATGGCCAGGTGAATTCAGATTCAGATATAGAGACACTTAGGTATATTATATCAGTAATTTAATTATACACATTTGTAGATCATGTCTTAATTGTGTGTGAGCGGGTGTGGAGGAAGGAAAAAGCTAGTTCTGCCAAATAGAGCTAGTGGGATAAGGGGAGTTATTGTGAAAGCCAGAAATGTGTCCCTGCATCACTGTTCTCATAAAAATGGGTTTCCTCTATTTGAATGGGTAGAATAACAAACTAATTACATGAAAAGATGCTGAGTTTAATACGTAAGTCACTGAAAGTGTGTGTGAAGCAAATGGGGATACATGGATTGAATTTTAAAAATATATGAATACTGTCATTCTGTGTTAACTAGGACAATAAACCTCTTTTTAAAAATGTTTCTTACATGGTCAATGAAGGTATATATATATATATATATATATATATATATATATATATATTAGTACAAATAAGGAATAGTACATTAGTGATTCTATTTAAATGTCTAAAAATAAGTTGATGAAAACTTATTTCCTGCTCAAATTTCTCAGAAATACAGTATATGCACTGCAGTGTGGGAAAACAGGGCGGGACATGCAAATGAGGCCACATAATGCACCATCACTCTGTCAATCCAAACCATTTTAAACATGGCTCCTTTTAAGCATATGCTTACTGTATTTCACAGTTTTAGGCATAGCAACGGATGGATTTTTCACAAACCAGGTCACTTAACCATATACAGTACTGTTTCACGGTTACTGTCGATCCTCAGTATGGTGTGAGTGCCTGGTTTGTGTGGTGATTGTTGTAGAGAGTAGTTATATACAGCAATTGTTTCACATATGGTGGGCTAAAAGTGATAGAAGCCCTCCACCGTACAAAGTACAGTAGTACAAATAAGGAACAGTACATTAGTGATTCTATTTGAATGTCTAAAAATAGTTGATGAAAACTTATTTCCTGCTCAAACTTCTCAGAAATACAGTATATGCACTGCAGTCTGGGAAAACTGGGCGGGACATGTAAATGAGGCCACATAATGCACCATCACTCTGTCAATCTAAACCATTTTAAACATGGCTCCTTTTAAGCATATGCTTACTGTATTTCACAGTTTTAGGCATAGCAACGGATGGATTTTTAAAAAAACAGGTCACTTAACCACATACAGTACTGTTTCACGGTTACTGCCAATCCTACGTTTAAGCATATGCTTACTGTATTTCACAGTTTTAGGCATAGTAACGGATGGATTTTTAAAAAACTAGGTCACTTAACCACATACAGTACTGTTTCACAGTTACTGCCAATCCTCAGTATGTTGTCAGTGCCTGGTTTGTGTGGTAATTATTGTAGGGAGTAGTTCTATACAGCTATTGTTTCACATATGGTGGGCTAAGAGTGATAGAAGCCCCTCACCGTACAAAGTACAGTAGTACAAATAAGGAATAGTACATTAGTGATTCTATTTGAATGTCTAAAAATAAGTTGATGAAAACTCATTTCCTGCTCAAATTTCTCAGAAATACAGTATATGCACTGCAGTCTGGGAAAACTGGGCGGGACATGTAAATGAGGCCACATAATGCACCATCACTCTGTAATTCCAAACCATTTTAAACATGGCTCTTTTTAAGCATATGCTTACTGTTTTTCACAGTTTTAGGCATAGCAACGGATGTATTTTTCACAAACCAGGTAACTTAATCACATACAGTACTGTTGCACGGTTACTGACGATCCTCAGTATGGTGTGAGTGCCTGGTTTGTGTGGTAATTGTTGTAGAGAGTAGTTCTATACAGCACTTGTTGAAAACTTATTTCCTCTCTCTCTTTCTCTCTCTCCTCTCTCTCTCTCTCTCCTCTCTCTCTCTCCTTTTTATATCTACTATATATATATATATATATATATATATATTGTATATAAAAAGCCTACACACCCCTGTTAAAATGTCAGGTTTGTGCGGTGTAAAAAAATTAGACAAAGATAAATAATTTCAGAACTTTGTCCACCTTTAATTTGACCTAAACTGTACAACTCAATTGAAAACCAAACTGAAATCTTTTAGGTAGAGGGAAGAAAAAATATAAAAATAAAATATTATGGTTGCATAAGTATGCACACCCTTAAACTAATACTTTGTTGAAGCACCTTCTGATTTTATTACAGTACTCAGTCTTTTTGGGTATGAGTCTATCAGCATGGCACATTTTGACTTGGCAATATTTGCCAACTCTTCTTTGCAAAAACACTTCAAATCTGTCAGATTGCGAGGGCATCTCCTGTGCACAGTCCTCTTCAGATCACCACACAGATTTTCAATTGGATTTAGGTCTGGGCTCTGGCTGGGCCATTCCAAAACTTTAATCTTCTTCTGGTGAAGCCATTCCTTTGTTGATTTGGATGTACAGTATGCTTTGGGTCATTGTCATGCTGAAAGATGAAGTTCCTCTTCATGTTCAGCTTTCTAGCAGAAGCCTGAAGGTTTTGTGCCAATATTGACTTGTATTAACAGGGGTGTGTAGACTTTTTCAATTGAGTTGTACAGTTTATAGGTCACATTAAAGGTGGAAAAAGTTCTGAAATGATTTATCATTGTCTAATTTTTTTACAGCAAAGAAATCTGACATTTTAACAGGGGTGTGTAGACTTTTTATATCCACTGTATATATTGGATGGGAAAGAGAAGAGAACCATCTATAGAAATGCCATTGGTTATACCACACTATTTTGAGAGAGGGAACATAAGACAGGTAATTCAAGAAGGGTGATCTCGTACTAAGCTAACTTTAAAAAAAAAAAAAAAGATCTTCCTATATACCAGTCCTGCATGAGGGAAAAACTAATAATAATTTAAAGTTTATGTAACTACTTAAAAAGCTTTGAAATTTGCAAATGCAAGTATATTTAAATGGACTAGTATTGGATCCAACAAAAAAAAAAATAGTAGTTTAAAAGATATTTTTATTTAAATATACCTACAATTTAAGTACATTAAGTGCACCTGAACAGCTCATTTATCCATAAAATGAAAATTGTAGATGAAAGCAAAGACATTAATTATATATACATGTTAAATTATACAGAAATATCTATACAATGATGGAGAAATTAAATAGAATATATCCCACACTGAACCATAGTTCATCCATTGGAGAATTGAAGGAGAGCATTTTGAGATATGAGTGTGTTCCTTTACATCACGTGAAACATCATGTCACTATTTCATGCAGAAATCAGGTGGCTGGTGTGACAAGGATGGCCGTGTAAACTGTTACCACTTTGAAAGAACGGTTCATAAGTAGTGCAGTAAACAAGATTTTATTATACAAACAAAAACAATATAAACAGAATGATTGCCAAAAATAAACATCTGCATAAACATTCTAACTGGACTTCAGGAACGCCCTGCCTCTACCTGAGCAGCTAGATACTGAGACATGAGAATATTCACTTGTATATTACGTCTACTTGAATATACTTTTTATATTGTGCACGCCTTCTTTATTACAATAAAATATTATATATTTTAACTGCTAAGAGTTTATGTGATCTCAATCTTTTAAGCCCTAACTCACTACTCCTAAGCACAATTTGGTTTCATTGAAGTATTACTGCGAGTACATTTATGTTCCTATACTATATAGTAAAAAGGACTCAAAACTGATCAAACCAGGGGCCTACAGCAGTAAGGATCAGAACCAGACATGAGTCACAGACTGAGTCAAAGAGCACAACGCCTGTGAGTACCCATTCCTAATGATGTATCTTTGATGATTGGTGTACCTGTTGTGTGCTATATTGACCTGCACTAGGACAAGGTGGTGCGCTCTCTCTCCCCTTCCTTATTATACTGTTGTAGTTTTATGACCACGTTGGTGGGCTGTGCACATTGGAGAAGCTGTATACTTTCTAGAAGCAAAATCACTGCTATACACCTGGACAAAGTGATATGATTTAAGAACTTTGACCACTCAAAATTGTACAGAACGTTAATACAAATATATCTTTTCATAAGTCAGAATAACTGCTCAGGTTAACTACCCACAAGTACCGTTTGGGTTCTTAGAAATCTTGACACCAGTACCCTGATATCTGAGTTCTGTATCAGTCAGAGTCTCTCCATCAGGAATCAGAACTGCCAGGAGTCTCAGTAACCCTCCAGTGGTAGTGATGAGGACAAGTTACTTGCAGGGTGGAGATAGGTTCAGTATCGCAGCCACCAGGAGCAAAAAAAGAGACACGTGATTTCTATAAGTCTCTAGAAGTGAACTGTTTTATTTTGAAGTCAGCAATATTTATAGCAGTTAGATACAGGGGGATGTACACAATGAAACAATGAGAGGGTGTGGTTGACAATTATAGGAGATGACCCCACATGGGGTCTAGCAGTAGCTTCCTGAGAGCAATAGGTTTAACCTTAGCTTCCTGAGAGCAATAGGCTTAACCTTCAATACACATCCTGCCATCTCTAACACATATCAGATGTGATTAACTTTACCTGGCAAACAATGGGACAAAACAGATTACAAATACAATTTAGGTGTTTACATACATAATCCAGTGGCTGATGCCAAGGTGTCTGTCATTTAATGGGCTAAGACTGTTGGCTACACCCCTATGTGGTGTGGAAGGAAACCAGAAGGTACCTGGAGAATTGACCACTACAGAACAGGCAAGATCAGAGGGACTGCTGGGAGCTCACCAGGATATGGAGACCGGGAGAACAGTCCAGACCCTGGTAGATGCAAGGCCAGGGAGATGTGTAAAGCAGCACCAGCCACTGGGAGATGGCCAACAACCAGAGAGGTTTGAGCTGCTAACCAAGGGCGAGGAGCTGGAGACTGAACAGTTGGCAGAGAAGGGTGTAAGCCCTGAGAGTCTCTCCAACTACCCATGGACTGTTACCTGTCCTGAACCACAGTTTTCTGATGTCCAGACACCAAGGCTGACAGTCATGGGGAGTATGATGCCAGATCGGTGCATGAGGCTATCAGGAGAGGGGGTGGGGGGGGGGTTCCTCTGAGACCCTGAAGGCCAGCATGGATCAGGTGAATCCAGATAAGTGTGGGAGTTCAGGTGAGGGCACTGGCCCTGAGACCTTTGAGGAAGAAGCATGATGAGGCTCAACTCCCAAACCCTGCATAGTTACCAGAAGGGCTGAGGGGGATTGCTTCAGTCTAGGCAGAGTTAAATGATATGGGCAAATTGGCCCATGATACCAGAGGATCTGACACAGCGTACCCTAGCTGCAGAGGTAATCCCAACCTTACCAGCCCTGAAGGATACTCACCCTAAGGAGCTACCAACCCCAGCAGAGTCTGCTACCCTGGGTGAGCCTCAGCCAGGAAAAGGCCTCTATCCAGAGACACTAATCCTGATTCCTGCTCTGTTTTTCCCCAACCCTTCCTTGACAACTTACCCTGAGAAGATTGTGCTAGCAGGGAAGTGCTTTTTACCCGCGTCTGAGCTGCTCTCTTGATGGGATATACTAGAGCCACTACCTGCCTGTGGCCAAGGGGGTAGTAGTATGCCCCTGGATGAAATCATAGTTCCTGAGACCTTGGATATATCCACAAGATTGATGCCGGCAATTTGGGGTGAGTTATTGAAGGAAAAGGAGCTGGGTGGTGCTGTGTTGCTACCTGGGACCCTGAGGATTGGGATCCTAGATGTTGTGCAGGAAAAGAGGGGAGGGTGGCTAAGAAGTGGCTAATAACCCAGATACCCCCTGGAAGGACAGTATAAATGGACTATGTGCCCAAGACCCTATAGAAATTGGATTAGCGACTGTGGAAACTTTCCCGAAGGATGGGCAACCACCACCAGACCTGGAAAACCTTCTACCCCCTCCAGGAGGAGGACATGCACTTGGACTTAAGCAGTGGCCACTTGGGTAAAAAAAATGTCTTTGGATGGGGACTTGGACTAGGGCTATGGGCTGGAGTTCAATACTAAGTTCCATTAAGGATCATAGCCCCAGAACTGCTGTCTGGAAGGGGGGAGTAATGTCAAGGACCCTTTTATCCAGTTTCTGGATCTTAGCCATTAAAGGACAGATTGCTTGGCTCCAGCTACTTCATTGTGTTGTAATCTGCTCTGGCCCTGCAAATTAAGTTAATCCCATCTGCCATGTACTCTATCTAAGGTCTGGACCACTCAGAAACAGAAACAGAAGGATGTGTATTAGAAGGGAGCCTTACTGTTCTCAGGTGCCTATCAAGGTACAGCTAGACCCCATGTGGGGCCATCTCCTGTAAATTGTCTGCCACACCCTCTCATTGTCACATTGTGTACACCCCCTCTGTATCTAAATGCTTTAAACATTGTTTGACTTTTCAAAATAAATCAGTTCACTTCTGAAGACATATAGAAATTGTGTGTCTCTTATTTTGCTCCTGGTGGCTGCAATAGTAAACCTATCTCCACCCTGCACGTAACTTGTCCTGGAAACTGCCACAGGAAGGTTACTGAGATGCCTGGAAGTGCTGATTCCTGATAGAGAGACTCTGACTGACACAGAAGCCAGATACCAGGGTGCTGGTGCAGAAATTTCCAAGAACCCAAATTATCCTTTTGGTTAATTGACCTGTAGTCTATAGCAGGTGGCCCTGGGCTTGCATATCCCCTGGATTGTTTTATATATATATATATATATATATATATATATATATATATATATATATATATATATATATATATATACAGTATCTCACAAAAGTGAGTACACCCCTCACATTTTTGTAAATATTTTATTATATATTTTCATGTGACAACACTGAAGAAATTATACTCTGCTACAGTGTAAAGTAGTAACTGTACAGCCTGCATAACAGTGTAAATTTGCTGTCCCCTCAAAATGGCTCAACACGCAGCCATTAATGTCTAAATCGTTGGCAACATGTGTGTTAAAGCAGTGATGGAAAATAATGGTGGCCACACAAAATATTGACACTTTTGGCCCAATTTGGACATTTCCACTTAGGGGTGTTCTCACTTTTGTTGCCAACGGTTTAGACATTAATGGCTGTGTGTTGAGTTATTGTGAGGGGACAGGCTATACACTTACTACTTTGCATTGTAGCAGAGTGTGATTTCTTCGGTGTTGTCACATGAAAAGATATAATAAAATATGTACAAAAATGTGAGGGGTGTACTTACTTTAGTTGTATTAGAGCTTAATTTAGGGTTTTTGTAATAGGAAGCATGCTTACAACAATACATCTTTAAAGTTATCTTACAGGTTAAGACACTCAGTGAACCTTATTTACTGGAAAAAAAACTGATCATTGTTATTTATAAATGCAAAATGTATTGATGAATAGAAAGCCATCCAGAGGAAAATACTGTAGTTTTTTTTTTTTTTTTTTTTATTTATCTTTTTTTATTGTCAGATATACATATTATACATAGGTTGCAAAAAGCACAACATTTCTCAAACACAATCAAAACAGAGAGCCGGGTTTATCTAAACAGAGGTGTCCTTTGTGTCGTATTTAACTCTAAAATTTCTAATTTAGTCACAATTCAACGCAGTCCCTCATGTGTGAGCCCTTTTCAACTTTCACTCCCTTCGCATCCCTATAGACCTCAGACTATCCAAATTCCATCTTTTTGTTTCATAGTGAACCCTGTGTGTAATTTAAAATGAATCTAGTTGGCAAATAGGGTTATCCTCAAAAAGTTCCTTAAATAATTTATCAAGTGTTTGGGCCGTTTGAGTGTTGATTGTTATATTTGGTTTTTTTTCTCACCTTTTTGGGACATAATTTGGGAATTTCATTATCGTGGGGAATTCATCCCATTGTGATTCCTCTCTAATCCTCGTTCAATCACCCGACTTCTCACTGTCATAGTTCATTCATTCTAGCCGGGTAGGGAAGTGGAGGTAAGGGAAAGGTAAGGAGGGGTTGTACCCGAAGGAGGAGATCTGGTGGGCGAGTGAGATAACAACGCAGGGGTTTTAGTTGAGAGTGGTATCCCAAATAGTCCATTTTAAAGGGTCTTGTTTTAACTGCAGTGCGGTGTTAAAGTCTCTCTCTAATTCCCGGTTTTTCCCCACCATAGTCAGGATTTCAGATAGTTTAGGGAGAAGTGATTTCTTCCAATTTCTTGCAATTGCAGTTTTAACAACTATAAAAATTTGGGTCATGAATCCTATATTTTTAGTTACCATTTTAGCAGGAAACAAGTTAAACAATGCTATCTGCGGATCAGCTTTGATGTTTATCTTAATTATATTGGATACATATTCAAAGCAATCTTCCCAGAGTGAGAGAGATATAGGACAATTCCACCATATATGGAGCATATCTGCTGGATTCCCGCAGTTCCTCCAACATAGCTTGGTTTCTGGGTTAAATGATATGGAGTATATTTTGACGGGAACCCAGTACCATCTATTTAAGATTTTAAATTGGATTTCTCTTTGGTTTGCATTTTTCACAAACCTGTTTAAAGATTTTAAGGCTTGTTGCCATAAGTCCTTAGATGCCCATATATGCATGTCTTTAACCCAAATTTCCATCGGTTTGGTTATATCCCGCTGTGTTTGAGTGTGGATAATCTCACTGCACTTTGATATCAGATGTTTAAAATTTTGCGACGCTAACAATGTTACCAAATTGTTTGAACTAAGTGAATTGTTAACTTTGATTCTTTGTTTCAGGACTTGTGTTAATTTATATAGAGTGAACCATATTTTATTTGAAATGTTATATTTCTTTTTTAGCATGTCATAATCTAGTATTTTACCATTATGTTTGTCTACAATGTGGCCCAATAAATATATTCCTTTTTCTTTCCATTCTGGTTCTAGAAGGATATGATTTAAACATGTTATTGTTGTCAAAGGGGTAAGATCATTGTATCTCTCTAAGAGTTTAAATTTCTTATTCATTTTTATCCACTCCTTTACCATGTCAATTAATGACAGTTGCATTGGGGTCGATATAAGGTATAGCTGATTTTGGAAAATATAAAAGAGCGTTGAGATCAATGGAGGTAAGCATATCGCTCAGCACCTGATTTTCAGTATGACCCTCAAGAGGTTGGATCCACTTTATATATTGCGCTAGTTTAATTGCTTCCTGGTAGTGAGAAACCATTGGGCATGCTATACCTCCTTTTATAAATTTTCTGCACATTATTTCCCGTTTCACTCTAATCTGGCCCTTTTTGTTAATGTATCTATCTATCAACTTCTGGAATTTAGCCAACCATTGGCTTGTAATTGGGAAAGGGAATGATCTTAACACATAGTTGAGCTTGGGTAGAAAAGACATTTTGACAGATGCAATTCTGCCGGAGAATGAAATGATTATCCGGCCAATTCTCAATAAGGTCCTTAGATGTTTTGTATAAGTTATTCAAGTTTAAATCTAGGATACTTCTTAAGTCCAGGCTAAACTTAATGCCTAAGGGCCTCATTCTATTAGCGGCCGCAAGCGGCCGGTGCCTTGCTATCTCTTGCGGCTGCTCGCGCCGGAGGAAAGCCTTTGATCTAAAACGGCCGCAAGAGTTTCGGCCGTAAGAAATTCCCATTTGCAATTCAATTGCTCCGGGAACCCTCTCTGCAAGGCTAAAAACTAACCGCAGCTTACTTGCAGGAAAGAGGTCCCGCTAGCACCAATTAAGCACATAAAATAGCTCAAATAAAGCCATCCTGCACTTTGAGAAGACTATAAAGGGATTTTAGGTGTTAGAAAAAATAGCACATAATTATCCTATACTCAAATCCGTAAAATATTTTATTTTTAATATCCGTAAAATATCCATGTAAAAAGTCCACAGTGCTTGGAGCACTTCAGACCCGCCCACGCCACAGCCAGGAAAATAAACAGTTAATTTGAACTCGGGTTTGGGCTGATGTGCAAGCTTGAGAGTGGGTTTCTTTTAATCCTCATGGCCCCCAATATGATCCCTTGCATTTACAGAGCTGTACAGTGCAGGCTTGAATTTATTTTTGCGTTTTTATATTTCTGAGCTTACGGCCGGTTCCAAGATATGCGGCCGGCCGTAAGAGGAGATCCTTGCGGGGCCGTATAATAGAATCGCGAGTTAACAGAACCCCCGCAAGGAATCGCAGCCTTACGGACGATTTACGGCCGGTAATAGAATGAGGCCCTTAGTGTGTGAATCCTTTTGTATGGGCTAGCTGGTATTTGTCCAAGAGGAGTTCAGCGTCTTTTTCTGCAATATTAATGCTCAAGGCTTCCGATTTTTCTATATTTAATTTATAATTCGACACTTTGCTATAATTAGCGATAATTTCCATCAGCGCCCTCATAGATGTGTGTGGATGCTCCATATAGACCACTACATCGTCCGCAAAGAGGGAGATCTTATATTCATTTTTGCCTATTCTAATCCCTTTAAACTTTACAGAGGTCCGTATTGCTATAGCTAAAGGTTCTAGAATCAGAGCAAATAGAATGGGAGACAGCGGACACCCTTGACGGGTACCGTTTGTTATCCCAAAGTAATCTGACTGTACCCCCTTGCCCAATACAGATGCCGAAGGGGCATTGTATAAGGCCGCTATTGCCTTCGATGCGAAGGCATTAAACCCATATCTAAGGAGGGTCTGCATCATAAAATCCCACCCTACCCTATCAAATGCTTTCTCCGCATCCATTGATAAGAATAGAGTGGGAGTGCCTTTGTTCTTCGCTAGGTTGATTAGGTGAATCATTTTATGGGAGTGGTCGGACCCCTGCCTCTCTGGGACAAAATTTGTTTGATCAGGCGTTATTAATTTTTTTGAGATTTCTGTGAGTCTTAAGGCCAGAATTTTAGCATATATTTTGGTGTCTATGTTCATAAGCGAGATTGGTCTAAAGTCTTTACAGGTATGTGCTTCCTTATTTTGTTTTGGGATGGTTATTATATTTGCTCTAAGCATCTCTGGGGGAAACTTTCCTGTATTTTTGATTTCGTTAAATGATGATGCTATAATTGGCATTAAACCTTCCATTAGTTTTTTAATAATAGGCTGTAGAAAAACCGTCTGGGCCTGGTGCTGTATAATTTTTTAGGTTCTTGATAACTCGACTAATTTCTGCCTCTGTTATTGGGCTGTTTAGTGCCTCCTTGTCTACCTTTGAGATGACAGGAAAATGGATTAGATCTAAAAATGACGTTATATCTTTTGAATTTTGAGTTATAAAGTTATCTTCCGAACTTAAATTATACAGAGATTGATAAAATTTGGCAAATAAGTCTAATTTCTTTAGGCTCAAAGATTTTTTTACCCCGATTTTCCAAATAGAGGATTTTTTGTTTTTGATGGTATTGTTTTTTGATTTTATTAGCAAGATCCCTCCCTATTCGATTATCGAAGTGAAAGGATCTTTGTTGTAAACGCCACAAGCTATTGTCTGAGCGTTTTTGGTTTATTTTATTAATTTCCTTTCTTATTAATTTTATCTCTTGAGTTAGAGTGTCATTTTTTTTTTTTTATTGACTTGTTCTAATCCATACAATTTTACATGTAATAGTCTTAAAGATAATCCTCTCTGTTTAACCCAGATGCTTTTAAGCTTGATAACGATGCCTCTTATATATGCTTTCAATGCATTCCAAATTATTATATTCGAGGGTACTGAGCCCATATTAATTTCTAAAAATGTTTTAATTTCCGCTCTAAGAGTATTTAGTCTATCCTAGTCTTCCATAATTTTATCATCCATTCTCCATGTCCTACCAGAGTAAGCAATTCTTGTTTCCTGTACTAGGAGGGTAATTGGAGCATGGTCCGAGATGGTTATTAAACCAATTTTTGCTGATTTAATTGAGTTTAGCAGGGACTCGCTCACTAGGATATTATCGATTCTTGAGTACATCTTATGAGAACCCGAATAGTATGTATAATCTCTCTCAGTTGTATTTAAAAGGCGCCATGTATCATACAAGTGGTATCTCACCAAAAGTTTAGAGAAGTCCTGAGATGTTTTTTCTATGTACTTGTAATTTTTAGGTAATTTTTTATAATTTCTGTCTATCTGGGGGTCCGGAGTCATATTAAAGTCTCCGCCCACGATTAGACCTCCTAAAGCGATCTTATCCAGTTTTTTTAGTACACCCTTGAGAAAAGAGTTTTGTTTGTAGTTAGGGGCGTATAGATTTACTATTGATAATTGTTGATTATTTATCTCCCCTACCCAAATAATATTCCGCCCATTGTCGTCCACAACCACTACTTCTTCTTTTAGTCTTAAATTTTTGTTAAACATCATAACCACTCCTCCTGAGTTTTTTTTTTGGCATGCATTAAATACATGTGGAAATTTATATTTGGCCAAATGTGGAGTATAACTCTTGTCCCAATGGGATTCTTGAATTAAAACAATATCTGGGTTGGTTTTATTCAACATTCTAGTAATGGAGGCTCTTTTAGATGGAGAATTTAAGCCCCTAACGTTGTAACTCACTATTTTCAACCCCATCGTGCCCCCTCCATCTCGGAAACCTCCCTTTTTCCCATCTCCCCACACCTCCCGGCTACAATCATACTTCCATACTTACTGCATTCTCTCCTATAACCTTGTAGGTCTATTACATTCATTCAAACGTCACCCCTTTAGAGTGGGATGAGCTTCGGTCAAAACAACCTTGGGCGTACACAGTGTTGAGATGTGTACAGTCCTCCATGGAGAATATTCCCACGCATTTGAATCATCTTATGTCTAGATACCCCTCTTCATTACTTTCCCTCCTTTCCTTTCCTGTTTTCTTTTTCTTTTCTTTTTTTCCCCCTCTCCTTTTACTTTTTTTTTTATCCCTTTCTTCCCCTTCCCTTTTTCTTTCCCTTTTTTTTCTCCTTTTTCTTTCCTTCCCTTTCTCCCTTTTTTTTTTCTCCTTTTCCTTTCCCCCTCCTCTCTTTCCTCTCTTTCTCCCCTCTTTCTCTCTTTTATTTCTTTATTATTAGGGCCGTCCATAAAACTTGCCTATTTACTAGGCTCGTCCCTTAAAAACCTTAATGTACTAGCTACATAGCATTTCAATTGTGACTCTTTCCAGTGCAGGTAACATTTTTATAAGTGATATATGTAAAAAAAAAAAAAAAAGAAAAAGAAGGAATCTAATATTACTCAACCCCTTGTTGTTTAAGTGAGATAGCTATATATTAATCAACTTTCATCGTAATCTCTTTCATTATATAACAATCCTTAAAGTGCATTCTTTTTTTTAAGGTGCTGTGCCTATCTTATATTACATACTATATTATGTGCTTTGATTCCCCATTTACGCTACTTTTCTTTCTCGAAAAGGCAAAGTAAAATATTAAACACATTTAAGATTTAACAAAGTTTTAAAGTGCATTCTTTTCAAAGTGCTGTGCGTTTGTTTAAAGGGAAGAGCAGTATAAATCTCTGATGTCTTAAATACACCTGAGACTAAGACTTGTTCCTCCTTAAATCCACGTGTTTCAAACTACCTTATAAAGTGCATTAGTTACCCATATACTCTAATTTTCTTTTCCAAAGAGACGTAATAAATTATTATACACTTTTGAAATTTACAAATCTATAAAGTTTAAGGCTATGATATCCCATATGACATCTAAACAACAAAGGCCACAACAAAGAGAAAGGAAAGAGAAAAGAAGAAAAAACCCAATACAAAAGGAAAAAAGGAACCCTTTCCTATTGTGGGAATCCACCAACCATCCACCAAGAATAGAGATGTCAATTCACCAGCCCCATTTGCTAAATATATCTTCACCCTCTTTGAGTGATGTAATTTTGTTCCATCTATTGTCTCTAAATATTGAGAGACCTATAGGGAAAACCCATTTATATGGAACTAGCGACTTGCCCGTCAAAAAATGACGGTCAATAAAATTTAAATGTTGTGAAATTTGTTTGCATCTCCAAATGAGTCAGCTACATTTGTCCCTTTTTTTTTCCTAAAAATAAAAACACATAATTATTTTTAACTTTTTATTTTTTTAACTTTCAACTTATATTTCCCAAACATTAAACTTTGTAACATGCAACTTGTATATGAAACATTTGTGCAACATTTTGTTACCAATACTAACACTTTTCAATACATATTTATCACTGAGTGACTGCAGATTATATTAACTTAGAGTAATTAAATTGTTTTAACAATATCATACTTTTTCTCATTTGTAACGTATTTGTTAAACTGTTGTTAAACTAAATTAGCATTGAATCCAGAGGAAGGCAAACAATAAAACACCCCTATTGAAACTTGTCCAATTGTATCAAAGAGGGAAAAAAATTAATTCCTTCCTGACCCCATTAACTGGCGATCAGATTTCTCCTTGAATCAATACTTTGTCTTTAAATAATACATTTCAAATTCTTACTAAATACTTCAACTTTATAGTAACAATACATATTTGACTATACAACATATATATTTACCCAACTTTTGTAAACATTCCAAAAACACATATTTAACATTTTAAATTGTAACTTCAAACAATAACATTTAACTTTTGTAAATTATGGAAAAATCAGTGAATTGTTTTTGTGGGGCCAATCATGTAAATATAAAACTTTGAACCCATTCCAATCTGTTTCAGGATATTTTACTGTTGTTTTTTTTTTTTCATTTAGTCCATTCTGCAAATATCAGATATATTTTCATAATTGAAATAGTGGTCCCCTGTTTAAAGAGTCCCAGAGTACTTTAATTTAGTACTGGAAGTCAAACCACTGTTCTCTATCTTTTTTTGTCCATTCTTTAGATGTTTTACTTGAAATATTGTTTTTATGCAATCATATTGAGTCCCATAAAATGTTGGCAGTAAAATGAAACCATTGTCCACTATCTTTCCAACACCTCATAGTAGACAATGTTTTTGGTGTAAACACATCCATCATCCAATAAATGACCTTGAGTTTCGTTTTCTTCAACATGCACTTTAATTTCTTTTGGATTAGTGCACCTTGAAAAAGCCACATAGAGTTGTCCATGTGCAAAAACTGGTTCCTTTAAAAAAATCCCAACTGACTTAAAAGTTTGTCCTTGGGATTTATTAATGGTCATAGCAAATGCCATGATAACTGGAAATTGTCTCCGTTGAAGGACAAAGGGCAAACCACTCTCACTTGGAGCTAAATCAATTCTTGGTATAAAAACTCGTTCACCTTTATGGGTCCCAGTTATAATTTCTGCATGTATAAAATGATCTTTTAACTCATGCACAATTAATCGGGTCCCATTACAAAGTCCTTTTTTTGGATTCATATTTCGCAATAACATAACAATTGCACCTTTTTTCAATTGTAAAATATGTGGGGGCATTCCAGATGGTGTTAACGAATTAATAAATTCGATACTAAAATTCGATTCACTGTCTTTATCATCTGACAGAATCGAATCTGCACTGTAATAATTCTTTTGTGGTGCATTGATGTATTTTAAAATTTCGTTATTTACATTCAAGGCATCGATATTTTTTGATGTTAATATTACTTTGTTTGCAATGTCTGTGTAATCCTCATTATTAAGAGTGTTTAGGAATATGGCTGATATGAGTGATTCATTGCAAACCATTTCTGATGGAATTTCAATGGTATCATTTGGTAAATGCTGTATTTCTGGATGTTTTCCATCTCCGATTTTAATGAGCCAGTCATTGAATTCATTTTGGCCTTCAGATCTCATATTTAATTCTAATTTGAGATGTGAAAATATTTGCCACAGTTTACTGGTCTTGATACATGTTTCAATGATCTCTGTTCTATTTCCGTGTGGCACAACAGGTAATGTTTGCCTAAAATCGCCTCCTAACAGCATCACCTTTCCACCAAATGGCAACTTATTATCCATCACTTCTTTTAAGAATCTGTCAATACATTGCAGTGCATGACATGACATCATTGTTGCCTCGTCTATGATAATTAGTTTAGTTAGTTTGAATTTTTTTGCTTGTATGGAATTGAGTCGAATATCTGAGACTGATGTTTCCAAAATGGGAACTGGCAGCTTAAATCCACTATGCACAGTTCTACCACCATCTAACAAAAGTGCAGCAATTCCAGTTGTTGCAAATGGCAAAGCTATCTGACCCTGTGATCGAATATAACTCATCAAACAATTGTACAGATAAGTTTTTCCTGATCCACCTGGTCCATCTAGATAGAAATACCGGTCTTTGACCATTTCATCATCTGTAGCATTTGTGATGGCATGAAATGCTTCTAACTGTAAATTATTTAAAGTTGCCAGTTTTTCTTGGGTTTTTTGTTTTTGAAGCTCAGTGTCATAATCATCAAAATTGATGTCATCTATAAGTCCTGGATCTGGTAAATTAAAACTTGCACAATTTAATCCATGAGCCAACAATATTTCTTGGATTTCCAACAATGTTTTTAACAGAGCTATTGGTTCTCTGTAACGTCTCAAGAAATCTTCTGACATGTTTAATTTAAATGTTTCCCACAAAGTGAAAGCATCAGGTACATTGCAAAATATACAAATGAATGCAAATTGTTGTCTCATTTGCTTAGGCATTTGACATAGTGCTGCTTCTTCCAGACACCTCTCCCATTCTGTATCATCAGCTATGAAATTTTGATGTCTTGCAGCTAATAGGAATGTCTCATAAACTATGTCATTCACTGTACGTAAATGCTCAAAACTCTGTGCACCGGGAACATGTAACAGAAGTAATCATAAGCTGAAACGTTCAATGTCCCTTGGACTGACGGTATAAATACGTGGTATGATTTTATGGGTATCTCTTTTTCGTAGTCGCCATAGACCATTTACAAATACATAGTGATATGGTATCTCTATGTATAAAAATTGTCTGTCATGCGTATCCTGACAGTTTAATTTAAACCATGCAGTAAGCGTAGTATCTCTGTCTTCACTTTGATATAATGCAGTTCTTTCATTTCCTTCAGTAAAGCAAACCATCTGACTTTGAGGCAAATGTACAGCTAAACGATAGATAGCATGTGACCGATCATGCATCTCAAATTTCAAAAGGTGCCACATTGCTTCCGGAGCACTCACATACCGAGCATCTAAATAATTTGAAAGTTCATCATGTAAAATTGGATTTTCGTTTTCATTTCCAGCACCTTGTACAACAACAGTAGCTGCATCATATCCTTTGTATATATATTTATACAAATATATTATACACATATAATTGATTTAATCGAAATGCAAGCTTCCACATTGATGTGTGCATTGTACTTCATGAGCAAATGTGGATTGTATGGAACGACAAATCTATTATCAACCTTTTGGCCCCGGATAATAGCTGTTTGTCCTTGTGTTCTTTTATACAAAGGATATCCATCACAATTTGCATAAGTTTGCATTTGAAATTGTTTTGGAAATTCTTTAGTACATTTTTTATTTTCCATACATGGTGAATTCGGATTCATCTCTCCACATGGGCCATGAATCATTCTATGTGTAACAATCTCCCAAAGTTTTGTATATATTTCTTGGTCTGGCAATTGTGCCGAAATTACTGAATCCACTCTCTCTGCAGTTTTTAACTTGTCTTTTTCCTGCAGTATTAAAAGTATGTGAGCATGTGGCAATCCTCTTTTTTGAAATTCAATGGTGTAAACAAAAGCCACACATTGTCCAAATAAATGTGCTTTAGTGATGTCATTAATTAATGAATTGAGTTTGATTTTAAATACTCTTGCCACTAAATCTGGTCGGTCAGAAGTAGTTTGTGCCAAATTCAAATTCTCCTTGATCTCTGGCCATTGTGGATTACAGGTGAATGTAATAAATAAATCTGGTTTTCCAAATTTAGTAACAATAGCCATGGCATCATTATACCTTTCTCGCATATTGCGAGTAGATCCTTGGAAAGAGGATGGCAAAATAATTGCTCTTCCAGCTGGAATGTCTCTGTTGGCAGCTAAATCTGCCACATAATCCATTAATCCACAATACTGTTCTACTCGTAATTTATTTTGTTGATATTTAATAAAATTTAGATTATTGGCTTCAACTTGTAAATATGAATCAATAATCCATTGTTGAGTGAGTTTTCCTCCATGTAAAATTGGATTAAAACAATCACGGATAGCAGTGAAATATTAGATCGAATACGAAGTTTAGTATTGGGATAACTTTCCAATTTTAATTTTGGTTCCTATCCTGGTTCCCCATTTGGAAAGAAAATGGGATATGTCATTGGATCTAAATTACAGCTTAATATATTGATATTAATAAATGGTTGTTCTTCATTGCGTGGATATATTCTAATATCCCGCTGAAAAGGTGGTTCACCATCTTCATTTTTAAACACCATGGCAACCTCATTTACAGTAGGTAAATTATATCTTCTCTGATCAGTGTTGCGATCTCTTTTTAACACCATATTGACTCTTGGTGTAGGCAATTGATGTCTTTGAGCATGTTCCTGTTGTTCTTTTTCAAGCTGTGCTAATTGTTTGTATGCTTGACTATATGGTTTTTTTTTTTCATAATTTTATCCAGCTGTTCAAAGACTATGCGCAAACACTGTCTATTTTCTGGAAGTGTCATTCTTTGTTCCACAGCTTCCATCGTATCTAACACATATAACTGTGCAAATTTCCTTTGCTGTCCTTCTTGTGGGTGTAAATGCGAAGTTCTGTGGTATATTTGACCTTGAACTCTGAAACAATAAGGACCATGTCCTGGTACATTTTCTGCTAATGTTGCACTCATTGAAGCAAATGAAATTGCACTGTTATAAGACCTTATGTTTTGTTTAAAATTATTATAATTTGGAAATGTTGGATCACTCATAATGCATTCTAAATAATATGGAAATGGGTGTCTTACTGGAAGTTTGACCTTTCCTTTCTGACAGCAACTAATGAAATTTCCGTCATAAGGTCTTTCCTTTATAAAATGATAGGCCCCACAAAACTGACAAACCACATTAAGTAATCCACAATAATGAGTATCTACTTCTACTGCAGTAGTAAACACATTATCATGCATTTCTTCAACATAAATATCAGACCCACATTCTATATGTACATTTTTTTCTTGTGTGTCTACATTCAAGTCATTCTGCAAAATAGAATCATTGCACAATGGTTCAGAGAGATGTTTTTGTTTACTTTTACGTTTCTTGGAAGCCCCAACACACTCACTTGCGGCTTTCTTACTCATCTTTCTTTTATTTAAAAGTCTCTGTCGATCTTCTTCTCGCAAGCGTTGTGAAGTCTCCGGTGTCTGAGCATCTCTCCACCTTTGCTTCCTTTCCCTTGCCAATCTTCTTTTGCGTTCAACTTTGTCTTCTCCATTGTCCGCCATGTTAATCTGTTATTGTAAATAGAAATGCAATTATTGTTTATTCTTTGTTTTGTCTACATTTTTTTTCCTTTTTGTACTGTTCGATGAAAGTAGATAAATAAACTAATAAAACATTTTCAATTTTTGCACTTTAGACTGAAAGAAATGAAACCATTTTTTTAAGTATTTTATTGACATATATGAAATCGTAAATAGCTGAACATATCTATCTTTATATTATTAATCCTTCAATTACATTCCTTCTTGATTGAATTCACAGCATACCATCAATGTCTTTTTTTTGCAAGTGTTGTAAGCTTCTTATTTTCTTTAAATATTATTATTAATTAGTATTGTCTTTTCATTTTTTTTCAAGTTTTGACTAAATATCATACATTAATGACTCAATAAGTACTCTCTATTTTCAACAAAGTCGTACGCACTGCGCAACGCAGCGTGACGTCTCGTAGTTAGACAATTATAATATGTGATATATAGCCTTCTTCTATGCATCACTACAAAATTAAATTTTATACCTGTGAGGATGATGTTGATGTTGTTCCAAGGCTGCAAACGTCAAGCTGTCTGTTTATTCCCTTGCAGATCCGAATAAACTGTAAAATCAAATAGATAATATTTTTAAACTTTTGCTTCATCAATATCATTAAATGAACGTCTACATACATATATTTGGCTACATTAAAAACCTCCTAATTTTTAATATTTTGACATAGTAATATAATTAAATTTCTGTACCTGTCCAAATGATCCTTATGCTGTTCAATGTGTGCAAATGTCACTATCTCTGGTCATTCACGTAGATTTCCCTGCAATTATACAAAATAGTAATTAATGTATAATATATTACTTCATCTGTATTAATCAATGAGGCTTAACATACCTATTTTTGCATAGATTAAAAACATGAAATAAATATATCAATAAATCAACATGAACACACATATGTAAGCATAGATTCTAAACATACACTCAATATTACTGTTATTCTTTCAATAAGAATCAATGAATCTGTCTTAATCTTAAATTAATGTCTGACTAAATATAACATCAACACATAATCATGTAGCCTTTTTATTTTTTTTTTAGTTTTATTTTAAAATGAGTATGTTACAACTTAATTCTTAAAATAATGTACATTACTAATGAACTAAGAATCAATTACTGTTCATTAATATAAAACTAATGTGTGACTCAATCTAACATCAACATGTAAGCAGGAGTATATCTGCTTTTTTTTTTTTTTTTTGGTTTATTTTATACAAAATATTGCACATTCTTAACCTTTTTAAAAATTAATGATTAGTAATGATATTATGAATGTTAATTACAATTCTTACCCACAGGTAATCACGACATAACACCAAATAGTTCTTAAATTAATGTACATTAATGTTTAATGAATCAATGTGTTCCTAATTAATTAATGTACATTATGAATGTTATTAATAATTGTTTCACACAGGTAATCATGACATATAACCAAATAATTGTTAAATTAATGTACATTAATAATTAATTAATAAAAACTTTTTTATTGTCATTCTTAATTTTGATATTAATAATTAATTAATTAATTAATTAATGTACATTATGAGTGTTATTACCAATTCTTTCACACAGGTAAGCACAATATTATTTTTCTATTAATTAAATTTCTTATCTATTATTTATTAATTAAGTACCAATTTATTAATTAATAATTATAAATAATAGGCACAATATTATTTTTCTATTAATTAACTTTCTTATATATTATTTAATATGTAATTACCAATTTATTAATTAATAATTAGAAATAATATATTTACCTTTTTTAATATAATAATGCTGAAGCAGTATACTGAAGAGCTCCCAATCTATTGCGTTTTCCCTGCATCCGAAAACATCCAGTCAGACTGTCATCACCTGAGGAGAAAGTGTCAGTCCTGTGTGAAATGTGCCCTATATATAGGCTTTGTGCGCGAGACCAATGCATTGTTTTAGGCGGGAAATCCGCAGTTGCGCGAGGCAAATGCGTTGTTTTCGGCGGGAAATTCTATGTGGCGCGAGACAAAGGCGGGAAATCTGTGTTAATGCGTAAATCGGTAATCTCGTTTCGTAAAATATACTCGTTACTGTCTTTTTACTCATTGTGCGGTTAATCCGCATCCTTTATCTCGTTGTTTTTCTAACACATACGTCTGTGGCAGTGTTTTACGCAGTTCGTAGTAGTATAGCTTCGTTTTCATTTTTTTTGTCGGCCATTTTTTTCTCGCTTAGCCGATTTTCGATCTTTGTAACTCGGCTAAATCGATCTAAATTGTAGTTCCAACTCACTTCCAGACGTCCTGCCTGGTTCCCCATGCTGTAAGTGACCTTTATTTATTTTTTTTGTGTGTATTTAGTGTTTTTTTTAGTGTTTTTCTTCCGCCGCTTATCTCGTAATTTTTTTCACCTCGTATTTTTTTTTCTAATTGCTACGATGTAACGGCTCGCCTGCAATGAGCGCCTGCGGCGCTCATTGCCAAAGTGCTACGATTTAACGGCTTGCCTTGCTGCGCGAGGCTCGCCGGGCGATGAGCGCCTGCGGCGCTCATCGCAAAGTCGTACGCACTGCGCAACGCAGCGTGACGACGTCTCGTAGTTAGACAATTATAATATGTGATTTCTTTTCCCCTCAATTTCTGTGTAATCGGGAGAAATAGTTTTCTTTTGTTTCTCGTAGAGGAGGAGATATCCGAGAATATTTTAATATTCGAGTATGGGGGGTCAAAACCTATTTTGCCATAACTAGCTCTAATTATTTGATTTCTAAGTGGCAAATGGTGGATTTTTACCATAGTATCTCTAGGGGAATCTACATCAATATTTTTTGGCTTGAGAAGACTGTAAACCGCATCAAACTTAAATTTACTATCTACAGAGTCCGGAACTAAGTAAGCAAAAAATTTAGTAAGATATTGATCCAGTTCATCATTGGAGATTTTTTCGTCAATGCCTCGTATTTTCAGATTGTTGATTCTTGATCGATCTTCAAATGAGTCCACCTTGTTTTCCAAACTTTTTATTTTCGCGTCCATTGTTTTGATGGTTTCGTTGGAGATGAGTTGTTCTTTTTTAATTAATTCACAGGTATTTTCTAATTCTACTATTTTCTTGTGTTATCTTGAAATTTGATAAAATTTGGTTTTTAAATTCATCAAGGAATTTGTTTTGGAATTTCTCTAGAATTTTTTCCAGTTTGCCCACAGTGAGGATTTCATCTTCCAAATTTGCTGTGTTTGTATCCGGCAGAGTGTCACCCATGTTTTCTCCAACGGCCTCTGTTGATTTGTCACTAATTGGGGACGCCAATAGGGACAACTCTGTAGTTTTGGACGCCATTTTGGGCGAGAAAAATAATTTGGATTTCGGCGGTGATCTTACTTTGTCTTTATTTTTGTTTTTTGGAGGCATTTTATTCGTTTTTTCAAGATTCTAGTAGCTTATATAGCTCAGAATAAATGGACTAATATAGGCTGGGGGAATTACCAAGCCAATATTTAAATAAATAGGTTAATTGTTTATTTTATTCCCCTTTTTTGTTTATGCCCTATCTTATATTCCAATTGTGAATATTTAAAGAAGTCAAGTTGATTCGTTTTTGATTACTGAGGTCTACCTATAATGAGTTAAGGGACCCTTTTCTTCTCTTTTTTCCTTTATCCCTTGTGTCCTTGTAGATATTTCTACTTATGTAGAGCAAAAAAAGGAGAGAGGAAAGCGAAAAAGTAATAATTCCCCCCTTTAGAGTCCAGCCTTTGTATAACTGAAGCTCCAAAAAATGCTTGGTCATATCTATAGCACTCCCCTCTTTTTTCCTTTTCCCTTTTCTCCTTTTTCTTCCTTTATCTTACCCCTTCCCCTTCGGATCAACACCCCGTTATGGTTTATAGGGTCATTTATGCCCATAGAATTTTAGTCCATGGCTTACCCAATTGCTTGCCCAAATAGGCATACTGTAAAGTCTCTGCGGGACCTATACTCCGCTTTGCCAGATTTATTCCAGGGCAGCACAACAATGTTTCACACTATATACATAGAAGGGTGCTCTACTAGAGCCTTACCCGACCTCAGGTGGTGGTGTCTGCTCCCAACTAGAACAGCGGCAGAGGGTAGTCTGGGGTGTCCGATCCCTGTGCTTTCTCTTTTTTTTTTCTTTTTTCTTTCAGGCCTTCAGACTGACGTTATTCCCGCCGTCGTTACACGCTCTGAGTCCCCGTTGACTCCCCGCTACAGCCGCCTCCTGTACCTCCCCCTCCTTCGAAATAACGGTCTGTTCAGGGTTGGGACGCGGGAAGTTGGGCTCTAGACGTTCCTTTCTTTCCAGGACCTCTCTTTAGAACCTCTCTGGCTTCCGAGCGTTTTCGCCCCCGCGGCTTTCGCCCGCCCGACACAAAATGTTTAGGGAGGTACAGGAAGGGGTTTTTGGGAGTGTTCGTGAATTTGCGGCGTTGTAGATGCTTGGGCCTCCTGTGATGCTTCAGCGCCGTCCACTCACCCCTGCCTGAGCCGTCTCGAAGGTCTGCGCTGATACCGCCTTGTCCTCAGTCGCGAGTCGGGTGGGAGATAGACGCCATGATGTGAAGTAAGGTCCGGGGTCCGAGGGAAGGGAGTCACCATAGGGTAAGGTGGGGGGTTCAATTCCGGAGGTTCGCCGTAGGGTAGGATGAGGGGTAGGCTACAGGGATTATCAGAATTTCAGCGTGGGCTTCTCCATCGGACTAGACGAGCCTCAGCTCACGTATGCACATCCGGTAACGCCCACATCTCTCTTGTCCCAAATTAGTATTAGTGAAAATACTGTAGTTGATTAAAAAAAAATACCCAAAATTTAAATAATAGCAACTTTTAGGAAAAAAATCTTTGGGACAGAATACCTTATTTCAATGTTAAAAATGATAAAACAATTATATCCATGGGTATTTGGATCAGTGTTTTTATGGGCTGCTAATCTTTAAAACTATGTTTGGCTACTTCCTGGTTGTGACATCATCAGTATGCGCCCAATACTGATGATGTCACAACCAGGAAATAGCTAAACAAGCTAATACAGATAATCATGGTCTCACAAACTCAGCAAAGAGATAGCTAAAGGCAGGCAGAGGTCATGAATGATCAATATAAGTTTAAGGGATTGCTAGAATTAAGAGAAACTCCCCAATAAGACTGCATTTATAAACATACAGTAAATGTTATAACTAATAAAATAGTAATATCCGAGCAAAAGCAGTGGAATTAATAGAGCCACTACCACAGAGCAATTTACACTACAATACAAGGGCATATGTTCAATATGTCCAAAGAGGTATAATTAAAAAACTGTGTCACAACTATAAAAGCACTTGAAGGGAGTCTTATTCAAATCACTGCTAAAGCACCTTTAAAAAGTCACACTGACATGCAAAAAAAAAGAAGTACAAATTAAAGAATCACTAAGAAAAATTCAGAGATAAGACACATGCTTACTATAGCACAAACACTGAGAAGTTTAAGTTGCAGTATAAAGAAATGTTTTCAATTTAATACAAGCACAAGCACTTTAGTTTGTAACAATTGCACAAATAAGTTATTTAGCACCTTTAAAGCACAAATAACTACTATAAAACCCTGCCTAAAAACAAAGACCATTGCTAATATTTGAAAGATAGAGACATTATTCCTAACTAAGAATTGGGAAAGTTGAGACGTCATCACAATTGAGTTAAAAACTCATTTTTAAACATTTGAATTTTAAAGGAAAATAGTTTTTTAAAGAAGATATAATAAAAGTTCCATTTTAAACAAATTAGTTGTGGTATATAATAAATATGATAACCACAAAAGGTGTTCTACTAATTTTTTAGAGTTGACTGTATCAACCTAAAAGAATATCAGAATTTATATTACAAATGAACACCTTAAGGTTAAAAGACAATAAACCTAAAAAGGTAAAAAAGTGGTCACTAGAAAAAGATAAGTTGAAATATTTTTGCATCAAGAAAGTACATCCTTACACACACACATACATGTTTGATATGAGATCAAATAGTGTAAGTTCAGGATACGATAATACACATTTACTTACTACATTCATGTGTTTGATAGTGCTTTTAAGTATAAATGAATATACTATTTGGTTTGAGGGGCTAGCTCTGACACTGAGTATGATAATATATCACACTGATGCATTATTTACCCCTAAATGAGACTTCCTGACACTGGTAGCTGTGCTGCTCTTTCCATATTTTAATCACTGGGCCCTATTCTGTTAGAAGTTTCACATATGCCTCAAACTCGTAAATTTGGCTGTGGGTAATTTTTTCTCTAAATGTTTAGATGTATTCTATTGACTCAAGCCTGCAATTTACCTCCTTAAGCCTAAACTCGTTAACCCTGCCTTTTTAAGTAGAATTTCAGGGGACAATATTTAAGCAAGCCTGTAATTTACTTCTTACTTCCAATAGTAAATGGATCTGTTATCATGATGTCAGTAAAACATGGAAGTTAGATGTAATCTGTAATCAGTGGCTATAAATTAATTAATGCCAATAGGTAATATTTACTGATCGGGCTCGCAATCAAGCAATCTAGCACTCTGTAAAATGCATTAGATCATCTGTTCTAATCCATGTGGGTTTCATGATATGTATTAACCCCTTGAATCCTGTGATCAATATTACTCCAAAATAACATTGAAAAGAATATATTTTTGATTGCATGTTTGTGGGTTTGAGATTGTTGTTCAATTAATTCTAATGTGTTTCCATGGTTTTCAATGCTTTTAAAGTACAGTATTGTGTGTTTAGTTGCTTTTATAGCTTTAATAAGTGTTTGAAAAAGCCATTGTGAGTCCTATTTAGTACTTGTAATATTTTTGAAAAGTGATACTTTTTTCAGTTGTGGGTTAGACATACTTTGCAAGCTAGAGCTATGGGTCTAATAGAATATTGATTTTGTGTAACTTTAATTATTTAGAGCTCGTAAAATATTTGAGCTGTGCTAAAACCAATAGAGTTCTAAGGCCGAATTTGGGTCTTTAGCTGGCCTGTAGTGATTGTGGGCGGGTAATTCTTAATCAGGTTGCGAGTAGCTCATAGAATATGTGACAATATTAAGAGTAGTTTTCAGTGTGTAAAAATTTACAAATTGAGCAATAGAATAGGGCAGGAATGTGCAAAATAGATCTTACTTTTCCCAAATCGGAGGGTGTGACAAGTAGGCATTAATGGGCGGACTGGCTTGCACAGATTTAAGGTGTAAGGGGTTTTATAGTCCATGAACCAAACGGCTTCAGTGATAAATGTAAACGTTCTTCACTCTGGCCTTTATTGAAGCACTACCAAAGCTAAATTACTTAGCTAAAAGTTGAAACTTTATAATACAACAACTGTGATGTCCGAACTGATATTAAATCTACAAAGTTACCATTATACTGTAACAAATTCATCTGGACGTTCCACAAAGAACTACATATTTAATAAGTAATTATGTTACTACAGTGTAGAGAATATTCATAAGCAGTTACAAAAACACTAGTAAATATTAAGCTGGTTACACAGTAATTGTTAGCATCTAATGCTCACTAAGTTTTCTAACTTACAGTTCTCTCAGTTGTTGTCATAATGTGCCCAATAATAATCATGTAATGGGAGCAATATTACATGTACAATGTGACTTTTCCTTACATATCACAACACCCTTTGCCTCTGACACTTTTTTTGCATCACAGATTTGCTACTTCTATACTATAGTACTATGAAACTGTAGTTTATAGATGTGTTATATTACACTAATAAGAAAATTTTACTTTCTAGATAAATTGTTTAGTTGTTCATTCAAGTCTGACTCTCTATGACCCTAGGGACTGCAGCACACCCGGTACAATCCATAAGGTTTTCATGGCAAAGATACTGGAGTGGGTTGCCAGTTCCTTCTCCAGTGGACTGTGATTATTCTGAACTGTCTTCTATGAACTGCCCATCTTGGGTGACCCCAAATGGTATAGCTTGATGCTTAAGTGAGGTACACAAGCCCCTTCACCACGACAAGGTAGCAATCCAGAAAGGGATTGATATACAGGGTTGAGTTACATTATTATGACCAT
Organism: Discoglossus pictus; assembly: GCA_027410445.1. NCBI lineage: Eukaryota > Metazoa > Chordata > Amphibia > Anura > Alytidae > Discoglossus > Discoglossus pictus. The sequence goes on from CM050165.1 coordinate 150,421,992, forward strand.
CACCTGCATTTGACGTCAGTAGCTTGTAGCCAATGAAATAAGTCACGTGCCATGATCTAGCTTGGGGGGTAAATAACATGACATGTAGGCCTTCTGCAAACATATTAACCATTGCTGTCATGGGTAAAATGTGGGATTTAAACAACCTCGAAAAGGGGATGATTATTGGCTTTCAGGCAAGGGTAACTATTTCTTAAACAGTGCAGTTTGTGAACTGTTTGCATTGCTGAGATTAAAATGTACCAAATGGCACCATTGTGAATAAACAGCAATGAAAGCATGAGAGCGCAACTCACAGTCCAAACTAACCAGGGGGATACCAGCTGTGTGTCTAACTTGACAATACAGCAAACCCTGTTGCATATGGAGCTCTGATGCAAACGGCTCGTCACTGCATCCATGCTGATAAGGTTTCATCGTCAAAAACAGCTTAAATTTGAATGAGAGTACCAAAATTGGACCTTTTCTTACTGATGAGTTACGTTTTATGCATTAACTAGACGGACATTGGCATATCAATCTCAAAACCTCTGAGAAAAAACACTCTGCAACTATTGTTACATAGTTACATAGTTACAGAGGCCCTCATTCAATTGCAATTTGGCCAATTGAATAGGGCTCTAAATAGGCACATAACATTTTTTTTAAATAAGTTTTTAGATAGTAAACGTCTATCCAAAAGCAAGGTTTTCACAAACTAAAAACTTCTTTAAAAAATATATGTTATGTGCCTATTTAGAGCCCTATTCAATTGGCCAAATCGCAATTGAATGAGGCCCATAGTAATTAAGGCTGAAAAGAGACTTTCAGTCCATCAAGTTCAACCTTTAAAGATCTCCTCTGATCTGCAATAAGTAATTAATTAGTTGTTAATTATTAATGAATTTATTTTTTATTTTTTTATATTTAAGTATTAATTCATCCAGAGGAAGGCAAACAGAAAACCACCCAAGTGAGACTTAGCCAATCGTCTCAAAGGGAAAAAATAAATAAAATAAAAAATGAATTCCTTCCTGACCCTAGATACTGTCTCTCTAATTATCCATGATAACCCTGAATTACCTTTTTAATTAGAAATTAATCCAGTCCCCTTTTAAAGTTATCTATCAAATCCGCTGTCACCACCTCCTCTGGTAGAGAATTCCACAGATTAACCATCCTTACGGTGAAGAACCCTTTTCTTTCTTTAAGGTGAAATCTTTTTACTTCTAACCTCAAGGTATGTCCTCCTGTCAGTTGAAAACCTCTTGGCACAAAAAGCTCCCTTGACAAATCTTTATACTGACTCTGGATGTCTTTATATAAGGTAATCATGTCTCCTCTTAGACGCCTTTTTTCTACAGAAAAAAAGTTTAATTTGGTTAATCTTTCTTCATAACTTAGCCCCTCCATTCCCCTTATTAGTTTTGTTGCCCTCCTCTGTACCTTTTCCAGCTCTAAAATGTCCTTTTTATGAAGTGGTGCCCAAAATTGTACTCCATATTCCAAATACTACTAGAGATTTGTATAGTGGCAGAATTATATTTGCTTCCCTGGCTTCTATACCCTTCTTAATATAAATGCTAATATTTTATTTGCCTTTGCAGCTGCTTCTTGGCTTTGAGCACTGTTACCTAGGTGGTTGTCCACAAGTACTCCCAAATCCCTTTCAATATCATTTTTTTTCCCTTTTTTTTTTATTATTTTTTTATTTTGAAAACAAATAATACCACAGAGCATCATACATACTACAATAAATCACATAATGCCACAAAACTAACATAGTAGTAGGTTTCCATGATACATTTAAGACAAAAATAAGAGAAAACAGAAAAAAACAAAATTTGTATAAGCAGAAAAAGAAGATAAGGGCAAACAAACACTTTTTAACTTCTCGGACTTATCCTATAATTCTTTTTTAGTTGAGAAATGTTTGTCCCATCTTTCCCACTTCATCCTTTTCACTCCTTTTCGAAGTAATAAGGGCAAAATCTTTCTTAATTTGCCTATTCCTTTCCATTATATGTATGATCTCATTCCAGGAAGGGATAATTCCTTCTTTCCATCTTATTGCTATTAGCCACTTGGTTACTAGTAAAGTGTTTAGTACCACAACTTTAATGCTAAGTCCAAATGAGATGGAAATATGTTAAATAAAATTAGCTCAGGAGAGGGGGTAATAACCTCTTTGCAAATAACTGAAAGATTCAAGATACATATAGCCCATACCTCTTGTATTATTGGGCAGAACCACCACATGTTGGAGTGCGTGCCTTCTTGGCCGCATTTCCTCCAACATTGCTCATTCTGTATCTGTATCTTTGATAAAGTTTAAAATTTACTTCCCTGAGTGAGACACTTATCAAATTCTTATGGGTAAATTGTAGAGCATTGAAACCGAACTTCAGTTAAACATTCAAAACCCAATTCCTCCTCCCATCTAAACATTGATGGAGTTTTCCCAGGTGGATTTATACTATGCAAAATTCCTCTACATCTAGAAATATTAAGATTAGCTTCGACTTTTACCAACTTTCTTTCAAAGAGAGTAAGCTCTCTATGAGGCACTAATTTGCCCACTAGTTCCCTATACGGAGTTTCAATTAGTTATATTGTAACCACAACCTAGACGGTACTCCTCTTTCCCTCATTAAATTGTCAAAGGGAACAAATTCCTTATTTCTATAGATGTCCTTGAACAACTTTAGGTTCCAATGTGCCCAGTGAACGTTCTCACTATAACTTAATTTATTCTGGAATATTGTCAGAGGCATCACAGGAGAGGGAAACGGAACCAGATTGTATCTCTTTTTTAGACTAGATCAGAATCTAGTGACCGGTAATATCTTTCTTATCCAATGTTTTACTCCATATGATACTCCCCAAAATTGTCTGAGGTATCTGTGTATATTCTATTTGTAGAAATTTCAGTTCTGAATTACCATTTAACAATCTCGTAACATGAAAAAGTGCTGTTGCTTTGTTGTAAATATTGTTCGAGGTTCCGGGTACCAAGACCCCCTTCCCATTAGCTCCTGTTTAAAATCAAGTTTTTAACTCTAAAATTACCTGATTTGTTAATATATTTATCTATAGTAACCTGAAATCTCTTAAATAGTTATTTTGGATTCTTCATTGGAATACACCTAAAGAGATATAGTACTTTGGGCAAAACAAACATTTTGACCGCTGCTACCCTGCCCATCCAGGACAAATTCAACTTGCGCCAAGAATCAAGCACTGCTCTAATATCCTTAAATACAATATTGTAATTATTCCTAATTATATTGTGCCAACAAGGTGAAAATTCAATACCAAGATGTGTAAAATGGTTAGACGACCAATCAAAGTAAAACTTTTCTTTAAGTTGTCCTTTTATTATAACATATATATTGATCATCAACACCTGTGTCTTACTATGATTAAGTTTATAGTAGGAAATAGACCCATATTGTTGAATTATTTTTTATAAATATTCTACTGACGTTAATGGTTCTGTTGTAATAACTATATCATCTGCAAATAATGTTATTTTGGGGTTTACTTTCCCCATAGCAACTCCCTTAATATTAATATTGCATCTTATTGTTTCTGCTAATGGCTCCATAACTAAAGTGAAAATTAGTGGGGACAGTGGACATCCTTGTCTAGAGCCATTATGGATGTAAAAACTATCTGTTTCAAACCCTGGTCCACTTATAAAGGCACAATTATTGGAATGTAATGTCATAATGCTCCTAATGGCCTTGTCTCTTAAACCAAATTATCGCAAAGTCATTTCTAGAAACTCCCTATTCAAATGATCGAAGGCCTTTTCTGCATCTATTGCTAATGCTAAAACAGGGGTCTTTTTTAATTTACAAAAGTCTAAAATATCAAACAATTTCCTTGCATTATCCAGGCCTTGCTGTTCCTTTAGGAACCCTGATTGATCATAGCTAACTAGACCTTTCATTATCAGTCTCAGCCTTTTTGCTAGTATCCCAGTATAGAGTTTAATATCAATATTCAAAAGAGAGATTGGTCTGTAATTGGATCATTTATGCTCTACTTTTCCCTCTTTATGGATGGTAACAATTACAGCCTGAAGAGATTCGGCAGTGGCTGAGCCTGATAATCTGATTTAGTTTAAGCTATTCACTAAATGCAGGCTCAAAAACTTCGAATAGCTTGGGAAAAAAAGACCCGGATGTCCGTCCGGACCTGGGGATTTATTTAATTTGAGAGCCCTAATGGCCTCTTCTACTTCTACTAAGGAAATTGGATTCTTTCATTTTTCGCATTGTAGGGCTGAAATTTTAGGCAATTGAACAGAGTCCCAAAATTACAAAATTATTTCTTTAGAAGGCTTAATCACATGTCCACTGGCCTTTAAACTGTACAGATTTTTATAATAATCTAAGAAAATCCTTCCAATTTGTTCCGGAAGCCAATGGGATTTCCCATTCCGATCAAGCATCTCTGAAATATTCTTAGCACTATTATTGTTTCTAAATTGATTTGCAAAATAATTATTAGACTTATTACCACAATGGTAATATTTTTGCTGAGCTATCCAGATATACTTATCAGTTTTTATTTGATGAATTTCTCTTATTAATTTCTGAATAGTTAGAATTTCCAGGGAAGGATCTTTATTAGGAGCCAATTTGTTGAGGTTATTAGCCTTATTTAATTGAATATATACATCTCTCATGGATTTGCCTCTTTCCCTTCTTTTCTTAGACGCTAATGAGATCAAGTTACCCCTTAAAAAAGCCTTGAGTGAGTTCCAAAATGTAACTTTAGAAATGCCAGAGTCTTCATTAAACTCTATATATTCCTCAATAATCTTGGAGATAAAGTCCTGTCCATGCACAAATTAAGTTCTGAACCTTTTTGATCTTGTCTTAATCCAAGGCTTATTAATATACATAGTAACACTAGCATGATATGAATCTCCTAAACTGCCTATATCAACTCTTTCAACCTTATTTATAACCTCTTGGTCTACCAAGCAATAATCTATCCTTGTGTATGACGCATGGCGATTGGAGTAAAAGGTAAAATCTCTCTCTCCAGGATTGAATGTCCGCCATGCGTCAAACAGCTTATATCTTCCAATATCTGATACACCTAGATTTGCTCCATTAAGATTATAAATTGCATGGCTATTTTTCCTTCCCAGATGCATAACTTTACATTTATTCGTATTAAATCTCATCTGCCATTTAGATGCCCATTCCTCAATTTTATGTAAATCCTTTGGAGGGAAAGCACATCATTATCTGATTTAATTAGCCTGCACAACCTTGTGTCATCAGTGAAAATGGAGACACCACACTCCAATCCTACCTCTAAGTCATTAATAAATATGTTAAAAAGGAGAGGACCTAATACTAAACCCTGAGGAACCCCACTTACCACATTAGTCCAATCAGAGTATGTGCCATTTACAACAACCCTTTGCTTCCTGTCTTTTAGCCATCCATGAGCAGACAGTTACTGCAATTCCTGTATCTCTTAGTTTGCACAATAGTCTCCCATGTGGCACTGTATCAAAAGCCTTTGGCTCTCATTGCGAGCCTTTCCTCCCGCCTACTGTACGGTAAGCTCATTGCAGGTTTTGTTAACCTGCAAGTTTTGTGCTTCGGAATGGCATGTGTCTCTTTCCACCATCTCCCCCTTTCCCTGTGTGTTTGTCCTCTGTGTGTTTGCTGAATGTTTGAATGTTACGCGCTGAAGGCCTTTTCTTTTATTTTCAAGTTCCAGCGTGCCTGGCGTTGTTGGTGTAAGTGTTACTGTCTTTGCCATCATGGATTTTCTAAGTCCTGTGTGCCTTGCTTTGCTCAGTCTCATTTTCATGCAGTTTCAGGATTTTTTACATTTTTCGGCTACTATTTTTTTCCTATTTTAGCCGATTTTGGATTGATAAAAACCCACAAATATTGCAAAAAATCGCTTGTAACCTCACTCCCAGGCTTCCTGGCTCTCCCCCTGTCCTGTCTGTGAGTGTGTTATTATATTTGTTAAATGTTTTTGTTTGTTTTTAGGGTTTTTAGTGTTACTTGCTTGGCTCTCAGTTGTGCGCCTGGCTTGCAGTTGCGTCCCTCACAATGCAGCCTAAGTCCTGCGTGATTCAACGGCTCGCCTCACTTCGCGAGGCTTCGCCGATGAGCGCCTTTGGCGCTCATCCAGCTTAAGTACTGCGCTGTACATGTCTCGCCTCGTTTTGTGAGGCTTCGCACTTGAGCACTTTCGGCGATTATCCAGTCTAAGTCGTGCTCCGTACACGGCTCGCCTTGCTTTGCGAGGCTTCGCAGATGATGTATGCAGCCTAAGTCGTGCACCTTACACAGCTCGCCTTGCTTCATGACGCTTCGCAGTTGAGCGCCTTTGGCGCTCATGCAGCCTAAGTCGTGCACCGTACACACTAGTGGTGGCGACCACCGTTGCAAGGTCGCAACTCCGTGACCAACATTGCAAACGTTCCGAACAGCGTTCTTGGTCCACAGCTATATATGTGATGTTTGTTTTTTGGGAGTTCACCATATCCTTTGTTTTGTTTAATATATTTTGCATTAATAGAATTATTCTAAATGTATTTTCTTTTCGAAAGTGCAATCAACCTTTGAAATATCTAAAAATAAAACGTATTATTATACTATCGATTAGTTTAAAAGTATCCATAAGATCATTTCAGATAACAAGTTAGAGTAAGTTGCTATAGCTACACATTCATAAGAACACAAAAAAATATGTTATTCCATCAAACTTCTGGCCTATATTTACTAATTTGTCTTCTGTAAGTAAACACCTTTCAGCTCATGCACTGGGACTCATGCATTAAAAAGGCATTTTTTGATTTATATCTCTATTAAAGTGAATTATGTTTATTAAAGATCATATAACAATCAAACCATAGAAAACTTTGGATTTGTAGCTAAGAAATTAAAATAAGTTTTGCAGTTTCAAAATATATATACTATGTATGATTTCCTTTAATAATACTGCAGTATTTCACAAACACCATTAAGTTGAAATATATTCTTGTTTTTTACAGGAAAAGAAAAATTAGGAGAAACTGACAATCTGAATGCATCTAAAATAATAGTGACTGGTTGGTATGTATTGCAGGGTTATATAATACTATTGAAATTAATTGTTGTCTAATTATGTGTATATTCTACACATTAATTCTTACACTATACTGCACTTCCTTACTAGCAATGTGCTTCTTATGCTGGCCAGCAGATGGAAGAAGAGGGTATGCTAATATCTGTGACAATTCAGTGAAGGAAAGTCATTATTTTTTATGATTTCTAATTTGCCTTAATCTTTGTGATATTTCTATGGGGTATAATTATTTGTAAGATAATCTGCATAATTCTACATTCATTTTGATGCTGGTTATTTTTGCTAATATTTAGTCAAAGTAAGCCATTTGTTATGGTTCACTTACATTTAATATGAAAATAAAAAATATCCTGTTTTAAAGAATCACATTTTGCATATAATGCAGGTAATGATGTAGTATATACCAGTAATTTTAGATTTCTCATTCAATTATCTCTCATGTTCATATGTACAATTTATTCTTTTGTACCATTGTAACAGATGTGCGCAGTGTCACCTAACCCGTCTTCTTAATAAACTACAAACATCTGTAATGTTGCTGTAGAATTGGAAATAGAGCAAGCCCAACAATGGATCTTTGCCATACCCAGGAGAAGTGATGGTCTGTTACTCCACTGCCTAAGAATAAGAAACAAATGATAAAGAACATTGCTATGTATGAAATGTTGATGCCTAATCTGTATGTAAATTATGTTTTAATTTAAAGTATATAAATTCAATGAAGAGGAGTATAGATAACTATGAAAATAGAGAACACTGAATTGAGTGACAATTGTTTAGACATTTTTCCATACCCTTGCTTAAAGGCCCATAAAAACACATTTGCTGCTGAAAATGGTTTCACTGTTTTTTTGGTTTTGTTTTCTTTTTAAACACGGAACCTGTTTTTGAAAAGACAGATTTGAATGTACATAATATTATATGTACATAATTGTGTCAGCTAGTGAATAGTAATAACAATGTAGTTTGAGCCAATTAGATGAGATACAGTTGTATATATCCAAACACAGGCATTTTTGCAAGATTTAAGCATGTTTAAACAGTTTTTACTTTAATGGCTAGTACAAGGTAAAGAGATGTGAGCATCTAGTTTAGTTCATTACTTGTTAGTTCTAAAATGTGTATTTATTAAGTCAACAAGAAAACCACTGGTGATAAAAAATTGCTTTCAAGTGAATCTTATCTGCCAGATGTACTGATACTCCATTTCCCTCACTGCAAGGTGAACACATTGTTTGTGTGGAAGCCATGTTGATAGGTGTTCCTTTCATCTGGTGGGTGTGTTAGTCAGCCATTATTTAGAACATATTCCAAACATAAAAAATGCTAACATTACTAATTACATAATGTGAGGGTGTGGCTCTTAGCACAGAAGAAAAGGGAGAGAAACCACAGCCCCGGGATTGTAAAAAGAACCAGATACCAGAATTCCTATCAATATGTTTTACTTCCTACCTGTAATACTCTATCATTCTGCTGGTAAATTAACCAACCCTTAATTGAATATTGGATTTTACTTTTGAACTTATAAATAACTTAGAGCCCTGTAACGGAGTTGGAACACGAATCCAATATCTCCGCTGGTATACAGTAAAATATTCAAGAAGCACTATAGTCTCACCATCCCCAACCTCCCATATTGGACAACACTCAATTGGGAGTCAAAGACTACTGTCTTTATTTTGTTGTGCAGAAATATATATATATACACATCTCTTCCCATAGGCAATACACATCCCCCATAGTTGGCCACACAATAAACATAGAGCGACAATAGGTGTGGTCACACCTCCCTGAGGCTACCTGGCTACTTTGATACAATCAGACATTGATCAGATTATACTTCTTTGTTCTTATATTTTAACCATAATAATTAAATAACCATCAAACACGGTAAAACAGTGATGGGTTCCGTTACAAGCCCTATTCTATTCGAGCAGTGTAATTTGAGTTATACCATATAATCGACTGCTGAAGCTTTTTTCTGTAAGTCCTGTGTTGTCCAGAAAATATTTAAGTGTAGGATATATATATATATATATATATATATATATATATATATATATATATATCGTATATAAGTATAGACCGACCCGAGTATAAGCCGAGGCACCTATTTTACCACAAAATACTGGGAAAACTTAGTGACTCGTGTTTCTTCCCCCCCATCCTCCCTCCCCAACCCCCCTCCTCAACCCCCCTTCTCATCCTCCCTTTTCATCATCAACCCCCCTCCTCAACCCCCCTCTTTCACCCCCCTCCTCATCCCCCCTCCTCATCCTCCCTCCTCAACCCACCTCCTCATCCTCCTTCAATCTACCTCCTCAACCCCCCTCCTCAACCCCCCTCCTCATCCTCAACCCCCCTCCTCAACCTCAATCCCCCTCCTCATCCTCCCTCCTCAACGCCCCTCCTCATCCTCAACCTCCTCCTCATCCTCCCTCCTCATCCTCAACCCCCCTCCTTATCCTCCCTCCTCAACCCCCCTCCTCAACCTTAATTCCCCTCCTCATCCTCAAACCCCCTCCTCAACCTCCCTCCTAAACCCTCCTTCTCATCCTCAACCCCCTCCTCATTCTCCCTCCTCATCCTCAACCCCACTCCTCAACCTTAACCCCCCTTCTCATCCTCCCTCCTCATCCTCCCTCCTCAACCCCCCTCCTCAACCCCCCTCCTCATCCTTAACCCCCCTCCTCATCCTCAAACCCCCTCCTCAACCCCCCTCCTCAACCCCAACCCCCATCCTCATCCTCCCTCCTCAACCCCCTCCTCATCCTCAACCCACCTCCTCATCCTCAACCCCCCTCCTCAATCCCCCTCATCATCCTCCCTCCTCCTCATCCTCAACCCCCCTCCACAATCCCCCTCCTCATCCTCCCTCCTCCTCATCCTCAACCCCCCCTCCTCAACCTCAATCCCCCTCCTCAACTCCCCTCCTCAACCCCCCTCCTAATCCTCAACCCCCCTCCTCATCCTCACTACCTCCTCAACCCCCTCCTCATCCCCCCTCCTCAACCCCCCTCCTCATCCTCAACACCCCTCCTCAACCTCAACCCCCCTCCTCAACCTCAACTTCCTCCTAATTCTCCCTCCTCAACCTCCCTCCTCATCCACAACCCCCCACCTCATCCTCCCTCCTCATCCACAACCCCCCACCTCATCCTCCCTCCTCATCAACCCCCTCCTCATCCTTAACCCCCTCCTTATCCTCAACCCCCTCCTCAACCCCCCTCCTAAACCCTCCTCCTCAATTTCCCTCCTCACCCCCCTCCTCATCCTTAACCCCCCCTCCTAAATTCCCTTCCTCAACCCCCTCCTCATCCTCCATCCTCAACCTCAATCCCCTCCTCATCCCCCCTCCTCAATCCCCCTCCTCAACCCCCCTCCTCAACCCCCCCCACCTCAACCCCTCTCCTCATTTTCAACCCCCCCTCCTCAACCCCTCTCCTCATTCTCCCTCCTTAACCTCCCTCCTCATCCACAACCCCCACCTCATCCTCCCTCCTCATCAACCCCCTCCTCATCCTTAACCCCCTCTTCTTATCCTCAACCCCCCTCCTAAACCCTCCTCCTCAATTCCCCTCCTCAACCCCCTCCTCATCCTTAACCCCCCTCCTCGTCCTCAACCCCCAGCTCATCCCCCCTCCTAAACCCTCCTCCTCAATTCCCCTCCTCATCCTCCATCCTCAACCCCCTCCTCATCCTCCATCCTCAACCCCCCTCCTCAACCCCCCCTCCTCAACCCCCCTCCTTATCCTCAACCCCCTCCTCAACCCCCCTCCTCATCCTCAACCCCCCTCCTCATCCCCCCTCCTCATCCTCATCCCCCCTCCTCATCCTCATACCCCCCTCCTCATCCTCATACCCCTCTCCTCATCCTCATACCCCCCTCCTCATCCTCATACCCCCCTCCTCATACCCTTTCCTCCTCCTCCTTATCCCCCCTCCTCCTCCTCCTTACCCCATCCTCATCCTCCCTCCTCATTCTCAACCCCCCTCCTCAACCCTCATCCTCAACCCCCCTCCTCATCCTCAACCCCCCTCCTCAACCTCAACCCCCCTTCTCATCCTCCCTCCTCAACCTCCCTCCTCACTTTACCCCTCTCTAATTACCTCCCCCTCTCCCTTTCCCCTCACTTACCTTTCATCAGCTGCTCCTCTGCACGTCTTCCCCGGCCAATGCTAAAGACTTGACGTGACGTGCAAGTGACTTCGTTTCATTAGCATATGCCGGGTCCCGAAACAGCCGGAACTATAAACTTATCAAATGTGGATTAACAATTTAATTTAATACAATCTATATTAGGTGTTAATAGCAGGATACACTCTACTGCCGAAAAAAAGCACTGGACCCCAAGATCATCAACCTTCCTTTGGGTCTCTATTGATAGCTGCAGAGCTCTGGGAAATCAAAGGTCAATAAATTATAGACACAAGGGAGTATCATTGAACCATTGAGTTCAAAGATTTATTTGAAAGGACACGTATTTATACTATTTCACTCATAGTAAAAAGCATCATGCATAAGCAGAAAGCATTGCAATATTTCCTGATTTATGACAGTGGTGTTCATCATATGTTATTTGTGGTTACATAAAGGTTAGCAGACTCTTTGCAATCGGAAGTACGCAAATCCGTTATACACTGAGAGGGAGGAGTTGACATTTGACCAGGATATATTTCACATATAACGGCTTGTAAACAATCTTCCAGGCTACAGTGGAAAAGTACAAAAGAGGAACTTAAACATATATACACATACTAAAAAGGCATTTATACATAAAGGCCTTCCAAAAAAATTCCCTAACAGACCTCTTGTTTTCTTCTGTAAGAAGAATTACCCAAGGTACAATATAGCTGATAGTGGTAGGGGACTTTTCATATATATAAAAAAAATGCCTTAAGAGGTATTATTAAGTTGGATATTAGAATAAGGAGGGTTTAAAGTTTGTGAAAGCATTGCAATATATACACTTAGAGCATGATCACAGCCCACGGGGGGAAGATGCACTGCAAAAGGGCCAATCCAAAGGGCCAATCAAAATTCTTAAACAGACAAGAGGATTGTTTCCTCGTGCGTTGTTATATTTCTTCCAATTTATGCAGTGAATAATCTACAACGAGGTGGTTATCAATGATTGTGATACATTATTGGAGACCAATAACAATTAGTCTAAGACCATATGATTCTGCAAGATTATATAAGGGGTTTATGGAGCTTCTGTATTGTTACTCAGTATATTATGTAAGTATTGGCATGTTCTGATTTTTGCAAAATAATGCTAACAGGCCAAAACAATAGAAATGTTTTAGGATGGCAAGGGGAAAAAACAAAATGGAGGAACAATGCTGACAGTACACATAATACAAAATTGTATACATTATACAGAAATGGCATATATTTTCCCCAACACATTATCCCTCCCCATGACATTACAAGTATTGCAATCAAATAATAAATAATTAATTCAAGTCATAATGCGAAAAGCAAGGCAACATCTTCAAACTGATTCCAAAAGAGACTCTTGTCCCAAAAGGAGAAAGCTCACTGGCATGGGGTTTATTGTGCCCAGTAGAGCCACAGAGCTGATAACCCAGTATGGTTTATATTCCCTGTGATGTTCCTGTAGCAAAGCTGGAAATTTTTCAGGTTCATAGTCCAGGTGTTAAAAGCACATTTGATGAGAGTGTTACAGTTGATGATTAAAACGCATAAGCAAACATAAAAACGATGTCGGCCACGCCCAGGAAGGGGTTAGTCTGTATGTGGGACTAGCCGGGCAAACATCGCCGAAGCTCTGCTAGAGTGTCGTTAAGGCTGTCCAAGCTTTGTATCTCAAACATGCTATACAACGGCCTAATAGGCCTGAACCCCAACACAACAACTCTTTGAGGCTGACCACCTGAGGCCGGGTCCAAAACAAAGTTGATGGATATCTGAGCCACACTACAGGGGCATAGCGGCCTAAAGTGCTGGTGGAAACTGACTGAGCCTGTGAGGAGAATATCCGGGGTGGTTCGTGAGAAGAGCCAGTTAAAGGAGACCTCAAACCACAAGGTGAACGTGAGTTTGTGTTATGCCCCAGGTGAGGGAAGCCTGTGTGCCGTGCTGATTTATTCTACTGGGCACCGGGGGCTGGTGAGCATTTGCCGCTGAGAGGGGTTTTCCTCCTTTATTACCATTGTGGGGACTGGCTTCAGGTTAATCTATCCCGCAGCAGGTAACGCTGCCAACGCCCTGTTGCTATGAAAGTCTGACGTTGTGGAGGGTGAGTGCATGTTTGTATTGCTTCTGCTGCAATTACTCCCAGAATATAACAACTGCACGTGAGGGCCAATTTGAATGATAGAAGTGTAGGAAAATAAGAAAGCTGCTGTGAAGTGTCCCCCATATGATGGATTTTGAAGAATAAGCTGGGATTTTTTTAGCCCATATAAATAGGCCCATTGGGTCTTATTAACCAACATTGTCCAATTTACACCTATTGTGACATTTCCTATCGGTCTCATGAGGCTGGGGGGCACTTGATGGGAGAAAAGCGACTCTGCAAGCAAGATATATTATATATGCCTTTTGGTATTTAAAACTGTTCAGCAAAGAAGAGCAAGTTACAAAGTGGACTATCTGTATACAATTTTTTGTACACTCCTCTTCTCTCATTTCTCTTCTCTTTTTCCTTTGGTTTTTGAGATAGCCCTGTGGTATCTATGCAAAGGTTTAAAGAACAACAAGCCCCTAGGGGCAAAGGGTCTAAAAAGACAATACAAAATAATAGCTCAAAATCTATAGCTAATTTTCTCTCTCCTGTAGATAAAGAGAATAGACATGACAAGAGAGAATCATATTCACTCTCTCAGTCCACGTTAGACTTTTCTGAAACTCCTATAGAAGCTGAGGTTATTATAGGGGATGAATTTGTGAGAGAGACCACTCCTGAAGAACCTCTAACAGCTTCAGCGTTAAATAAAACTCTGACAGCTCTTCTAATGGAGTTTCAGACATCCATCAGGGAAGAACTGATTTAAAAATAATGCTAAGAATATAAAAACATTAACAGATAGAACAGAAATTGTAGAACAGACTCAAGAGGTTATTTTGAAGAATAATGATGAATTAAATAGAGAGATAATGGGACTTAAAGAGGAGATCCAGACGCTAGAGAGCCAAAATCTCAGATTAGCGGAAGCTGAAAAACTATATAATATTAGAATCCGTGGTATATTAGAGTCTGTTACCTTTAAAGACCTCCATCAATTTGTGGAAGCCTTTCTGTTAAGCTTAGTAAAGCGCCAGAGCGAGAAGCCTATAGAGAGATTATACCAAATTCCTCTTCCACCTAATATGGGCAAAGAAATTGCTAGGGATGTAATTGTAAAACTGCATCATATGTCCTATAGAGAAGCAATACTAAAAGCTTCATTTAATAAAAAATGTTTTGAGAGTCCATATGAAAATCTTAAAATATTCCCAGATTTGACAGGAGAAATTTTATTTCAACGTAAGAAACTTCAATTTGTGACTAAAGTTTTGAGAGACAAACAGATTTCCTATAGATGGGGAAATCCCCCAAAATTGATTTTTTGGTATGGGAATCACAGATACATTATTAATGACACCTTGGAAGGGGAGAATTTCCTGACAAAATTTAATAAAAGTCAGTAAATATATGTTTGTTCACAGCGGTTATTTAAATATGTATTGGAATATAAATATTAGATTGTCTTCAATCAACATATTTTTGTAAAGAGTAGTGTATATGTATTATTTTAATAGAAACAGGGGGAAAAAAAAACAGGGGAAAAAAATTGAATGGTATTTTTTTGCTGCTAATTTAGAAGTAACATATAGATGGTACACTTTAATGAATTTAGATAATGGGGAAAATACACCATGTTTTGATTAATATTTTTAAATTACTGTTTTACTACGGGAAATTTAAAGAGTAAAATATAAACTCACTAGTTGTTGGGTAATTTTTTATATGTGAATATATATTTTCACTTTTTTTAATATTAACACGAGGGAAACAATAAAGAAAACACCAACCTAGATAATGGGTAAAAAATATATTAGTATTTAATAATGACACTAAGAAATTTTACTTTTATAAAAATAGTGAGCAAAATACAATTCAGTAGTTGATTGCTATAAGGGAAGGGGTTCACAACTGGAGTAAGGAATTTAAAGGGAGAGTTCTGTTTGAAATTCTCTCAAATTAAAGGGAATAATATAAACATCTAGAGTAGGATTTAATGCTTGGACACCCAAGATAATAGTAAAAAACAGATAGAGGGTACGATAGAGCTTCAGCTAAGGCTTTCAGATGTTGCATCACGGGAGGGACTCTTCCTCTTCAAGGAGGACTGCCTCCCGATATGCCTCAATGAGTTGAGGAGGGATGAATGTTTTATGTTTGGTTTATGTATTGGTGTATATTTGTATTTGTGGACTGGAATTAAAGTTATTCCAGGGGAACGGGGACTGACCATCATTTCTACTGTGATGCTAAGAGCATGTCATTAAAGATAGTAACGCAAAACGTTCAGGGACTGAATCATCCAGCTAAACGTATTTTTTTTTCTAAAGAGCTTTCTGCAGCAAAAAGCAGAGATAATCTGCTTGCAGGACACTCATTGGCAGGGAGCTCCAATTACATTTTTTAATACACATTATAAAGTCGCATACAATTCAATGTATAAGAAAAAGGCAAGGGGTACCTCAATTTTTTTTAGTAACAAACTTATGGTCACAGAGGAATTTGTGGAAATAGATCAGGAGGGTCGTTATATATTATGGATAGGCACAATTAATCACCAAAAATACTCAATATTGAAAGTATACGTGCCGAATAGATCCCAAATTAAATTTCTTAATAAAATCTTAAAAAAGTTTAATAAACTGATACAGGGATTTCTTATAGTTTGTGGAGATTTCAATATGCTCTCAGACCCAATTAAAGATAGAAAATCTGAAAATCGTTCAACTCCAGACTCATCAGTGATAAGATTGTCAAAACATCAGAATGACAAAATATCATTTAATTGATGTTTGGAGAGTATTGCACACCAATGAAAAGGATTTTACTTGTTTTTCTCCAAGACATCATACATATTCTAGGTTAGATTATTTTTTTGTTGATATCAATACACTTAAAAGAACTTTGAGAGTTGATATTGGGCCAAGATGTGGTCGGATCACGCTCTAGTTAACTTGGAATTGTTTTCGAAAAATCCTTCCTTTAACTCAAAATCTTGGAGATTTGATTCCTCACTCATTGACTCAGAGACAAGTCGGGATTATCTTAAAAAATTAATTGATTTCTTTTATCAAGAAAACTCAGCTTCAGTAGAATCTAACATTACACTTTGGAACACACATAAGGCTTTTATAAGAGGGATCCTGATTAAACTGCAAAGTCAAAGGAAAAGAGAAAGAGGAACTCCTTTGAGAGAATTATATATCCAATTATATAATCTGGAACTAAGAAATAAAATTAATCCTAATGCTTCTGACTCGATGTTGATTAAAAAAATCCAATTGCAGATTAAATCCATTAATCAGATGAGAACTGATAAGTCTATATGGCTTTTACAAAAAAAAATTACCATTATGGGAGTAAACCAAGTCAAATCTTAGCAAATAAACTTAGATCTCATGCTACTAAAAAAAGGGTTGATTATATTTATCACAATGGTACCTATCTTAATAATCCAGTCCAGATAGCAGAAGCATTTGAACAGTATTATTCTAGGTTATATAATTTGGAATTGGATCCTTCTTTTCAGAAGCCATCTCTGGAGGTCATTCAACATTTTTTGAATGAAATAGATTTGCCGCAAGTTTCACCAGAGGAAGTTTTAACACTAAATAATGATTTTTCAGAAAAAGAGATTTGTGACGTTATTTCTAAATTGAAGTTGGGTACGGCCCCAGACCCAGATGGTTTTGGAAATCATTATTATAGGTATTTGGTAACAACCTTAGTCCCCCATTTAAAAAAAATCTTTTCAATGAGATTAAAAGAAAGGGACATATTCCTTCAGAAATGTCAGAGGCTCTAATTATCACTATACCAAAAAAAGACACAGGTATATTGGAATGTAAAGACTTCCGCCCCATTTCACTTTTAAACGTTGATGTAAAAATTTATGCTAAAATGCTGGCGGATAGATTGAGTGAGGTTATTCACAAACTTGTATCAATAGATCAAACTGGATTTGTACGGGGAAGTTTGGGCTCCGACAATACCAGACGCCTGTTGGATTTGATTTCATATTCTAAACACAAACCTCTCCCAACGGTGTTTCTATCAATGGACGCAGAGAAGGCCTTTGACCGGGTCGGATGGGATTTTATCAGGTGTGTACTCTTTTGGGTCTAAGTCCATTGGAGCATTATACTCTTCCCCATCCGCTTCGGTAATTGGAAATGGGTTTAAAACGCAGAGATTTGCAGTTACTAATGGAACGAGACAGGGGTGTCCCCTTTCTCCGATAATCTTTGCATTGATAATGGAGCCCCTGGCGGTTTCTATAAGAGATAACCCCTCTATTCATTGAATTACAGTTGGTGGGATACAGCATAAAATAATGCTGTATGCCGATGATGCGGTTGTGTTTGTGTCTAACCCCATTGACTCTTTGAAAACTTTGCATGTAATAATAGATAAATATTCTAAAGCATCTAACTATAAAATTAATATCTCCAAGTCACAGGTTTTGGCTCTTAATTTAGCTAGTCTGGAAAAAGATTACTTGAAATCCATCTACCAGTATAATTGGCATTCTAATACCATAATTCATATGGGAATCATATTTTATAATTCTATCCAGTTAATTAAAAACAACTATAAGGAGCTATTAAATAAACTTACGAAAATTGTTTCCTCTTGAAGACCTTTGAACTTAACTTTAACAGCTAGAATAGCAGCAGCCAAAATGTCACTTCTTCCAAGATTACGCTATATATTTAGATCTATTCCTATACCTTTATCCAAAACTTTTATAGTACATTTTCAACAAATAATAGACAAATTTATCTTTCAGGGGAAAAACAACAGAATAAAGAAAGTTATAATTTCCAGAACATTTAGGAAAGGGGGACTAGCATACCCAATGATTCAGACCTATCATGATGTTACAATGTTTTCACATGCAGTTAAATGTATAGATAGTTTGAAAGTGCCTGTTTTGCTGCAGGTTGAAAGATGTTCAGTAGTTAAGGATTCTTTAGGCTGGTTGATGTTTAGGAAGGAGTTAAAAAAAGAACTCTTTTTAGAAGGTTCTGATATTGTTCGAGAAATACTTGAATTTTGGGATAAACATAAATTGAGATCTCAATTAATGCCTTTTCCTAGCCCTATCCTTCTGATTTTATTATTAGAGAGAGAATTGAACTTATCATTTTTGGGTGGATGGAGAGCGTTTGGTATTTGTTGTTTGAGAGACTTATATATTGGCAACTCTTGGGCTTCTTTTGAAGACTTGAAGGGAAAATTTGGGCTTCCTTATAAAAGTTTGCTTGAATATAATAGACTTCTGGCTGCGTTCAGAGATTCAATATATTCTAGTCTTAAAGTTAGATCTTTAACTTCTTTTGAAAAACTAATGTTTCTAGAAGATAGAAAACACTTTATATCTAATTGTTATCACATCGTGTGGTAGGAAATGGATAAATGCCCTTTTAACAAATCTAAAATTTGGCAACATTCTTTTAATCTCTCTTGGTCAGAAGAAGAATGGTCCGATTCATTTATTCTCACAGATCAAATAATTAAAAATACATCATACAGAGAGCTACACTTTAAATTAAGTACTCAATGGTATTATGTTCAAAAATGGCTCAGATTACTAAAAAAGATAAACTGAAGTTTTGTTGGAGGAACTGTGGTTTGGTGGGTTCACATGCCCATATATGGGGGAGTTGCCCAATAATTCAACAATTTTGGGAAACTTGTTTTGGGCATATTAGGAGTATTTTGGCTATTACCATTTCCTTTTCTGTAGAAAATGTTTTATTTCACATTTTTTCGAATCAGCTTGCTCTGGACGTAATTGCGTTTTTACTTCAGATATTCATGGCATCTAAACTGTTGATAGCAAGGAGATGGGGTCAGTCTTCCGTTCCCTCTTGGGGTGAAATCACAAATATGGTAGATAGAAACAGAAATCTTGAAAAATCTCTTCAAGAGCATTATAAATGGAAAATTTGGGATCAAAATAAAGATCTTTCTTGGTTATGATCTAAGCTTTAATATCTCTGGGACTTAGCTCCCAGAAATTATAATTTTTGGTACAAGTTCACAATATGTATTGTAAATGTATGTCTTGTCTTTTTCTTTTGTCGTTTTTTTGGTGTATATTCTGTTTTATATATTTATATTGTAATTGTCTACTTTTGATACCAATAAAAAAAATAAAACATGTTTTTTTTATCTGTTTGATCAAGTCCATAGAATCAGTAAACAGTTCAATGGAAATGGATAAAAACATTTAGAAATGTCATTAAATGTTACAAATGTTATCAATGTTAGTGTAACCAGTCTGTCATTGTACAGAAAGAAACAACAATGGCAAATGCAAATAAAATAGCCTCATATAATCTTTACTAAACCTCACCCAACCATTTAATTACCAATACCTAGATCATAGAACCAATGTTGCCTTATGCCTGTTTACTTGTTCCTAATAGGTATTGGGATGATGGATGTGATCAATAGCCAGTAGCAAGATTATCATGATGATTACCTTCAGCTGGAACATAGATACAACTATTATTATAAACCACTACACAAACACTTTTATAGAATATAATTTTGCACTGATATTACTAATAGCCAAGAGATTATGCAGATTGACTTGCTCTTTCCCTAGTCACTTTCCTTTATCAGATGTCAGTATTTACTAGATCCTAGCAAGTTGATAGAACAATGTGCATAAGTGTTAGAAGCAAAGGGACAGTACAAAAGAAATACAGGGCTAGGAAAGACAAAACAGTGAAAACATAGGCTCAGACAATCTTAAAAAAAAAAACAGTTTTACGCATCACAATTAGCCAGGTGAGGTAAAAACAATAAAAAGATTACTTCTGGATATGAGAGACTCTGGTCAAGGCAATGACCAGACTTTCTCACAGATCTTTGCATCTTTGTATCAGATACATACAAGAGTTTGGCCCATCCCTTTTCTTGGGTGTGGAATCACAGCATATCTTGGCTTTGTTTCATAGTCAGCAAACTCTGTATCTGGACTTTCCTCTGTCATTATCTTTGTCATCAGGATAGTCACTTGGTAGACATTTTCTCTCATCATAAACCGTGGCAGGCTTGTGGTACAGTTATAAATGTCTCTGTTTATTTTCTTCCTCTTTGCAGGCATTCATAGTCTTCTTCTTCTGAAGGGGAGGCAATTGTGACAAAAAGAAAGAGAACAAATCCAAGCATTCAAGATTTGTCATATAAGACTTTACATACATCTCTCAAATATACATTATCTCATCATACAAACTTATCCTAGGCTCCTCCCTAACTAGATATGCCATTTGACACATGCATAACTCTGTAATGACATAGAGATGGTATATAAATCAAAATCAATTAAGTCAATAATTTAATTACAATTTATGCAGGGGCTAGAAAAACATGGATATGTATTGTGACAGGGCCGGCCTTAGGCTACTGGTTGCTCCTGTGATTGTCCCATAAACCACAGAGTCCGATATACTTTTAGCTTTGTTTTAATAAAGGCTTTAAAAAAAAAACAATAGCTTAACTTCAGCTTAAAATCAACATCTGTTCACACAGAGGGGTGGTACCTTTAAGTTCAGTCTCTCGGCTTCTCAACTGCAATGGATCCTTTCTAGGTCCTCCACTTTTAAAGCAAACAGTCTCTCAGTTAAGTGTTGTTGCAGTCACACAGACTGTTCCTCTTACTGGCAACTTCCTCTGCTGCTCTGTAAGTCCTGGTAGGTCCTGTTCAGGAGCTCTGCTTCGTTCTCCTCACAGGTCAAACAGAAACACTCAGTGTCTCTTCTTAGGCTGCTGGCTGTATTCTCCAGGCAATCCAACTTGCTTGCCAGTGTCTCTCTGTACTTTAATCTGTATTATAAGCAGTCTTCCTGACTGTCTCACTTCAGAGCTTATTTCAGCTCAGCTCCCAGGATCCAGTCTTCCTGACTGTCTCACATCACAGGTTCTCACAGAGTGCAGCTCCACACAGACTCCTCACGGCACTCAGGCCAGAGCCTAATCAGCCACTCCCCCATGTCTGCTTTCCAGGCTTTAGAGTGAAGTTGCACCTGCAACAATTAGGAGTTCTTTAGAAGTTTAACTCCGTCACTCCTGTCAAGAACTCTTTACTCTACTTTACTTGGCACCATCCTCTAGGGAGCAAATGGTTACAGTATAATTAATTAAATGTTATTCTGGCTAAAGCAGCAAGATTGTCTTTAAACAGTTATTATATTACTAAATTATGTATTTTATAAGTGACTAAATCAATATTTGCTTTATCTTGTCATAGGATATATATATTGGAGAATAAACTAACAATCATTTTATCAATGTTACATTTAAAATGATAAACCTCTGATTTTTCAATTCATAAGTTACTTCATCTTCTATCATATTATCATTTGTTTGAGACCTAAAAATACCTTAAAAAATGTTTTAACCAATTATTTATCAATTTGCATTATGGCTATCATCTGAACTGGGGATGAACCCTAAGGTGTATGTGTTTCATTTTTTTACATTTAACCAGTAAAAGAAAACAAAAAACATAGCAACCAAAACATGAGACTCGCTACTATCACAAGAGATAAGACCCCATGATAAGGTTCTTTACCATCTCATAATATGGAATCAACAGATAAAGTTTTAATAAGTGCATAGACCTTCATCTTTTGTTAACAGTGCTAGTGCTAATCTATTTTGGAGCACCATTTTAGCCATAAAATCAATTTAAACTTGCAAGTTGGAGATTGATCATTTATGCCCTTATCTACACCTCATAACCAGTTAGTATGTTATGTACTGACCAGTGACATAGGCACCCTTACAGCATCCCCCTGGGGAGAAAACACAAGATAGAGATTGCATATATCACATTAATTTGAATAGAGAGAAATGTCAATCTGCTTTATCATTTCTCAAATTACAGTAACATGAGCCATATGTAAAAGAAATTACAGCTCAACTAATCAGACCTT
This sequence comes from Discoglossus pictus, assembly GCA_027410445.1. Classification (NCBI taxonomy): domain Eukaryota; kingdom Metazoa; phylum Chordata; class Amphibia; order Anura; family Alytidae; genus Discoglossus; species Discoglossus pictus. Next base: position 150,444,295 of record CM050165.1, read on the forward strand.
TAAAGAAACAAAAGCATTTTTAAAGAAAAAGAACAAATATTATTCTGATTTGACTGACATTTCTGACTGATTTTACATGTGTATTGTAAAAACATACAATATCAGACCCAGTTGGCTACTATTGTTAACCTTAAAGATGAACATGAGTTTGAAACAAGTACATTATTTATATGTTTACATGAATTCATATTAAAACAGTCCACAGCGTCACATACCAGTTTTTAGTAGAAAATTACAAATTAACAGCCTTATTAAATTGCGATTCGGCAAATTTAAAAGGGCTCTATTTAAGCACATAGCACATTTTTTTAACAGAATTTTTTAGTTAGTGAACTTATATCCAAATCAAGGTCTTCACTAACTAAAAACTTCTGTAAAAAAAATATGCTATGTGCTGAAATAGAGCCCTTTTAAATTTGCCGAATCTCAAATTAATAAGGCTGTAAGTTATATATATATGTATCAATGGAAAAGTAAAAAATAGGAAGTTACGCACATATACTGTATATCACATATTATAATTGTCTAACTACGATTCGTTGTCACGCTGTGTTGCGTAGTGCGTACGACTTAGCGATGAGCGCCGCAGGTGCTCATCGCCTGGCGAGCCTCGCGCAGCGAGGCAAGCCGTTAAATCATAGCACTTTGGCAATGAGCGCCGCAGGCGCTCATTGCAGGCGAGCCTCGCGTAGCGAGGCGAGCCGTTAAACCGTAGCACTTAGAAAAAACTATATATACTACTACGAACTGCGTAAAACACAGCCTCAGACGTATGTGTTTGAAAAACAAGATAAAGGATGCGGATTAATCGCGCAATGAGTAAAAAGACAGTAGCGAGTACATTTTACGAAACGCAATTACAGATTTACGCATTAACACAGATTTAACGCCTTTGTCTCGAGCAACATCGGATTTCCCGCCTAAAACAACGCATTTGATGAAATATAAGTTGAAAATTAAAAAAAAAAAAGTAAAAAAAAAAATGTGTATTTATTTTAAGAAAAAAAAAAGGGACAAATGTAGCTGAGTCATGTTGTGTGGCAAACAAATTTCACAACATTTAATTTTTATTGACCATCATTTGACCGTTTTACCATATTTACTGTTAAACCGTAGTACTTTAGCGGGCTTAGCGATGAGCACCGCAGGCGTTCATCTCCTGGCGAGCCTCGCGCAGCGAGGCGACACGTTAAACCTTAGTACTTTGGCAATGAGCGCAGCAGAAAAAATGGCGGACGAACAAAACGAAAACGAGGCTACAGCACTATAACCACAGAAAACACGTACCGATAATCCGCTAAGACGCATACCACACATTATCCGCCATTTTAGGATAATGCGGAAGTACACAGCTACGTTAACGTACACACAAAACAACATTAGCTACCTTACAATTCCATATGTATATTAATAACTAAACAACTTTAAAAACATACACATCTCATTGCTGTCATTTTTTGACGGGCAGTACGCTAGTATATATATATATATATATATATATATATATATATATATATAACATATTATTATTATATATATATAAATATATATTTTTAACATGCCTCGCAATGAGCGCCTTTTTTGGTGTATATGTATTCTTGTATGCCAATGAAATAAGGAATGAATTAATAAATTAATATACTTTACCTATTCCTAAGTAAATATATGCAGGAAGCATTGTGCTAAAGAGCTGACAATCTGTTTCTATGTTCCTGCAGCATCCAATGTAGGTTTGCACTGTTCTGGAGCTGAGGTGTAAGTGTCAGCAATGTGTGCAGTGTGTAGTGTAAATGTCTCGCGTCTCGTATTTTTGTCTGCTAAGTCCGTAAATTTTCCGTTCTAAGTCCCGTGGTTCGTATTTTTGTGCGCAAGTGCATACATAGTGATTGCGTGTTAGATCCATTTTGGTAAAGTGCCGCTTGTATGAGTGTTTGTAACCGCGTGTGAGGCGATGTAGAGCCTCCACCTCTGCAAATGCGGCCCTTCGCTTTGCGAGGGTCCGCATTTGTGGCCTGCAGCCGATGTTAGAGCCTTCACCTTCCGCAAATGCGCCCCCTCGCTTAGCGGACCAACTGCATCCCTCGCTTCGCGAGGGACGCAGTTCTTGTGAGTTCGCTTCGCGAGCTCGCAAAGCGTGACGACGATTCGTAGTTTGACAACTATTATATGTGATTTCATAAAAACTATTTATCAAAACTGATTGTCAGTCAAAATGGATATCCCATGCATAGGATTTTTATACCGGTATTGAAATATTCTTATAGAAAGAATACACAAAGACAAAATTCACATAAGATAAACATCACAAAACATATAACCAGATTATTGTAAGGTCATAAAAATAATATGTATGCGCATAGTTCTTCACAAACCACTTATTAAAGAAATCTGTCAAATTCAATATTTGTAATCTTAAAATATAATCAATAGATTTGAAGAGAAACACAAATACATATTTTACTGCATCCAAACCTGCAAAATATATGACATGAAATTTGTTTCTCAAAGTATTAATGATACATAGAGGTAGAGGGTGGGTGCTTTCTTTTTCAGTGGTCCTGTAAAAACTCTACCTGTATCTTTAACCCCGATTTCCTTAATCCATTCTTGAATCACTTTTCTTTTGCTAATCATCAATACATTGCCTAGTCTGTAATCTGACTAAAATCTGACACTTCCTTACTTTGCTAATGCTTATCATTACCTTCTTCCATATTTCCTCAACTTCCGCCCTTTATTTTTTTTAAAGATATTTCTTACTCAACTCATTACAATTTTGAACGTATTTACAAAAGTATAAAAATACATTTATAATTACAGTGTGTACAGTGTAAGCCATTTTAGGTTTTCAGTTGCATAAATATTATTTGATTAAAAACCAGCCCTGAAAAACAGGTCTTTTAGAGGGATTTCATTATATTTAATTGCATCAAATATCAAGAGGATTTGATGGGAAGCATAAAGTGAGCAGCATGGAACTTTATCAAGCTTATTTACTGTTCATGAAATGATAAGTTTAAAATATTTAATATTACATTTATTCCCACCATTGCAAATTTTTAAGAGTTCAATTAATTTATTAAAAACATAGATGATCAAAAATGCCTGTTTGCTTTGTTTTTTTTTGTTTTTTTGTCAAAGCTGCTTAAAGTTATTTTAATTTCATCTCAAAACCTTCAGTACATCTGTCCAGGAAAAAATTATAATCTGCATACATGCAGAGTCTTTTTGTGGAGTGATTTAAATATGCTACAGCATTATATACTAGTACATCAGGGGGTGACATGTGGTTGTGGCTTTATGGTGGCTGCAATTTGCATTGATTCATCATCAGGGTCATTCTCAATTATGGTAAATGGACTATTATTACAGGGTCAAAGCAGTTATTTAAGTGGGGATATTTTACTTTGGGCATATCAGGGTTTGGGGCTAATTCATCTGCAATCTTTACCCACACATTGGCACCATACCAGTACCATGTAGGGTCATTTAATAACATTCCCTTTAATTGCCAGTTACTAAATGTAGAAAATGACCTTTCTTTGGTCAATGGGGTGTCTTATGATTCTAGGCTTTCTTTTCAGCCAGCCACATTATCTACAAATGGAACACAATGGTAATCTCCAGTGGTTATATCTACATATTGTCTAGGGTTTTCTTCTGGCATAGGACCAGATAATTTATTTAGTTAAACTTAATTTAATGATTTTGTAATTCTTAATATTCCTTTCTTACGGGGGAGTATTAGTTTTGAGAGTAATAATGGTTCTATGATAGTATATAACAAGGAATGCTCAATTCCCAAGGTGTTTGCCAACTAAGTATTAGAATCTTCAAACAATAGGGGTTGAAATTCTTGAATTATATCTTTATTAATTTATCTCGATCACAACAGTGATTAAAAACACTTTAAAAATCCTGGATCGATACATACAATTAAAAATTTGGCTGATTGTATGAAATGTATTATCACAAAGATGTTAATAAACTCACATTGGAGGGACAATACTATTTCTCCTCTGCATTAGTGTGTGTATTATTACACAAGAACTATCCAGTTCTATTTTATATTTTATATGTTGACCATAATATACCCTGATTTCTCCAATATTCATGGTAAATAAATAAATAAACCTGATATGATATAGGATTAGAAGGAGATAATAGCCTCCTAAAAACTACCTTGAATCAAAATCGTCACCAGCCAATAGTGCCCATTAGGATGGCTAAAATGTCAGTAGCCAGTATATCCAAAGACCAATACTGACTAATTATTAAGGGCCTCCTATTACATCCAGCGATTCGTTACCTTAAGATCCAACACCCAGTATATCCATATATTCATGCTGCCTAATTACTAACTGAAAGCCAAATGGATAAAATCCCCCAGGGAGAGAATGCACTAAATTGGGATCCTACTACAGGTGTCTGCGATATAATATATGGAGGTCTGAGGCTATAGCAAAGGGATCTTACTGTCCCTCGTTCCATCAATAGGTAGGTATCACATTTTAGCTGCATGCATAAATATTATTTAAGGACAGGGAAAGTGTTCATGCTCACACACACAATGCAAGAGGTTAGGGACTCTGACGTGCTCCTAGCATAAGGACGCACGCCTCTTCATCAGAGCCAGACGCGTTTCAACGTGCTTAGACATCTTTGTCAACAAGAAAGTAAAGAGTACCATGGACCAGCCATTTAAATTTTGCCATTACCATGGCAACCTTATAGCATAACAGAAGTCAAAAGAGTGCCATAAAATGTTGGCTAGGTATAATCTATAAGGCTGACAACAGAAATGCTCTCTCATTGAGCTTGACAATTAGATAAGTGATGAGAAGTCCTATACATCTATCTCATATCCTAAAAATGGGATATAATAATTCATTTATTGTAAAATATATCACAATTATGGAATATCAGATAATAATTGTTATAGATGTGAGTAAATACATGGCTAGACTCTCAAAGCTACTATGCTTACATTTTGGAACAATCTGCAATAAAAGACAAATTTTATAAGAAGAATAATCGAAGAAAAGTACAAAGTCTAAATGGATCACATGCTAAGATGTTTATAACGTGCTAAGTAAATATGCCTATTGTGGCTTACATGTGCAATGATGTGATTGAGACACTCCATCATAAATATATGATGGGTGAATAAACAAATCACATACTAGGATATCTATAGTGTGATTAAGGGGATGTGCCTATTATGGCTTGTATGTGCAATGATGTGATTGAGACACTCCATCATAGATGTATGATGGGTTAGTGACCAAAAGTGTACTTATTAGACTAGGGCAATATAAGTGATGTCACATAAAATATATAATATTAATGACCTATGTATTAAAAAATACAATGAAGTGTATTGTAAATCTATCTCTTATTACATGGTGTCAGAAAAACTGAACAACTTTGTATGTCCGAAGGAAGAAATAATAAATATACATACACATGAATGGTATGGAAAAATATACAATTTAGAAAAAAAACACATAATGGTCTCCTCTTCATGAGATCATTTGAGATGTTCTTAATGTAGATTCCCCTGCTATCTACAGAGAAAGCTACGGCTACTTACATAAAAGATGTGCATTCACATAACCATAATTCATATGGACTGTATAGTGAAAATTAAATAAAGGGGGTGAAGGTAAAACTATCATTTAACCACTTTGGTGTTAATGCTTTAAGCCTATAAATCCAGCGAACTTAATGCTGCAAAAGTTTATTATCGAAATCACCTTGTCTGGTGCCAATATGTACTTTCTCAAGTGCAATAACAGATAATACTTACTTTTTCCTCTATGATAATTTTTTACATGTTGTATCCATATAATTTTTGATGGAAAAGATATGTTTGCCCACTCGTCTACGTAGTTGGTGCTTAGTTTTTCCTATATAGATTTTTTTGCAAGCACAAGTCGCTACGTAAATAACATTTGTAGAACAACAGTTTGTAAATTCCTTTAGTACAAATTTTTCCCCACCTTGGTAGGTTTGGTGGATTTACAAAATTTGCACTTACCACATTTAAAACACCCTTTCAGTGGATTTAGCCACATGCTAGTGAGTTCATGTTCCTTAAAGAAACTGTGGACCAAAATATCTTTGAGATTTCTACTCCTTTGATATGTGATAGTCACTTTAGGTGTTAAGATACCATTTAGATCTTCATTACTCTTTAGTATATTCCGATGTTTAGATAGTATGTCCTTCACTATATTGGAATCATATCCGAATGCCATAAAACAACAAGGTTGTATATTATCCCTGCCTAAAGGCAGGGATAATATACAACCTTTTCCGTATTGTCTATTCAGCAAATCAGTCCTATTACAGTTCATTGCATATTTATATGCTGCCTTAAAACATTTATTAGGTTCTAACAATCTTATTTTTTAGAACCCATATCTGTCATTTCTCTCTTCGATTTCATTATTTTATTCCCCATATCTTATTACAGTATAAAATTGTCTTAAACAGTCTTAGAAAAATCTTAAAATAGTCGTAAATGCAAAAAGAGGAAGCTTGTGGATTACATATAATCCTATGCCCATCCAGTAATAAAAAAAAAGCAGAACAATATTTGCAATGAGCTTAAATGCAGCGCAGTAAAAAATAAAGCGTATTACAGCGTTAGCAATATATATTTTTATATATCACAATTTTATATATATCTTAGAATAGAAAGTACAGAAAGTTGTAAATCACAAACAAGGACTAGGGACTTGAATCCTCCTTATTTAAATTACTCTATATCATCAAGACTAGAACCTGTGACAAAAAGTGCTTTCCTAATGAACTCAAAAAATTTATGCTAGACACTCTGCAGAGACGATGAGCATAAACAAAATATGTTATATAATTACTCACCATACTTTTGGAGAATATCCCGGATGGGCCCCCAAATTGTTAATAGCAGGGTACACTCTACTGCCAAAGAAAGCACTGGACTCCGGGATCATCAACCAGACTTATCAACCTTCCTTTGGATCTCTCTATTCACAGCTGCTGGGAAATCAAAGGTCAATAAATTACAGACACAAGGGAGTATCATTTAACCAATGAGTTCAAAAGATTTATTTGAAATGACACATGCTTATACAATTTCAATCAATGCAAAAAGCATCATGCATAAGCAGAAAACATTACAATATTTCCTGATTTATGACAGTGGTGTTCGTCATATATTATTTGCTGTTGCATGAAAAACAAAAACAAATATGCCTTAAATTAACTTACACATACACACACACCACAGTGGGAGAGACAGGGAGCCTTTGAGTCAGGTTGCAAGTTAATTTGATGTATATTTGCAGTTTTTCACAATCGAAAATTGCCTTAACGAGAAAAAAATGGTTGCCAAAAAAACGCAAAATGACGAAAACGAGGCCCAAGGACGTAAAAGTAGCCCGAAGGACGTAAAAATTAGCACTAAGCAGTAACACTTACTGAAAGCCAGTAACAACTAATCCAAGCCACTAACATTTAACACAAGGCAGTAACACTTAACCCAAGCCACTAACACTTAACCTAAGGCAGTAACACAACCCAAAACAGTAACACTCAAGCGTCAGGCTTAGAAACTACACAGGGGAGAGACTTGCAATGGGTGCCAAAGGCGCTCATTGTGAGCCACGCACTGAGCACCAAAAGCGCTTAGAGCAGGGCTCGCAATGAGCGCCGAAGGTACAGGATTCCCAGCCTTAACATTTTATTTCCCTAATTTTTGACAGGCAAGTAGCTAGTTTATACAGAAAGGCCTTCCAAAAATTCCTTAACATTAGGTTAGCTCAATATAGGAGTATAAAAACAGTGTAAATAATCTTATAAAGTTTGGTTAATAGTCTGTGCAATACAGAAATGACAGAGTGTATAAACAATCAGCTGTCTATTTGATACAGTATATATGATATTAATAATTAGCAGAACAACCTGTTACTCTATGAAAGCAGTAAATAACAAAATATGGTATAACAATTTCCCGTATTTTTCCATCTATAAGACGCCCAAAATTTAGAAATAAATAAATATGCAAATGTGTATTTTATAATTTTCTGTTGTGTTACACCTATATTTAAGGGCGCTTTTTGTCACAATTTTCACTGATTTCCATTCCAGTTCAATATCCTTGTGATCAGATGTGCTTTGCATTTTCCGATTTACACAGGGATCACAAATATATTGAGCTGGAATGGAAATCAGTGAAAATCATGACCCATAAATATAGGTGTAACACTATAAAAACCTAAAAAATACACATTTATATGCACACAAGCACCACACACATCTGCCACACACAAGTTGTACAGCTCATTCACGATGTGTAAGTTTAACACAGGGATCACTCTGTAATACTGCATCTGGCCACTAAATGGCACCTTTTTAAGGCAGGAGAAAAGACACACATAGTGGAAATGCTTGTTCCAATTAGATTGCATTACACTGCAAGTGTTCACAGAAAAGTGTATTTTATAGGTTATTATTGTTTTACACATATATTTAAGGGCACTTTCTGTTATGAGTTTCAATGGTTTCCATTCCAGCTCAATATCTTTGTGATCCCTGTGTTAAACCGGAAAAATGCAATTGCACAGCGGGGAGTAATAAGTGATGTGATCACAGGGATATAAAGCTGGAATGAAAATCAGTGAAAATCATGAAAGAAAGTGCCCTTAAATATATGTGTAACACAACAAAAACTTATAAAATACAAATTTTTATGCACACTTGCCAGATGCAGCATTACAGTACCAGACCAGGGTATCTAAATGCAACATTCCATGTATAAGACGACCCCCCTAATTTGGACTTAAAAATATTGGTAGAAAATGCCGTCTTATACACAGAAAAATATGGTAAGGCAGTAAGAATAAAGAAATATATATTAAAGCAATATGTATCAAGGGTGGTTATATTGTATTACCAAGCCCGTAACCACCCATTTCGAATCGACCAATAGAAAATGTGACTGTCATAATTACGGCAGTGAAACATGGAGGTTACGTGTCAATCAATCAGGTTTGGGGGTCCGATATGCGATCAGACTTGCACAACTTTGAAAATGTAGAATTATGAAAATGAATGCCAATACTGTTCTAGTCTATATGGGTGGCCTGATATGCATTAACTCATTGATACCAAAGATCAATTAACCCCGAAATGACACATAATAATAAAACGTATTTCCTGCAGCTGAGCTGGCTTGAGACTGTTGTACAATTAATTCTAATATCTTTCACTGCGCTCCCGTAATTTACAGTGCAGGATAGATCTTTTATTTGCAAGTACAGTGCTACGAATTAGTGTTTAACGCCTTTGCGTGTCTTCTGGGGTACATGTAGGATTTTCTCCTCCATTTGCAGTTTACGTGCATGGATACGTTTGCAAGCTTGGGGAATTGGAGCAATTGAATAGCGATTTGCGAAAGTAACAGATCAAAGGCTTCTGAAAGGCGTGAGTTACGAATTGGATGGCCAGCATTTTTTCAAGGTAGTAACTTGTAACCCGATCCGAGCTCGTAAAAAGACACCAAGGGAATATCAAATTTGACTGCAAGCTCAAGTACGGGCCCTAAATATGTGGAGTATTGCTAAGTATGGTTTGCTGTATAGTTGTTTTTTAATAATTGGTTTTGCAACAGAGTTAAATGGTTACATTATTGAATAAAGTCAATCAGTCTGTTGTAGGGAATATGGGCATAGATAGGATAGAATTTGGATATAGATAGATATAGTAATATATCTTAGAGAAGATATGAAGGGGGCATAGGTTTATGTCAAATATTGACAGATAGAGGTGTTCACAGACAGGACTGTCAGGACAAGCAGAAAATAGCCCAGAGCAATAGACCAGAAGACCTGAGACAAGCAGGAAAGACCAGGGAAAGACCAGCAAAGACAGAAAAGACCAGAAAGAAAACCAGTAAAAGCCAGAAAGTACCAGGAAAGACCAGACAAGAACCAGGAAAGACTGGCAAGGACCAGTCAGAAAAGAGAACAGCAGAAGAAAAAAGACCACAGAACCTTCTATCTGCCTATTAGATAAACTATTTTATTCCTCATTGTCACAAGGTTAGTTTCTACCAATCACAAATAGTCTCCTCCCTGTGTGCAGGTATAGGTATAATTAGGATGTATATGCATAATTTGTTGTGTATATCTGTCTCTGCCCACTTGAAAGTGCTCTGGTTACATGTATTAAAATTAATTATTATTAATATGTGTGACCTCTGTCCCAGATCATGCCTGCCAAGTATCTTGGGCAATAGACTACACCATTGTACTTAATCTTAACAACTGCTCTGACAAGATTTATTTGGTACAATCGAGTATTGAAGTGAGATGCGTATCTCTGAGAACACGCTCTATTGAGACCTTCACAGTGTTACTTGCAGCCACATTAAATTCCAAGTCAATAGCGCCACCGGTACACCTGCAAAGCCTGTGGGCTTCAAATCCTGCAGAGTTACAGAGCTATTACATTCAACCATGCTGCGACCAATGGGCCGGAGCCGTAAGCCCGTAAACCCTTTCCGCACACTCAAGCTATTAAGTGGCTTGCCGTGATGCGATGGGTCATTACAATCCAATCGCGGAATAACGTAGAGCAACACAGGCCTGTCAGCCAATAGAAAGAGGTCTAGCAACAGATGATTGATAGAGGGAGATTATAAAGTTGCGTTCCATCCGCCCATGCATTGACTGTGTTGTATCTTCTGATGAAGTAGCACGCAGGTCCCAAAGTTGAAGGTTGGTTCTAGATAGAGAGAGAGTAGGAGTATTTTGAGAGTAGTAATTTGCGTTTTTGTTTATTTTATTATACTATTTACGATTTTACACTACAGTGGAGAGGCGGGGAAGAGGAGATGAGGAGAGGCGAGGAGGAGAGAGAGGTGGCCATGTGGAGTAGTGGAGGAGAGGAGGACAGGAGTGGAGAAGGAGAGGAGTGGAGGAGAGGAGAGGAGGAGGAGGTTGGGAGTGGTGGAGGAGGTTGGGAGTAGTGGAGGAGAGGAGGTGGCAGAGGAGCAGGAGGAAGAGGAGGAGGAAGTGAGGTAGCTGAGGTTACAGCAGTGGACACAGCGCCAAGGGATGTGAGGTTAGTTATCTATAGTACCAGAATTTTCCTTTAGTTCTTGGCCAAGTTCAGCTAGTTTCTTTATGGCCAAGGTGATCTTACCGTTTGGTCCTGTATTATCAGGAATATATGTGCAACATGCACGAGTGGCAGGAAGCATTTTACATACTCCTCCTTTCTCTGCAAGAATCATATCTAATGCCATACGATTCTGGAAGGTCATGTGTGATGTAGCTTCTAACTGTTGCATATACCTTGCAATACCTTTTAAGGCATCCTTGGTAAAATTAACAAACCGTTGCTGATTATAATAAATATAATTAATCCAAGCAACATTCTTATTTACTCCAATCATTGGTATGAGTGACTCAAAACCTGCTGCTACTTGATTGCAAGCTTTACATTCATTTGGCACCCCCCTTGGGACTCCTATGGTATCAATATATACATGTGGGTCAAAACTTTCTCTAGGTTCAGATGATAATGAAGTATCTCTCTTCTTTCTAGATTGTGTTTGAAGAATGCTAGATGGATCACCATAATAAGTTGGGACAATATGGAGTGGCATAATAACCTTAGCTAAGGTACACTCTCCCCGCCATACTCCTGACATTCTGACTCTCAGCTTCATGTCCCCACATATCCAATATATATCTCCCAAGGATTGTATGTGATTAATCAATAATGTAGATGATCCATCTCTGTATGTCTGACAAAAACCACTTGGGAACCTCTGTAAGTTAGTTCCATAAGAAACATTCCTACGATAACATGTATAATTTCCTGGATATATAGTTATACCCTCACCTGGATGCGGGTTATTAGTTATCAAAGGATATGTCTTTTTCCATTTTTTACATCTACTTACATCATTGAGTGTGTTTTTAAACAGGCCCAGGAAACATTTTTCTTCTAATAAAGGTATAGTGAGTGGAACAGTACCCAAATGGGGCCTAGCATGACCACAAACATAACAATTAGTTTTGTTATTTTCTTGGACAATATATTTCATCCATTCTAACCATACATTGAGATCTGAATACCCTGTTTCAGTAGCTAAAGTATCTTCATATGTTGGATCACCATTAGCAGTCATTGTTCCAATGATCTTGGGACCTGGTTGTAATATCTGTAATACAAGTGGTAAGTTAGGATAATTGTATAAGTCTGCTAACTTAAATTTGCCTGAGAACTTTGTAGTCTCCCCCCCTACTCCATGCTCCCATCAAATATGTGTCAGCATCTATGGGACTAGGATTTTGTATAGTCAGAGGTAGCTGCATGCTAGAACTAGTCTTGCCACTATTTAAACATCTACCAGTCTTTAGTAGAGTCATACGATCTAGTAGAGATTTACCTAGGTTATCTTTCTTGACTACAGCGTTCTGAGGTGTATACTCCAAGGGTGTTCCAGTAGTCCATCCAACCATATCCCATGTAGGACAATCTTTCCCATAAGCATTCCCATAAATCTTTCCATCAACACATATGTATATAACCTTATTAGGGGAAGATTTATACAAGTCACACTGTTCATGGACATTAGGACATCTAACAATATCACAGAAGTCAAAGGTGTATGTAGCAACATGTGTAGAAAGTGAATTATACCAAATTGTGACTCCATCTTCACATTTTGTAATAGTTACATGTTGTGCACTGTTCAAGAATACTGTAAGAAACAAGATAAAACACTGAGTTAAACTCATTGTGTTGGTTCCTGTTCATCAGGGGGAGCAACCTTTTTGCAATGTGACGCGTGGACCCAAGTAGGTTTCCCTTCCAACTTAACCGAAGTGGTTGTGATCAGTAGGACTTGGAAAGGACCTTCGTATCTGGGTTCCAGTGGGGTTTTCTTCACAAACCTCTTGACCAGAACCCAATCTCCAGGAAGTAGTTGGTGTGTTCCAGTATCTACCTCCGGATCTGGAATAGAAGAGAACACTTGTGCATGGATTTTAGTCAGTGCTGTGGACAAGGCTATCACATAGTCAACAAGTACATCAGATTTCAACTGCAATTGCTGAGGGAAATAACATCCTAATCTAGGAGCAGACCAAAATAAGATCTCATGAGGAGATAAAGCATGTTTTCCCCTAGGTGTATACCTGACACTGAACAAAGCTATAGGAAGGCTCTCAGGCCCCGGCATACCAGTTTCTTGTGACATTTTTAGCATTCTAGACCTCAAAGTCCCATTCATACGTTCCACCCTCCCACTACTCTGGGGATGGTAGGGTGTATGAAAAGATAGTGTCACTCCTAGAGCTGTCCATATTTCTTTAGCTAAGATTGCAGTGAAAGCTGGTCCCTGGTCACTTTTAATTACTTCAGGGACCCCATATCTGCAGATGACCTCTGTTAGTAACCGCTTCACTGTGGTCTTTGCAGTCATATTTGCAACTGGGTACGCTTCTGGCCATCCTGAGAACATATCTACAATGACCAATGCATATTCAAACCGGCCACTTTTTGGCATTTGAATGTGGCCAATTTGTATCCTCTGGAATGGATACAGAGATTTTGCTAAATGCTTCTGTGGGGGTTTCTCAGTTCGGCCTATAATACATTTAGCACATATGCTACAGGACTTGCAATAGTTGCTCGTAAGTGTAGTTATGCCTGGGGCCATATAGTACTTGTCTATTAGAGCGTTCATGAGGGTCTTTGACAAGTGTGCCGGTCCGTGGGCCCACTGTACTGTTGCTGGATACAGATTCTTTGGTAAACACAATCTCAGATTATCAACATACAATCCATCTTTAAGGATTGCTCCCTTTGCTTTCCACTTGTTTACTTCTTCTGGGTCTGCAGTCTTCTGCAATTCTTTGAGTAGTTTCAAATCTGTAGGTAAAGTCTGCATTGTGTAGATATTTATGTCTTTCTTCTCCTCTTTCTTGTCCATTTCCTGTGATATCATTGCTGCCTTTTTAGCCATTTGATCTGCTAGATGAGTTTAGCTTCCCATGTACCTTCACCTTCAGTATGGCCACTTCTTCTGGGAGTGCTAACGCATCCATCAGTTCACGTATGGCTTTATCATGCTTCACTGGAGTACCTGCAGCTGTCTTAAATCCTCTGGCTTTCCAAATTATTCCAAAGTCTTGAGTCACTCCTAGAGCATATCTTGAGTCTGTATAGATGTTAACTCGCCGTCCTGCTGCAATCTCACAGGCCTTAGTCAATGCAATCAACTCTGCTTCTTGTGCGGACATGGAGGGAGGTAGTTAGAAGGCTCGTATCACATCTTTTTCCGTAGTCACAGCATATCCTGTGTGATATTTTCCATTCTCATCAGCATACCTTGATCCATCCACATACAGAGTGATGTCTGGGTCTGTCAGGGCAAGTTCTTTTACATTCGCAAGGTGTGAGGTCTCCATTTCCATTTGCTAAAGACAGTCATGAGGTGGGTTTACTGATCCTGGAACAGCATATGGGTCTTCAGCCTGTACTTTGGGAAAGCTATTCACATGCCAGTTGAGGGTTTGTTTTGTTATTCCTTCTGCTTCTAGTTCATCTTCATCTGCGGACTCCCACCATTTCAGCGCAGTCCCCAATGAGCTCCATGTACTCTGTGCAGACTTTGTTAGTGTGACTATGTGTGGGACAGCTGTATCCCAATGTTTATAGAGCAATTCTGCTTCAAAGGGAAGCTCTACCGTGAGTGCGCTATCCCCTATTGCATCATTATACAATGTTATAAGTTTTAACGGGACTTGCTTCAATTTCATAAGCTTCGCTTCATATTGAAGATCCCGTCCTGGTGTTTGTTCCATAGCGTACAATGTAGAGAGTCTTGTGTTTCATCTGTTTCTGTCTTCTTGACTAGGCGTCCCATTATATGACTTTTTACATCCGAGCTTATGTTTGACTCCTGATCCAAGTTCAAACTATACCAGAAATGTCCTTCTTCCTCATCTCCCCCCTCAGGAAATGGCAAGAGAGTGGCTGGATTAAGTACATAACACCTCTGTAAGGTGACATTATCTGGCAGGAGCAGTGAACATTGGAGACGGAGGTGTCTGGCTGCTGTCAGGTGTTTTGGCTCCGTCTGATTTATGATAGCAGCAATGTCATGTGGAGCAAGAACTGTCAAGGGATACCCAAGGACTATGTCACTTGTCTTATCCAGTAAGGCATGAGCTGCAAATACTGCCCTAAGGCAAGAAGGGCCTCCTCTTGCTACATCATCCAGATGACATGAGAAGTAGCCAATGGGGCGTTGTCTGTTTCCATGGGACTGTGTCAAGACTCCCATTGCATGTCCTTTCTGATATAAACAGTTTAAACGGTAAGTCATAGTTGGGTAGCCCTAATGCAGGGGCGGAGGAGATAGCCTGTTTCAGAGCGTAGAAGTTATTTAGGGCTATCTGAGTCATCTGAAAGGGTTCAATCTTCAGGACATCATACAAGGGCTGCATCAGGAGAGAGGCTTCTGGGATCCACGCTCTGCAATAGGATATGAGACCTAGGAAAGCGTGGAGAGGTCTGTGTCCTTCTGGTACAGGCATTTCTTCTATATCCCTAACACGGCTGCATGTGAGATGACGCACTCCTTTGGAAAGGCAATGTCCCAGGAATATAACAGTCTCCTGACACCACTGTAACTTTTCTCTGGGTGCCTTGCACCCTTGTTCTGTCAGATGTCTCAATAAACTCTCTGATGTCCATGTAGCTGTAGGAAGGTCTTCAGCACAGAGTAAGAGGTCATCAACATATTGCAGAAGTACAACATCAGGGTTTTCCTGTTGCCAAGAATCAAGGATTAGACCCATGGCCTTAGCAAACTGACTAGGAAAATTCTGTGCTCCTTGGGGCATGACAGTCCATGTAAATTGATTATGATCATGTGTAAATGCAAAGAGGTACTGACATGAAGGATCTAGAGGAATGCTAAAGAAGGCATTTGCCAGATCCACTACAGTAAAGTATGCTGCTGTTGGAGGTATTCCAGAGAGGAGAGTGTGTGGGTTAGGTACTATGGAAGTGTCCAATATGGTTGCTTCATTGACTGCTCGCAAATCTTGTACCATACGGTATTTTACTGGCTCTCCTTTCTTGGATTTCTTTTTCACTGGGAAGAGGGGCGTGTTACATGGTGATATACACCGGACCAATGCCCCCTGTTTTAACAGGCTCTCTATCTGCTGTGTAATTGCATCAATCTGCGCTGGCTTCAGAGGGTATTGGGATCTTCGTGGTAATTCTGCTCCAGGCTTCAACTTTACTATGACTGAAGGCACCTTTAAATGCCCAATATCTTCCGGACCACGTGACCAGAGGGTTGCCGGAATCTTATCCAAGATGTCGGCCGGACCTTGTCTATTGTCATTTTTTGCATCTAAGTGGAGTAATATTGGTAGTGAACAGAGTGCTGACGTGTCAGTAATTGTTAAAGGCGAGGACACTTGTATAGTCCCATCCGGGGTAAACAAGATGGATGCTTGCAAGCGGGAAAGCACGTCTGCACCTAATAAGTTCATTGGGCATGTGGAGGACACTACAAATCTAGCAAGCAGGTCTGAGAATGGGCCTATTTGTAGTGGCTGTGTTAACTGGTTGGATGAGGGGATACCGTCAACTCCTACACAAGCAACATCAATGTCAGAAAGGTAAGATGAGTCGGGCAGATCTTGTTGTCTTAGGACACTTCTGGCTGCTCCTGTGTCTACTAGGAAGGTGGTAGGGATCCCTTCTATTGGTAATGTTACAATAGCTTGAGGTCCTAATCCGCTATCCCCTGAAGATACTGCCATAGCAGGAGATAGTGACACAGGCTCACCACTGTCCTATGCTGTGCTTTGGCCTCCCTGCTCCTCTTTAGTGACATTCCCATGCTGCTTTGTCCTCGATTTTTTAGGCATCATACAATTCTTGCTGATATGTCCAAACTTGTTGCAATTGAAACACCGCCGTGTTTCCTTCTTCTCCCCTTTATATGCCGGTTCCTCAGAGGTTACCATGAGAGTGGCAGTCTTTTTGTACGTTGATGATGTAGGGCGTGCATTTTCTACAGACTCCAGCCCCTTTGCAACAAGTAACAGCGTATCTATTGGTAACACTCTATATTCTCGTCTGGAAGTCAATAGACCTTTCTTTATAGATTCCTTTAGCCCTATCACAAAAGCTGTGCTTAACATCTGTGTGTGTGTCTTATTGTGTGGGCTGAAGCCGAGGTCTGTGAACACCTGTGTGAGCCTTGAGTGAAACTTTTCTATTGATTCGTCTCTGTCCTGCTTAACATCCTGCAGATTAACAGCCTGGTCTGCCAATTTATCCTTCGCCCAGTTTCTTAATAGTTCACAGAATATTTCACCTGATTCATAGTCAGTTGTCTCACGTGGCAGATCATATTGGTCTATTGTCTTTTGCATTATGGGCCAGTATGAATCTCCTGCTCTGATTTCATACAAACTAGCCAAGTCTCTCCAGGCTGCAGCATATGTCTTCTGTATTTGTGATATCTTTCTGTAGAAAGGCATGGGCTGTTTTTCAGGGTCAGGTAGTGTGTTTATGAGGGTGGTGGCCTGTGTCGGTGTGAATGCAACATACATTAGATTTGTTCTATTGTTTCTGTTACACCCTCTACATTGGCTCGTTCCTGAGCCCAAGGTCTTACTCCTCCACTCCTTCGCACTCTCTCCTACTTTTATCTCATCCGCCTCTTTTACATTGTCATTTTTATGACGGCCTGCGGGAGTAAAGAGTAATGAGGAGTCCGAGCTTACATCCATGTTTGACTGTCTCTGATAAAGGGGAGGAGTGGTAGCGTCTGTCTCCGGTGTCTTTGTCTGTGGGGCGGCCCATGGTGACGTGTTATCTGGGAGTGGCACAACTGGGAACATCGAGTGTGGAGTATACATAGTTCCGTTAGCAGTCAATACAGGATAAAGGGGCGTATTCACCAAGGGGGCGTTCGGTATGACAGGTGGACCTTCCTGAGTGGGCGTCGCTGTCATCTTAATGGGAGGGTTCAGAGGGTGACAGGACCCCTCCTTAGATTGTGTGTGAGCGCCATTTTGGGGCTGTGGCTGGGTGGTATGTATTTGTTCTGCAGAGGGAGTTTGTGTGGTGTTGGGGTTACAAGATGCTTGAATTACAGAGGGGACAATGGCTGGAAGTAGGGGACTGACAGTCTCACATGGTGCATAGTATGTATACATTTTCTGTCCACATACTTCCACCTCTCTCTCTGTCCATCCCTCCTGTGCAATCTCTTTAGCCACTCTGTACCATGCTTCTGCACTTGGTAACAAACCACAATCTCGTAACTGTCCTCTATTATTTCTCAACACTTTCCGCCACTCTTCTGCCCTCAGATGTCCTCCCACAATATTTGTGAATCCACACACTTTGAACATCCTTTTAAATTTATTTACCACGGCCTCTCCCCCTCTTTTCTTTACCACATCCTGAGCCAACATGCCCTCAATATTCAATTTAGTCTGCTTCTGTCCCATTTTCCTAAGTATAGCACAAGCTAGTGTTAGAAGGTAGACAAGATGAGGTAGAGAGGTGAGAGAAAAGAGGAACAAGCAGACCAGTTGTCTGAGAGGGAGAGAGGTGAGAGAAAAGAGGAACAAACAGACCAGTTGTCTGAGAGGGAGAGAGGTGAGAGAAAAGAGCAACAAGCAGACCAGTTGTCTGAGAGGGAGAGAGGTGAGAGAAAAGAGGAACAAGCAGATCTTTTTTTGTCTGATATGCTCGACTGCTGTGAAATGAGAATCACTTCATACATCTTCCCTAAACTCAGACAATAGTTACCGCCCTCCGGGGGACTACTAGATTGTAGTGTGTAACCACGCACTACTGGCAAAGGGATAGCAGAGAATGCAGTGTATAATGACAAGTGATTTCGATAGACACAAGATTACGGAAGAGAATAATATCACATTTCATTATTAAACATACATCTTAGTCGGCAATATCACAACATAGCAGTATATGATACAGAAATTGTCTCAGAGTAACTTTCTAAAAGAAAAAAATATCCTTAAACAACGATGTGTTTACTTTTTTTTTATAGTGAAGCTTAATGAAACACTGAATGTCTCTTATATCTTCCTGTTTAATAAGGATTAATATTGCCAAGAAATAGTGGATACAGGGCACTGACTCCAGCAGAGGTGGTATAGTAGATGTTGTTTGCCTTTAAGATGGGTGTCAATTTCCTCCCGGGACACTCCTACTTTTACACAAACATTATTTCACGTACTGTAAGCAAAATCTAACATCATCATGAAAACATGAACAGAAACATGACAGTTATTTCACTTACTTTTACAAAGTTATACGACCTTAAGCATTGGCATAGAAAGAATTCTCTTAACTAAGATACGTCCTTAAAATAATTCAACCGGGATGGGAGGGGTGAGGAATTTCTCCTTTTCGCAGCCTCTGCTTCTGACCTTGATTGTCACACACAGTTTGCAGAGAAATCAACTTTCAGCTTCAGTTTACAGGGAGAGAAATTCTAAGCTAAATTTCTCCTTAAAATATGCATCACAACCAGCAATAACAGATCACAGTAATATTTATCAATTTCTGCAGAAAATTTCTGATTCTTAAAATATTGCAGTCCAAAGTCTCACACCGTCGTGTGCTAAAATTGACGCCTTCAGAGAGTTATTGTGCTATTCGGACACAATAAATCCGTATCTGAAGTCTGCATCCCACATACATGCCCTTACACCTTAGTGTGTGATAGATATCTCCCGGGTTCATCACGTTACCAAGGCACGAACATAATGACCCCCAAGAGATACTCGGCTATCTAAAATGCATAGACCCTCCTAAAGAAAGGAATGCATATGTACGTCTGTACGTACGGCTATTTCAGGGCTATAGTGTTATTGGGACACTACCCAATCCGTCCCTGGAGCCTGCCGCACGCATACATGCATGTCTTTGACTAAGAAATTACAATCACTCGACCCACACTTTCAACAGTCATACACAGGTGACAGATATCACTGGTACAGGGTTCGTAATGGACTTGAGGCAAGTTATTCAAGCCCCACGTTGGGCGCCAATTTGTTTTGGAGAAAACCAAAATAGTTCTCGGAGATATCTGTCCCTGGCCAAATTACCAATATATATATATATATATATACATAGTGTGCACACCTTAGAGAAATAATACATCAACACAGAATTCTGGTATAAAGCTTTCTCTCACGCCCCTCTCTTTATTAAAATCAGCTGTCATATTTATAACATTTTAATAATCAGATAAAATGTTGCATATTGGTGAACACCAGTCTAAGTAAAGCCTCTGATTGGTTCCGGAAGGCGGCGGGGCACTAACCCTTTTAGATTTCGGATCTGATGTCATTATGGCCAGTTTAAGTGAAACCTCTGATTGGCCCCGGAAGGTGGTGGGGCTCACATCCTTATTTGGTCACGGATATGAATGTCATCTTACTGCTGTCAGGATATGATGTTACTGACATCTTGCATGTGGAAGTGATGAACCCTTCATCTTAGAGTTCCCAATGTTTCAGCAATATTAATAAAACGTTGGTTACGTGATAATACTGCAAAGATAAGATATATAAGTAGGACACAAACATAAATGCATTTTATACAGATTTCAGTCCATAACACCATAAGATCACAAGTAATATGAAAATCGCTGTTGATTCTCTATATCTAGAATATATGACCCCGTACATTACCAGGGCACGTAACCCATTGTCAGTATGAATTTGGTCCTCATGATTTTATAGTATTCCCTTTTTATAATGAAGTAAACTTTTTAAATATTTCCTAATAAAGGTTATTTTTTAGTATATCATTAATGTGTCAAATATGGATTTTCCACTATATCTGTGTTTGGGTGGTTTTCTGCATACCCTAATCTTCACAGCGTAACCACCTTAGAACCTTTTTATTGGTTAAGTAAACAGTGGCCTTTCCCTTTACTCTCTCGTTAGCAAGAGATGCTGCAGTCCCTATATTTTTTAAGGCCTTATTTTGTAGTTGTTATGTTTTTGTTTTCTTTTGTTTTAGGTACAATTCAGGTCCATGAAGGCATCTTCTGCATCTGCAAGCATTGTGAAGGAATTTTATGGGGTGTAAGGTTTTCACAGTGCCTCTCAGGTAGACATTCCTTTAATGACAGCCCCCTTTAACATGTAGCTCCCACAATCTTAAAGCTATCATTTATCCAGATATCTAAGACATGATTTTTTGTAGCCTAAATGTAGATTAATACTGCTATGGTGGTGGACTTGCAAAGTATCACAATGGCATGTTAATGACAGCCAGCATTAATATATGCAGTAGTGAAGCATTTGATACTGACCTCAATATGCTGACCTTTGTGTTCTCTCTGTATTAATGGGTATTTTCTCCTATTGCTGATATCATAAATATCCTTTAACATGTGTTAACAGCTTTATAGCTGATGGATGTGATATCATTGTTGATGAACAATATCATATGGAGAAGGTGATAGTACACCTTGACCACTGATGCTGGTCACAGCTAAGCATTTTATTGTGAGATGACACATCATTATTAATGGTCATGGCCAGTGAGTTATCCAGATACCTAGCTAATAGTTAATAATGCTTGCAGATGGGAATCAGGTAAGTTGGTGTATTGTTACAGTTACAGTATTTAGCACTGTACTGTACATGCATGTTGATTTTTTTTTGTATCCTCCTCTGCCTTTTTTTAGTTGACCACTTTTTTTTCAGATTTTTGTTTTCTCACCACAGTGTATGTGTGAAACTGGATTGGATTACACACAGTCCAGAGGTTGAATCATCTGTTTCAGTGAGCAGATCTAGACAAGTTGTAAGTTCTATGCACTTTTTTTTCCCTCAGATTCTGGTTGAAGTGGTGTAGTGACCACATGTGACACTGCATCATGCTTACCCCCTTTTGGTATCCTCTTTTTCTCACAAGCCTCTTGCTCTCCTGGGATTCACCCATACCACAACCATGATGTTAATGGACAGTTTTGTTGATTTCTGATTGTGCTTTGTGTTTGAAATAAAGCTTTGTTATACCGTTTTCACTGTGTCAGTGTGTTTTCAGTGGTTGGGACATAGAAATACATCACATTTGTGTCTCATTCCTAAATATGTAAACTAATGAGCCCAAGTTACTATGCAATAGATCAATCACATATATATTTATGGATCTTCCGAATGTTGGTCACGCAATGTTAAATAATTACGGCCGTCATGAAGCGAGGTCTGCAGTTGCGGGGCTTCAATGAGCACCACAGGTGCTCATGCCGAGGTCTGCGCGACTTAGGCTGCAACGAGCGCCATTGCGATGCCCGTAGGACTCAGGACCGAAGCCTGTATATGAAACTGCAGGTCTCGCAAACTGAGAACCACAGTTGCGGGGCTGCACTAAATTCCAAATTGAATGGCTGAACCACGGAACTGGAAAGACCAGAAAAAAACATCAAATATGCCTCAAATTAACTTACACACACAGCACAGGGGGAGAGCCAGGGAGCCTGTGAGTGAGGTTGCAAATTAATTTGAGCCATATTTGGCAAGAAAAAAATGTTGGACAAAAAACGTAACAGGATATAAACGAGGCTGAAGGCAGTAAAAAAGAGCCCAAAGCCAGTAGCCCTTAACCCAAGCCACTAACACTTATCCCAAGGCAGTAACACTAAACCCAGGTCAGTAACACTCATTGTGATGCCCCTAAACTACAGTATTTAGCACTGTACTGTACATGCATGTTGATTTTTTTTTGTATCCTCCTCTGCCTTTTTTTAGTTGACCACTTTTTTTTCAGATTTTTGTTTTCTCACCACAGTGTATGTGTGAAACTGGATTGGATTACACACAGTCCAGAGGTTGAATCATCTGTTTCAGTGAGCAGATCTAGACAAGTTGTAAGTTCTATGCACTTTTTTTCCCTCAGATTCCGGTTGAAGTGGTGTAGTGACCACATGTGACACTGCATCATGCTTACCCCCTTTTGGTATCCTCTTTTTCTAACAAGCCTCTTGCTCTCCTGGGATTCACCCATACCACAACCATGATGTTAATGGACAGTTTTGTTGATTTCTGATTGTGTTTTGTGTTTGAAATAAAGCTTTGTTATACCGTTTTCACTGTGTCAGTGTGTTTTCAGTGGTTGGGACATAGAAATACATCACATTTGTGTCTCATTCCTAAATATGTAAACTAATGAGCCCAAGTTACTATGCAATAGATCAATCACATATATATTTATGGATCTTCCGAATGTTGGTCACGCAATGTTAAATAATTACGGCCGTCGTGAAGCGAGGTCTGCAGTTGCAAGGCTTTAATGAGCACCACAGGTGCTCATGCCGAGGTCTGCGCGACTTAGGCTGCAACGAGCGCCATTGCGATGCCCGTAGGACTCAGGACCGAAGCCTGTATATGAAACTGCGGGTCTCGCAAACTGAGAACCACAGTTGCGGGGCTGCACTAAATTCCAAATTGAATGGCTGAACCACGGAACTGGAAAGACCAGAAAAAAACATCAAATATGCCTCAAATTAACTTACACACACAGCACAGGGGGAGAGCCAGGGAGCCTGTGAGTGAGGTTGCAAATTAATTTGAGCCATATTTGGCAAGAAAAAAATGTCGGACAAAAAACGTAACAGGATATAAACGAGGCTGAAGGCAGTAAAAAAGAGCCCAAAGCCAGTAGCCCTTAACCCAAGCCACTAACACTTATCCCAAGGCAGTAACACTAAACCCAGGTCAGTAACACTCATTGTGATGCCCCTAAACTACACGGGGGGGAGAGCCTCGCCATGAGCGCCAAAAGTTATCATGGCAAAGCACAAAAGTTGCTGGTTGGACGACGCCTGCAATGAGCTCCAATGAGCTCCCATAAAGTAGATGGTAGAGGCTTTCGATGAGTGCAGAAGGTGATCATTTCAAAGCAGGAAAGTTGCTGCTTGCCAAAACCAGCAATGAGCGGCAAAGACATTGCAAGGCCTGTAAAGTACGTGGGAGGAGAGGTTCGCAATAAGCACTGAAGAGGCGCATTTAATACCGTCATTTTTTACGGGCAAGTAGCTAGTATATATAATAATAATAGTAGTAGTAATAGCATTAGATATCATCAACTATAATAAATGTGGTAAGTGTGTAACGCTCCATGGGAGTGTACACACTTACCACTTCTTAAGTCTGTACAGAGCTGCGCACATGCACAGCTCAGTATGGACGCTGTGAGTACGCATGTGCACGTAGTGCACGTGCATGTGCAGAGACCCAGGGGAGGGGAGGGGGGAAGAGATACAAGGGAGGGGGGTAGAGACAAAGGAGAGGGAAGAGGGGATGAGAAAGGGGATGGGAGGGGGAGAAACAAACACAGGGGAGGGAAGGGGAGAGACACAGAGGAAGAAAAGGGGGAGAGACACAGGGGAGGGAAGAGGGTGAAGAGACTGGAGGGAAGAGAGGGAAGGGGAGAGATACATGGGGAGGGAAGGGGGAAGAGACACAGGGGATGGGGGAAACACAGGGGTGGGAAGGGAGGGAGAGACACAAGGGAGGGGAGAAGGGGGGGAAGACACAGGAAGAGGGGGAGGAAGACACGGGAGAGAGGGGGAGGAAGGCCCAGTAGAGAGGGGGATGAAGGCATAGGTGAGGGTTAATACACATGCAAAGTCCAATTTGTGATACTGTGGAGTATCAACATTCCCCTTAGAGTCTGATAACTATATGACAGGTGATACTGGAGTGGCTTGCCAGTTCCTTCTCTAGTGGACTTTGATTTGTCTGACTTCTCTGCTATGACCTGCCAACCTAGAGTGACCCTACATGGCCTAGCTCACAGCTTCACACAAGCCCCTTCACCCGCACCACTTTGCAATCTTGGAAGGGACCAGGGGAACATACACCACACTAATCTACTCGAACCAATCAGGAGGGGCCACAAAAACACATGGAGGCTGTGCAGAGGCACGTGGATCATTTGGTAAGCTCCCATTATATTTTGCTATTCATCAATTTACATTAGTGTGGTGTATGTTCCCTTGGTCCCCTTATGGATTGCTCAGTGGTGGTGGTGAAGGTGCTTGTGTACCTGAATGAAGATGTGAGCTATACCATGTAGGGCCACTGTAGGTGGGCAGGTCATAGCAGAGAGGTCAGAAAAATCACAGTCCACTGAAGAAGGGACTGGCAACCCACTCCAGTATATTTGGCATGCAAACCTTGTGGAACAGCACAGGTAGAGACCTAGCTAAATGTGCTGCAGTCCATAAGGTCACAGAGAGTCAGACACGACTGAAGGGCTGAACAACAAATAATAAAATGTTCCCCTGGCAGTTGATATATGTGATGTGGCAGTGTAATTTGGCCACTATTTGTTTTCCCAATGTAGATGTGATGAGCAAAATGCATATGCAATTATATATACAGTTGCAAGCAAAAGTATGTGAACCCTTTGGAATGATATGGATTTCTGCACAAATTGGTCAAAAAATGTGATCTGATCTTCATCTAAGTCACAACAATAGACATTCACAGTCTGCTTAAACAAATAACACACAAAGTATTAAATGTTGCCATGTTTTTATTCAACACACCATGTAAACATTCACAGTGCAGGTGGAAAAAGTATGTGAACCCTTGGATTTAATAACTGGTTGAACCTCCTTTGGCAGCAATAACTACAACCAAACGTTTCCTGTAGTTGCAGATCAGACGTGCACAACGGTCAGGAGTAATTCTTGACCATTTCTCTTTACAGAACTGTTTCAGTTCAGCAATATTCTTGGGATGTTTGGTGTGAATCTCGGGAATTCATTTTTCCTTCGATGATAGCAATCCGTCCAGGCCCTGGCGCAGCAAAGCAGCCCCAAACCATGATGCCCCCACCACCGTACTTCACAGTTGGGATGAGGTTTTGATGTTGGTGTGCTGTGCCTCTTTTTCTCCACACATACTGTAGTGTTGTGTGTTTCTTCCAAACAACTCAACTTTAGTTTCATCTGTCCACAGAATATTTTGCCAGTACTGCTGTGGAACATCCAGGTGCTCTTGTGCAAACTGTAAACGTGCAGCAATGTTTTGCTTGGATAGCAGTGGCTTCCTCTGTGGTATCCTCCCATGAAATCCATTCTTGTTTAGTGTTTTACATATCCTAGATTCGCTAACAGGGATGTTAGCATATGCCAGAGACTTTTGTAAGTCTTTAGCTGACACTCTAGGATTCTTCTTCACCTCATTGAGCAGTCTGCGCTGTGCTCTTGCAGTCATCTTTACAGGACAGCCACTCCTAGGGAGAGTAGCAGCAGTGCTGAACTTTCTCCAGTTATAGACAATTTGTCTTACCGTGGACTGATGAACAGCAACGCTTTTGGAGATACTTTTATAACCCTTTCCAGCTTTATGCAAGTCGACAATTCTTAATTGTAGGTCTTCTGAGAGCTCTTTTGTGTGAGGCATCATTTACATCAGCCAATGCTTCTTGTGAAAAGCAAACCCAGAACTGGTGTGTGTTTTTTATAGGACAGGGCAGCTGTAACCAACACCTCCAATCTCATCTCATTGATTGGACTCCAGTTGGCTGACACCTCACTCCAATTAGCTTTTGGAGATGACATTTGTCTAGAGGTTCACATACTTTTTCCACCTGCACTGTGAATGTTTAAATGGTGTGTTCAATAACAACATGGTAACATTTAATTATTTGTGTGTTATTAGTTTAAGCAGAGTGTGATTGTCTATTGTTGTGACTTAGATGAAGATCAGATCACATTTTATGACCAATTTGTGCAGAAATCCATATCATTCCAAAGGGTTCACATTCTTTTGCTTGCAACTGTATATTCCAGGCTACACATTAGAGCCATGTGAGTGAGAAAGGGTTAATGTGACAAGCAGTTTCATGTTTTTGTGTTGCAATTTTATCAGGTAGTGTGTCTTTAATTGATTTATGCATGTTGCAGCATGGCTTTTCATATTGGCATATGCATGACCATTCCAACATATGATGAAATAATAATTATTTTAAATGCCTATTTTTTATTTGGGGATTGTTGTGCAAGTAATTGTAATGCATTTCAATGCTTCCCCATATTTTAAAGTCCACTGGTGTGTTTATATTGTCTTTTACAGTGTTGTCTGTACACCCTTTGCATGTCCTATTTGGAGGCCGTAATATTTTTGCCTCTATTTGCAGGTTACGGGTTTGAAAGACAGTGTATTCATAGCAATTTAATAGAGATTTTCAAACATAACTTTACAGCTTTGACAGATCAAAGGGTTTGCTGCAACAGAGTTACGATTTTGACAGGCTGTAGGGTTTTTCCGCCTGTAACCCTCAGATCATTTGCGGGTAGCTTTAAGAGGTTAATTTAATAGCCGTAAGTCTAGCTGGCTCCTTTATGGGCTACGGGTTTTCACATTGGGGGAATTTAATAGGGCTGTTGGCCTGGCCAAGTCTTGGTTTGATAAAACATATTTACCAACTTGGAGATTTATTTAATTTTATCAGGAAAATGTTTTAACTCTTCATATTTTAAAAAGGTATACTATAAGTGTGTGTATGTTTACATTGGTAACTGCAATACCGATGGACAACCATATAACGTAAATAATATATAGGCATAACCTCTTTCTTTACCCAACAAAATGCACAACAATAAATATGGTGAAAATATACAACCTTGTTGCACCCTTTTCCGATTTTGAACCATTCTGTTGCCCCATCTTCAGTTCTAACCGTGGCTTCTTTGTCCACTTACAGATTCTTCAGGAAGAGGATTAGATGATCCGGTATTTCTCTTGATTTCTCTATTATACATAGTTACATAGTTACATAGTTACATAGAGCCTCATTCAATTCGAGTTGCCCAATTGAATAGGGCTCTATATAAGCACATACAAAAAATTTTGAATGAACTTTTTAGTTATTGAACTTCGATCCAAAACCAAGGTTTTCACTAACTAAAAACTTCTGTCAAAAAATATGTTATGTGCTTATATAGAGCCCTATTCAATTGCCAAAATTCTAATTGAATGAGGACCTATATATATTAAATGGCCGCCATAGTATTTAAGGTTGAAAAAAGACTTTCAGTCCATCAAGTTCAACCTTTTAAGATCTCCTCTGATCTGCAATATGCGGATTAACTATTAATTCATTAGTTGTTAATTAATTATTAATCAATTATTTAATGTTTTTTGTTTTCTTTTTATTATTAATTAGTCCAGAGGAAGGCAAATAGAAAAAAAAAAAAAAACACAAGCGAGACTTAGCCAATTGTCTCAAAGGGAAATGTAAACAATTTGGATCAATGCTGTCTCTCTAATTATCCATGATAACCCTGAATTCCCTTTTTAATTAGAAATAAATCTAGTCCTCTTTTAAAGTTATCTATCGAATCCGCTGTCACCACCTCCTCTGGTAGAGAATTTCACAGATTAACCACCCTTACTGTGAAGAAGCTTTTTTTTCTTTGAGGTGGAATCTTTTTACTTCTAACCTCAAGGGATGTCCTCTTGTCAGTTGAAAACCTCTTGGCACAAAAAGCTCCCCCGACAAATCTTTATACTGACCCTGGATGTATTTATATAAGGTAATCATATCTCCTCTTAGACGCCTTTTTTCTAGAGAAAATAAGTTTAATTTGGTTAGTCTTTCTTCATAACTTAGCCTCTCCATTCCCCTTATTAGTTTTGTTGCCCTTCTCTGTACCGTTTCCAGCTCTAACATGTCCTTTTTATGAAGTGGTGCCTAAAATTGTACTCCATATTCCAAATGAGGGCGTACTAGAGATTTGCATAGTGGCAGAATTATATTTGCTTCCCTGGCTTCTATACCCTTCTTAATATACATCGGACATAGGCAATTTGATCTCTTGTGCCTTTTTCTCTGTGGAACCCGGCTTGCACATCTGGTAGTTCCCAGTCCATAAATTGTTGGAGTCGAGCTTTTAGAATCTTAAGCGTTAGCTTGCTGGCTTGTGAAGTGAGTGTAATTGCTCTATAATTCAAGCACTTTTAGTCACTGCCTTTTTTGGAATTCGGATGTAGACTGACATTTTTCAGTCTATTGTCCATTGTTAAGTTTTCCAATTTTTTTGACATAATGCAAGCAACATGTTTTCACAGCATTTTTTTTAGGATTTTGACCAGATCAGCTGGGATTCCATCACCCCCTTCAGCCTTGTTATCAGCAAGACATCCTAGGACCCATCTCACTTCGCTCTCCAAGATCTCTGGCACCAGCTAATTGGACAAAATTTTGAGGTCATCGCTGCTGTTAAGATTCTTCCTGTATAGATCTTCAGTGTATTCCTGCCACCTCTTCTTAATCTGATCTTCTGTTAAGTCCCTCATATTTTTGTCTTTTATCAGGCCCACATTGACATGAAGGGTGCCTTTGAGACCACAATTTTCTTGAAGAGATCTCTTGATTTACCCAAATTGTTATCTTCTTTGATCTCTTTACTTTGCTCATTGTAGAATGTCTCCTTTTCTCTTCTGGCTATGCTCTGAAATGTTGTATTCAGTTCGACAAATATTTTCCTATCTCCACTACCTTTTGCTTTTTTTCGTTCCTGGGCTACTTTCAAAACCTCATCAGATAGCCAGTTTGCCTTCTTATTTTTCTTTCTTTTAGGGTTATTCTTTGCTGCTAACTCCTGGATAATGTTGCAAACTTTGGTCCAAAGTTCTAGAGGCATTGTCTCTTCCATTTCTAGTCCCTTAAATCTATGTTTTTACTTCCACTGCATAGTCACAAAGGGATCTGATGTTCATGTGTGGAATAGTCAGATGGACAATATAGACAGAGGCTGTTGTAAGAGGGTTTTTGATACACCATAGAATTATCTTGACAGAATTCTACTAATCTCTGACCTGCTTCATTTTGTACTCCAAGGCCAAACTTGCCAGTTATTTCAGGTATCTGTTGGTTTCCTACTTTAGCATTCCAATCTCCTATGATGATACTAACATCTTTTCTTGGTGTTATATCTATGACGTGTTGAATATCTCTATAGAACTGGACAACTTCAGCCTCTTCAGCATCAATGGTTGGAGGATAGACTTGGATCACTGTGATGTTAAATGGCTTGCCATTGAATTCAAATTGAAATCATTCTGTCATATATTGGGTTGTAACCGAGCACTGCTTTGGCGAGCCTTTGATTGACTAGAAGATCTGGTTGTTATCTGATGTTAAATGCCCCATGCCAGTCCATTTAAGTCCAGTCCATTTAAGTTCACTAATTCCCAGGATATTTATATTTTACATTGTCATCCCATTCTTGACGACATCTAGTTTGCCTTGGTTCATAGTTCTTACATTCCATATTCCAATGCTGAATTGTTCTTTGCAACAACAGAATTTACTTGCACTCCAGACACACCCACAGCTGGGTGTCCTTTCCCCTTTGGCCCAACCACTTAATTCGATCTATTGCTACTTGTACTTGCCCTAGCCATAAAGCTATGTCTCTGGTTGTGCCTGTCCATAAAGTTTTCTTAGCAACATTACTGGAGTGGGTTGCAGTTTTCTACTCCAGTGGACTGTAATTTGTCTGATCTCTCTGCCATGACCTGCCCATCTTGGCTGACCCTACATGGTATATCTCACAGCTTCATGGAAGTACACAAGCCCCTTCACGATGACAAGGTAGTGATCCAGAAAACTAGTTTTAATTTGCTCTTAACATGGTGTAATTTGTGATAGTGCTCTAAGTTAGGGCACTGCCAAAAAAAGGCTATGGGAGCTTTTTTTTCCCTTAAGTTCTACATTAATGTAAATATTGTGGGAAAGGTTGAATAGATTTGTGAAAGCTGGGATAGCTGTGGTAGAGGTCAGCTCTGATGGACTAGGATCATATGGACAAGTTGTAAGGGGAGAGGTTGATGGAAGACTAGAGACTTCATCCTCAGTTACAGGGTAAAGGAGTTCTTAATGAATATGGGATTGGGGAAAAAAGAAGGCAAGGGGCTGTCGAATTGTTGAGGAGAGGGTTAATTAGGATCACATTGAGAGGAGAGTTTGTTAGGGATATTTTCAATTTAATTTTTATGTGGATAGCAAAGTCTTCAGTCATGAGACTGGATGAGGTGGAAGGTGGAGGAGGGCAGAGGAAAGTGCTGTATGTAGTTAACAAACATTTGAGGTTTTTGGACAAATGTAATATTAATGATGAGAAGTAGGGTTGTTTGACAAGATTGAGGGCATAGAGTATGGAACCTAGTAACAAATTGTAATGAAGGAAGTCTGCTGAAGTGTGAAATTTCCTCCATAATAATTCAGCAGTACGGGAGAATCTCTGAATGTAGTGAGTTTGTGTAGTGTGCCAGGGTTGTAGATGAGCATGAGGTGATCTTCCTGTGGTTTTGGGGCAAGAGTGTCAAGGGTGAAAGTAAGAGCCAAGTTGTATTGTGTGTTGGTGATGTCAGGGTAAATGAGGGTGATGAGGGGACTGAAAAGGGGCTGTAGCACATTGTGGTCAAGTGCTTGCAATTTTCTGTGGGTTCTGATGGCCGGGGGTGGAAAAGGGCAGAGAGTGGGAGGTGTGGTGAGTTCGTAGGTTAGGAGATAGTGGTCAGAAAAAGGGAGTGGGGAGATGACAAGATTGGTAGAGTGATAGCGCAGTGATTGATACATATGAGGTCAAGGAAGTGTTCATCACTGTGAGTTGGGGATTCTGTCCATTGTGAAAGGCCCAGATAGGAGGTAAGTGCAACTCATTTTGCTGTTGTAGGAGAGGTGACAGTGTCTTTGGCACTGTTAAAATGGCCAAGAATGAGTGAAAGTATGTTGGAGGTGCGATAGTGAGGGAGCAAGGCAGCAAATGACCCACTGTAGAAATTGTGAGGATGGTCCAGGAGGTTGATATACAACAGCAACTCGAAGATGAATGATTCAGGAGAGTCAGATGGATGAGAAGTATATTTAAATCTGTATTTGAATCAGTATTGTCATTAACACTTCAAACAATGCTGTCACAAACTTGTCACAAATCATCAAACAGAAAGCACTTTGTTGACCTCTGTGGTACAGCATTTTCTTACATAGTTACACAGTTACTGTACATAGTAATTGAGGTTGAAAAAAGGACTTTTAGGCCATCAAGTTCAACAATTTTAGATCTCTGATCTTTGTAATATGTTAATTAATTGTTAATTGATTGAGAAAAAAGCAAAAAAATAATAATTAAAACAATGGCAATTGTCACAAAAGGGGTAAAAAATAAAATGTGTTCCTAACCCCAGATACTGCAATCAGATTGCTTCCTGGATCTATTTATCCAGGATAACCCTGAATGCCCTTTTTATTCAAAAATATGTCCAATCCCTTCTTAAAGGTATCTATCAAATCCGCTGGTACTTTGGTAGAGAATTCCACAGTTTAACCACTCTCATTGGGAAAAACACTTTTCTTTATTTAGGTCGAATCTTTTTCCTTCAAACCTCAGGGGATGTCCTCTTGTCAATTGAAAATCTATTGGCACAAAGAGTTCACTTGACAAATCCGTATAATGACCCTGGCTTAACACTTTTTTCTATAGAAAATATGTTTAACTTGATTAGTCTTTCTTCGTAGCTTAGCCCATTGTTAGTTTTCTTGCCCTTGTACTATTTCTAGCTCTAGGCATTTGTATAGTGACATAATTATATTTGCTTCCCTTGCTTCTATACCTCATAATACATGCTAATATTTCACTTGCCTTTACAGATGCTGCTTGCCCTAGATTTGCTCCATTAATATTATAAACTAGCAACCTGCCCGTCAAAAAATGATGGCAATAGAATTGTAAGGCAGGTAATGCTGTTTGGTACACAAATAATTGTATTTTGTATGAGTACTTTCGACGCTCATTGTGAGCCTCTTGGTTTGTGTATGTTTTGGTTATGAGAGCTCCTTTGGCACTAATTGCAAGTTTTGCGCTGATGGGCTTTTGGCTCGCATTGTGAGCCTCTCACCTGGTGTAGTTGTAGTCCTGTAAATACTATTGGCGCTCCTTGTGAAGTGTACGCTGACCGCCTTTATTTTATTTTTTATGTCTATGTATTTTGTAATGTTAAATAATTAATTAGTAAAGTTAAAAAGTAATATACTTATTATACTTATACCTATTTGTAATTAATATATGCATTAGGCAATATGCTGAAGAGCTAACAATCTGTTTTGATGTTCCTGCAGCATACAATGTAGATTTTCACTGTTGGCGAGCTGAGGTGTAAGTGTCAGCAAGGTGTGCAGTGTGTAGTGTAAATATAGAATTTGTGCGCGAGGTTAAGCCGTTTATTTAGCTGTGTCCTTCCACATTTTGTAATGGTAATGTTTTTAGGTTTGAGTGATTCTGGTAAAATGTCTGCAAGTGTTAGGAAGGACGCATTCAGCGTCCTTCCTAATAGTGTATTTAATAGGTCTGTGGAAAAGGCGTATGTGCTTGGCGGTGTTTTGCGTGCTTATGGATCATGTAGGACTTTCGAGTGGCGAAATTCTTTAAATTTGATTTAAATTGGACATGTAAGCTCATTCCCAGACGTCCTGGCTGCCCCCCCCCCCCCTTGCTGTGTGTGTATTTTTTATTTTATTTAGTATTTTGTGTGTTTTTCGTGTTTTTCGCTGTGCGTGTTGCGGCCTTAAGTTCTTATTTTTTGCGGCTCATATATTTTTTTGCCTCAGTGGAGGTTTTATTTTCAAAGTGTTACGGCCCGTACTTTTATAGGCAATTTTTGCAAAGTACTACGGGTCCCGCACTTTGAATTGTGTATTTGAGTTTTGTGTTGACGTGTAGTTCTGCGGGTTTTTGTTATGATGCGCAAGTCATGCAGGGTCGAAGGGATTAGCACCTATGGCGCTCATCTCCACCAGCGCAGTGAGCACCTTCGGCGTTTCCTGCCTAAGTCGCATGGGGTCATAGGTATGAGAGCCTATGGCGCTCATCTCCACCTGTGCATTGAAAGCCTTCGGTGCTCCTTGCCTGGCAGCAACCGCGGCCCTTGCTTCGCCAAAGGCGCTCAATGCGAGGCCCGGGATGAGCGCTGAAGGCGCTCATTGCAAGGCCAGTAAAGTAAAAGGGGGGGAGACAATCAAATGTGAACACAGATGTACTCTTTACTTACTGTACTACTGTAGGGTGCAGTGCTTCTATTGCTCATTTGCCCACCATATTATAAATGATTGATGTGGTGAACTATCTACTCAGAAAGTCCACAACACATGATGATAGCCAGTAAGCTTGAAACAGCTGTACATGGATAGGATATCAGCCTGTGTTTAATCCAGCCTTGGCTTTGCATTAATGCTTTGTAATACAACATGCATAAACTTAAAGTAAGTCATGTTTGATAATGGCTATAGATTGAAGAGCGAGGCATTTGTGGGCACATTTGCATGTCCCGGCTTAGCTTCCCAGAATGCAGTGTAATAACTGATTTTCTCAGAAATTCTGAGCTGGAAGCAGGTTTTTAACTTGTTTTAGACATTCAAATGTGAACACAGATGTACTATTTATTTACTAAATTAATGAATAAATATAAATAAATATAAACATATGATAAAAAAACAAACATATGTACCAAATATGATATATATAAATAAATAATATACATATATTATATATATACATGTGTAATATATATATATATATATATATATATATATATATATATATATATATATATATATATAATGTATATGTATTAACCTGTACGTATGCATGTGTTTGTTTAATTAAATGATTTTATATATATTTATTTTTAGGATACATCTATATTTATTTATTTATTTTTAAGTTGTAATATTATTTATACAGATTCCAGGGCTCTTGCCCTGCTTCCTAACTTTTTTTTTACCCACAGATTAACTACTATTATCATTTTTAAATACTCTGATTGGCTGAAATTCTGAATTACATTGATTTCATTCAATCAATGTTCAATAATTATAATAAAAGCCAGGCCGTGGAAAAAAATGCATTAGTTTGGCAGGGGAATTCATTGGAGGAGGAGCTCCTTTACCTAAGTGTAATCTTTTTTAAGAGTGACATTTTTTTTTTACGTAGAGGCCTATTTCTAGGGGCCAGAATGATGAGGATTCAGTGGCTTCATTCAAGATTGAAGAGGACTGGATTCTTCAATCAACATGAATAGCCTGACTAGACCAGGGAAGAAGTGTGAAGTCCAGGGCATCGGTGATCATCGTTGGAGGGTCATTTTGGCCAGGTCACTAGACTAATTAACCCTTTCTTTTTCTTTCTTTTTTTATTTGAAAAGTGTTTATTATTTTGATGTATTCATTTTTTTATTTTATTTGTAAGTCTTTTTTATTTTGCGTAAGTCTTTTTTATTTTCTTTAATTGGTAGTTTATTATTTTTTTTATAATTAGTGGGTGTTTTTATTTTTTGTAATTAGTGGGGTGTTAAGGATTTAAGGAGGATGGGGTTAGGTGGTTTATTGGGGTTAGGGGTCAATTAGTTAGGTGGGTTCATTAGTTAATTAGAGGGGTTCATTAGATGGTGGTTAGGCCATTAATTTGGCTTAACAATTATTTAAAGATCAAGATACAAAGTAAAAAACAGGCATTTATATTATACAAACAAGAGAGAACAGAGATCTCATTACGTAAGTACAAGGAAATCAACAAGGCTTGCAAAAGATAAGTAAGCCCTAAGCAGGGCGAAACGAGCCGTTGGGACTACTTCTTAAAGATAAGTGCAAATACTTTGGTTGTGTTGTACTGATTGGGGTGTTAAAGTTAGACTTGCATTTTGTAAGGCTGTATTTACAGATTGTATTTCGGTAATCACCACCCAGAATTGCATGTTGTGCATTAATAATTAAGTGGTGTATATAACACGGATGACACTGGCAGTGTTTTCTCACCAGCCTTTATACATTTTTTTTCACCCCCTCAATATATACTGACAAATAATACAGCATATCAAATTATTTGTTTTTTCTTCTTATCAATTGTTTTCAACCATATAGTACTTGCACTTATCTTTTCTTTTTTTGTTGTTTTATACAATTGGTTTTAGCTATTAATCAAATCTTATAACCTCCCAAGTATTAAGCAAATTCATTTGCCATATGAGGGAAGTTAATACAACATCCAATAGAAACATATCTATAGTTTTTCATCTGGATTTAGATTTATATACAATAGTACTCATATGTATATATAGACAACTCTATACCTTCCCAAGATATTTTGGGTGTGAAAGGAATATATTTTTTCTATTGTATTATATCCATTTGTTTTAGATATGGTATAGATTAATAGCTATTGAATTACAATATCCACTCAGCCATTTATATAATTCCATTTTTCGTTACAACTTATATCAGCAAAAGAGAGTAAGACTAACCCTAAAATATTTTTTTAATATATTAATGGGAATAAGCAAGGAAGGAAGATAGGGGAACATTACAGTGCGAAACAGGCCATCTGATAATTAGTGACAAGGAAAAGGCAGATGTGCAAAATAGGTTATTTTCTTTTGTATACACAAAGGAGGTACCAGTGTTGGGACACTGCAACATAATGGGGCTACATTACATTCACCAAATAATTGGTTAAAGCAGGAAAAAATCCAGAAGAGGTTGGAAAAAATAAATGTTAATAAAGTCCCAGGTCCTGATGGAACACATCCAAGGGTACTGAGAGAACTGGGTTCTGTAATAGCCAAACCATTATATTTAATTTTTGAGCCTCACTTCTGTAGTGGGGAAGCTTTTAGAAGGGTTAATAAAGGAAAATATAGAAGAATATTTCTATTTGAACAGGATTATAAGTAGGAGTCAACATGGATTTATTAGGGATAGCTCATGTCAAACAAATCTAATTAGTTTCTATAAGGAGGTTAGTAGGAACCTGGATAAAGGCAACTCAGTGGATGTAATCTTTTTGGATTTTCCAAAGGCTTTTGATACAGTGCCACATGGGAGACTATTGTGCAAACTATGAGATACATGAATTGCAGTAAATATATGCACACGGATTGAGAGCTGTCTAAAAGACAGGAAGGAAAGGGTTGTTGTAAATGGAACATACTCCGATTGGACTACTGTGGTGAGTGGGGTTCCTCAGGGTTCAGTATTAGGTTATCTCCTTTTTAACATATTTATTAATGACTGGAAAGTAGTGTCTCCATTTTCGCTGATGACACGAAGTTGTGCAAGGTAATTAAATCAGATAATGATGTGCTTGCCCTCCAAAGGGATTTACATAATATTGAGGAATGGGCATCTAAATGGCAGATGAGATTTAATATATATATATGAATAAATGTAAAGTTATGCATCTGGGAAGGAAAAATAGCAATGCAATTTATAATGGAGCAAATCTAGGGGCATCGGATATTAAAAGGGATTTGAGAGTGCTTGTGGACAACACCTAGGTAACAGTGCTCAAAGCCAAGCAGCAGCTGCTAAGGCAAATAAAATATTAGCATGTATTAAGAAGGGTACAGCAACAAGGGAAGCAAATATAATTTTGCCACTATACAAATCTCTAGTATGCCCTCATTTGGAATATGGAGTACAATTTTGGGCACCACTTCATAAAAAGGACATTTTAGAGCTGGAAAAGGTACAGAGAAGGGCAACAAAACTAATAAGGGGAATGAAGGGGCTAAGTTATGAAGAAAGACTAACTAAATTAAACTTATTTTCTCTAGAAAAAGGCATCTAACAGGATATATGATTACCTTATATAAAAACATCCAGGGTCAGTATAAAGATTTTCAAGGGAGCTTTTTGTGCCAAGAGGTTTTCAACTGACAAGAGGACATCCCTTGAGGTTAGAAGTAAAAAGATTCCACCTTAAAGAAAGAAAGGGGCTCTTCATAGTAAGGGTGGTTAATCTGTGGAATTGTCAACCAGAGGAGGTGGTGAGTATTTATCCAGGGAGAAATCCAATCGCCAGTATCTGAGGTCACAAAGGAATTATTTTTTTTTTCCCTTTGAGACGGCTGGCTAAGTTTCACTTTTTCTTTTTTTTTTTGTTTGCCTTCCTCAGGACTAATTAATAACTAAAAATAAATAAATAATTAATAACTAATCCGCATATTGCAGAACAGAGGAGATCTTAAAAGGTTGAACTTGATGGACTGAAAGTCTTTTTTCAACCTTACAGCCTTATTAAATTGTGATTCGGTAAATTTAAAAGGGCTCTATTTAAGCACATAGCATATTTGTATGCTATGTGCTTAATTAGAGCCCTTTTAAATTGACTGAATCGCAATTTAATAAGGCTGTTAATTACTATGTAACTATGTAAATATAATTCTGCCACTATACAAATCCCTAGTACGCCCTCATTTGGAATATTGAGTACAATTTTGGGTACCACTTCATAAAAAGGACATTTTAGAGCTGGAAAAATGTACAGAGAAGGGCTACAAAACCAATAAGGGCAATGAAGAAAAACGTACCAAATTAAACTTATTTTCTCTAGAAAAAAGGCGAAAAGAGGAGATATTATCACAATATATGAATACACCCAGGGTCAGTATCAAGCTTTGTCAAGTGAGTTTTCAACTGACAAGAGGACATCCTTTAAGGTTAGTGTGAAGATTCCAGAGAGGCTCCAACTATTCCTGCCTTTTAGATACATGAATTGCCCTTAATATGCTGGCAATCTTCCTTGAAGGAATGGGCTTCTCGGTGACCGGCAGTCATATCCTTCCTTCTTAAAGAAATACACCATAGTGTATGTATTTCAGAAGCATGGCTTTTAATATGGACTCTCCCTTCATTTTCTAAAACAGCACTGACCACAGACAAAAATATTACCCTCCCCCAATAACATCACATTGAGCTGAACACATTCAAATCCTCTGCCTAGATTAGCATCTCCCAATAATATCAGTAGACAAGTGGGGGCTGTAATTACCTCAACCTCCTGCAGTGTCATCTTGTGGACAACAAATGGATTACATCAAAAGCACAATACACACAATATCATATAAAATGTCCTTTTCCTCAGCAACCAATATGGCTGTAAAATGGTTTAATCCATAAGAGGAAAACTGAACTTCACAGTTGGAAGTAAAAAGATTCCACCTTAAAGAAAGAAAAGGGTTCTTCATGGTAATGGTGGTTAATCTGTGGAATTCTCTACCAAAGGAGGTGGTTACACTGGATTTGAAAGATAATTTTAAAAAGGGGCTGGATATATATTTAATTAAAAAGGGTATTCATGGTTATCCTGGTTAATTAGAGAGTATTGATCCAGTGAGGAGTCCGATTGCCAGTATCTGGGGTCAGGAAGGAATTACATTTTGAGCTGTGTGAGTGAGCTCTGGTTTTGAGAGAAGAATTGTATATGGTTAACAACAATATATGATCATTTTATTGATGTGTGTTCCTCTCTATATGACATGCAGTTATCTTGAACCTGGATGGTTCACTTATTAGATAACGTTTGAAGCTATCCTTTGCTGGATGTGATTATTGCTTCAAATTATGAGCTTGTTTGTTATTGGCTCATAACAATATCTTGATTCATATTGCAGTCTGGCCTCTGTAGCACATACATATACTGTACCTACTCTGCAGAAGTTGCTGCACATTGCGTCATACTAACCAATCACTGAGCATCTCTTAGCAATAGTTGTTAACATGCTGAGATGTTCGCTAATAGACTAGTATACTACACTGCACATCCATCACTACAGAGTCTGTATCTGCATAAGCTGCACTGACCAGACCCATAACTGTGGTCTTAATTGGATGTTTACTAAATGTATATCTACCTGGCATTTGCTGCATCTATCTGTTACATATATGATGCAACGAGAGTGATATGTAAGTCTGAGAAGGGAGCTTACATCTCACTCTTATTGTTGTTCAGCAATTCCATGTGTGTGTGTGTGTGGTGTACATGTGGTATACATGTGGATGTTTGTTGGTGTATGTGATATTCACCTGGCAAGGAGTCTGGAGTGTAGCCATCAGGCATGGAGCTCCGGGGAGGGACCCTGCTTCCATTGTCTCCTTCAGCAAGCTCTCTCACTCCTTGTACTCGACAATCACACTGGGTCACCACTTGGAGGACTTGCGCTAGTGCCGTAATCTAGCCCCTTCACAGCTACTGGGCTAAAACAGCTACCCCTCTTAGGAGCTCTCCTGCCAAATAACATCTATGACACATTATATTTTATTTTTAATGGAGTCTAATTGAATAATATATGTGTTAATTATTTTTCAGCCAATCAGAATTGAGAATACCATCACTTCTCTGATGTGCATGTTTAATAGCCAATCAAAAAGGCTACACTATAATTAAATACTATTCTGAATACTGTAGATGCTTTTTTATAAATCGGAATAGAGAAAAATAGAGTTATCTGAGGTCCAATGTTCAAATACCTGATTATGATTGACACATATACTAGTCAATCAGAAACAAATATAAATAGTATAAAAGGCAAGGGTGCACATAAAAAGCTGTTATTAAGCAGCGGGAGCTGTCATGAACATTGCTCCACAATCAGAATTATTAAAGGCTAAACCTAACAGTGCCGACCTATAGCTTCTGTTGGGATTGATAAGAACCTAGCTCTAACCTATCCATAGGACCTTATGGTTCTTTGTATCTGATATTAGGAAC
Source organism: Discoglossus pictus (assembly GCA_027410445.1). NCBI lineage: Eukaryota > Metazoa > Chordata > Amphibia > Anura > Alytidae > Discoglossus > Discoglossus pictus. The sequence goes on from CM050165.1 coordinate 150,484,952, forward strand.
AGAACCAACCCAGTTTACAGCCACCAGGAATCAATAGAGCCACCCAGCAAATGTTACCAATGTAACATACTCTAATGCAGGTTCTGCAGGTTTCCTCAGAATTAAACAAAAACCTAAATTATGAATGTTTAAAATGACAACTCCTTTATTTGTGTGTCTAGTATTTATGTACAACCCAGTCCAACAAAACTGAACCAGCCACCCACCCTGACCATGTGGGGAGGCCTGTCCAACAGTGATGTCACCACCCCTTCTCTTCCCCCTTGATTCGGGAGCCTAATTTACTACCCAGGCTAATTGGCCCATAGATCCTGGTTTTACAGGGTGTATCTGATCAGAACAGGAGCGCAGACACTCAGTCTCTGATGTGTGGACCCTCCAACTGTCTGGGGAAAATTAAGCATTTCAACACCAAATATGCCTGGATACCCCCTTTACATCAATATATTTAGATATTAATTCTGATCACCCTCATATTGTGACTCTCTCCATAAACAAATTGGCTCCCCCATTCCAGTGCACACAGTAAGAATGTAGCTGTCATAGTTTAAGTATTCAGACTGGGAGGATAGTGTCAGGGGAGAGAAGGAAGAAAGAACATCAATAATCCATGTTAATCCAGGGCACCCAATAGATCAAAAGTCCCTCAAAGTCTCCCCCCCCCACCCACTTACCATACCAGTGTCCTTTTATTCTGTGCAACCATATTTTACTGAGATGTTTCGCTTTACCATTACTAAGCATTACAGTGTTTTTGATTCCTGTTCCACTTGATTCATGCTTTCTTGATTCTGACTCTGGATTTTTTTATTGGACTCTCATTTTGGATTGCTACCTGGATTGATGACTGACTTCCAGTTTATGAACGTGTTCTGCCTGTCACTGACCAAGGGCTGTCTTGACAATGATGTATGCGTCTGGCACTCTTGTTATGATACCTTTGGATACTTCTACAGTGAGAATTCTTACTCCTGTTATTGTTTACAAAACAGCTCAGCCACAAGATGGATTCTGCAGGAGCTACTTCTCTACTACCTGCATTAGCAAGACAGACACTCTAACTATTCATCTTATAATTTAAATGAGTTTCAAACTTCTGCCACTGCCCAACAATTAGTACCAGCTCCCCATTCTGTCTCTCTATCAGCAAAAATATCTACTCCAGAAAGTTGTACTTCCTAAATAATTTTCCAGAAATGCAGCAAAATTCAGGTGTTTCCAGAATTTCTGTGAACTTTTGTTTATTTTAAAATCCCATATGACTGTAAACATGTGCACTATTGTATCCCTGATACAAGAATAACATATGAAGTGGGCACATCAGTTATTGGAATAGCAAAGTAAGACATTGAACTCTTGTTAAATTTTATGATGCCATGTCTATGATTACCCTCATAAGGTATCCATTGCAATGATAACCTTTAGAACTCTATGTTGAGTTGGCAAGGGTACAAAGTCCTGATTCATTGGAAGATTTGATTACCTTCATCATCCAAATGGACAGACAAAGAGGTCATAATCCCCCTCACAAATATATTTTTTGTCTCACATGGTACCAGAAATTGAGGTCATTTTAAAGAAAAAGAAGAGCCTCTGCAAACCGGTGCTTCCGGCATCCTTTATCTCCCCCAGAAAGAACCTATAGAAGGAAAAAACATATTTGTATATACTGTGTTAATCCTGGGCATTTCATCCATTCTTGTATTGCAAGTAAACCTACAGGAAAAATTAACGTTTCTTCTCCCATGTCTCCATAATGTGGCTCTTCTAGATCAGAGTTTTATCCATTTAACAATTTCCATTCTTCTGCAGTTGTGTCAGCATTGGTTACAATCAAAAGCAATCATTGAATCTAGAGAAAGCCTATCTTTTCTGGATAACCTTCTAGTACAGGATTACCATATTCCCAAACCATGCTTAAATTATAGAAAATTGATTGAAATCACAATAGTAAATCACTATCCTCTAATTCCAGAACCCCACCTCCTCTTGTCTTGGTTGATGGCACTCTTGAATATGAGGTGTCATGTTTATTAGATTCTAGGATTGAAAGAGGTAGATTGTTTTATTTGGTGTGGTGAAAAGGGTTTGGAGTGGAAGACAACTCATGGAAACCTTTATAGGTTCTATAAGAAGTGCCATGTGAAGCCATCCCCTACTAGCATCGAGAGGATGGGAGAGGGGCATTATCCTGCACATTACTCCATATCAGAATAATTTGTACAAGAGGTAAATCTTATTATACCAGGGTCCTATAATTCAACTGCAAAATGCTGTAAATAACTCTGTGAGCACTTAATCTTGTCTGGTGAAAGAGGATGTCTGCAGCCAGTATGGTCTGTCTGTAGGTATGGTGACAGCTGACTTGTGAAATGTAAACAAACTTTGCTGCGTTGTTTCACTTGTCCATTACTAAGCATTGCTGTGTTTTTGATTCCTGTTCCTTCTTTCATGATTCAAACTTTGGCTTGATTTATTGAAACCTTCTTTTGGATTGCTATCTGATTTTATTTTTTGCCTTGTTTCTGTTTATGAACCTGTTCTGTCTATAACTGACCATTGCCTGTTTTTCCACAAATTATACAAAGATACTTCTGCAGTGAGAATCCTAACAACTGCTATTACTTTTTACAGGAGCTTTTATGAGTTATTTTATGTAATTACATGTTTGTATTCTAATATTAATCATTTTTTATTTTATTTGTAATTGTTTGTTATATCTGTAATTTCTTTATTTTGTATTTTTTTCTTGCAGTATTTTTGGTATTTACATTGATGTAGGTAGTTGGAAGATGAGTGTCAGGCACTATGGGGGTCCTTATAAACTCCCATGGTAAAAATGGTCCATGGTGTTCAAATGAGCTCCCATCATAATAGTTACATTATCATGGGGATCCACAGCAACTTCCATGGTAGAGGAACAGGTGTTGTGGGGATTCCTTTGAGAACTCCATGATAAAGGGGGTTAATGTTAGGTTCCATGAGGGTCCATTAGTTGGACTCCCATTATGGTAGGTTAATATTAGATGACATGGTCTATAGAGACCCCACAGTTATAGTCATCCCATAGCACAAATGAGTGGTTTGAAGGTAGTTCTCTGCAAAACCAAGGATCATAGGGGCTTAGTTGGAGTAGTCATCAATCCCCACATTTATTTATGTTATATATTAACCCCATTTAAATGTATAAAGAGCTGATATCATGTAATGGCTCTCTGTAGGGGTTTAGCTGGTGATGCGGTTCATAAAGGCACAGTTTAGGACCAATGTGAGTGCCTGCAGTGCTCTTCCTGAACATGTAGGATTAGGGTACAATTCTTACGGAAGCCTTGTTAAACTTTAGCTAAAACCTTGCATAGACTAAGGAACAATCCATACGTAGCAATCACTTATAAGGGTTTACTTGTAAGAGTTTGTTGTTGGAAGAGAGTAATCCCTACATGGCTGACAATGTGGAAAATTCACTTGCAAAATTAATTACGGAGTCCAAGTATTGGAGCCCAGATTTTGGAATTTCTAACTAGAGTTTAAGGTTACACACATCAATGCAACTAGATCAAGCATATTACATAAATTATAATAAAAACGAATAAACTACTTTCTGTTTTAGGCAGATTGGGAGAACACGTTTTTCACTTAATTAAACTCAATCATTTACCAAGAATTACGTTTTCACACAATATTGCACAGTTTTGCTTGCCATATTTAGTTTAAGACTGTATTTCAACAAATAAAATATTCTATAATGTGCATATACAGAATAGTGTTTTAATGGGAAGTGATTTTATAGTTTTTAAAACATGACACATTGTGCATAAATAAGCAATTGATTTTTTTAAAGACACCAATGCTTATTTGAATTTAATATTCCACCTCTATGTTGTTTCTTGAATACATAACTTGAATACATATTGAGTTAAACTAATAATAATAATAAGAGCCTGTACCTGCCTGAAAGATATGACTTTCATGTGTGGCCTATTTAGAAAATATTCCTTCCAAGATGAGGGAATAGATTAGGCCCGTTGAGTACTTATTACTGTTTAAAAAAATAAAAAGATCAGTATCAGTGGTGTTTCTTTTTCTGTTTGCCTTCCTCTGGATCGGATCAATTAATAATAAACAATTAATGTTCACATTACATAAATCAGAGGAGATCTAAAAATGTTGAACTTGATGGACTAAAAGTATTTTTTCAACCTCAATTGCTATGTAAGTATTCAGCAAAGGTAGACTACTTTGCTCTGTGCTTTGAAGATGAACACAATTAAATGACAATTGATTTCATGTTGACAATTGAGATTTTGGAAGGACAAATTTTTCTTACAACATTCTCAGTCTATGTGAATTTCTTCATTTTTGAGATCAGTTACTAAATGCTGTACAAAGAATATAGCAAATATTCTCCACTATTCACACAACAACAAAAAATAAAACTCTCGTCTTAAAGGGACATTGGAAAGGTTTTTCTTTCTTTACAATCAACTAAAATATTTAAAAATGCTTTTTTCTGTTAAATATAAACTTAATTTTCTGAGAACCACATGTTAGTGGCTCCAAGAACACCAAGGGCCACATTTGATTCCAAGCCCGTAACTCGATCTCAGACAGCCGCATGTCTGCGAGTGAGTTGCGGGTTCCCGTTGATCTCCGTTTGCCAGTCTATTCAATTGCTCAAGCTCGCAAGTTGCTGTCCCAAAGCCAAATCCCTAAACCATTCACTGGTCCGTAGCAGTTGAGGGCGGGAACATGATCAATTAAGCAAGCCCGTAACCTCCCATTTCAAGTCAGCCAATAGAAAGTGAGACTGTCATACTTACGGCAGTGCCTGCAACCTCACTTACGGGCTCCCAGATCTCAAATTCGGCCAATTGAATGTGGCCCCAAACCTTTATTGCATTCAGCAAGATTTCCTAATTTTTACTCTGTCTTGAGCATGTGCTTCAAGTGGTAGGTAAGGGTAATTGTAAATGAGCATGTGCACTGAAAGGTGGATAAAGATTATTACAATAGTTAGGAACAGTACATTTCAATGATTACATCATCCCTGTAGCCCATATATTATAATACAAATGATGAAAAGTACCTATATTACCAAAGCAGAACATTGTTGAAAAAAAACCCTATTATAACAATAGAGATGTCACTTAGTAGGCTCAACCATTAATGGCACACAACTTGGTTTACTTCTTTCAAAATAGGTTCAGTATAACATACAAAGCCAAGCCAAACTGTTTTACTCAATATCTGAAGATGCTAGTGAGATTTTAATGTTCATAAATTTAATACTACTGATATATTTCATAAAATGTATTTGTTTGTTGAGCAGCAGATCTGCAACAGACAATATTTACTTAATTCCTATACTGTTAGGCTATTGATCGATTAAATCATTTGTATTACATTATACTGATCTGGTACACATTTTGTCACATTACAGGAGGCACATTATTTAAGAAGCATTACTTCAATGTTATTTAGAGTTGCCACTGTAATACTTCTTGAGATAAACTAGGGATTCTGTTTTGAAGTCTAAATAGAAAAAAGGAGAGACATACCTTTATCTTTACTGAAATGTAATCTAATGGAAAACAGCAACCCAACACCTATTTCAGAATAACCTGGAAGTACTGATTTATGTATGTGTTTGGGTGGATCGACAGTTTGGTCAGAAAAGGACAAAAGTCTTTCCTAATCTTTAAAAGCAATGGCATCATGCAATTTCTGTTCTCTTTCTCTCCCCACCAAGACCATTGTATTTCTGTCTTTGCCTGTGTCAGCAGTGATAGCCCTTTTTTTCAGTGCATTGATTGTTGACTTCTCCTGACACCGTATCACAACCTATTAGTGCTGTAAACTGACAAGCAGAGCTGCAACAGCAAAATGGTAAGCTAAAGAGGAAAATACACAAAAAGAAGTTCAGGAAAAAAACAGGCATGTTGATGGCATATAAAACCACAAGTAAAATGTTTTTTACTTCCATTTTAAAATGTATTTTTGTTTAGTGGTAAAAAGTAATGCACCGGTAATTATCATACATTTTCAATAATCCTTTTATTTTACTTGTGCTGTTTATTCATTTTTGGATATTTGATTCTACTGTATCAAGTGTAACATTTAATAATTTTATATATATATATATATATATATATATATATATCACATATATAGTTGTGAGCGTACGAGTTGTTGCTAACGATGCGGGCTCGCATAGCTAGTCGCGTCCCTGCACTGGGCGAGGGTCTCAGTTGCTGGCATGGAGCGCCGTAGGAGCTCCATGCCAGCACCTGAGGACCTCGCAAAGCGAGGGCCGCAGTTGCTGGCATGGAGCGCCGAAGGCGCTCCATGCCAGCAACTGCGACCCTTGCAAAGTTCAAGTCGCAACCCAAAGAGCACGACACACACATTACGACACTCGCAAACAACATACGACACACGTTCACACACATTACGGCCTCGCAACACTCGGACGCTACTCGAGAACATTACAAAATTAAAAACACAATACATACACACACCACATACATACAAAACTTACCTACAGCAAGAGGTAGCATCCAGGACCTCAAAAATGCAACTTACAACTTCATTTCACTCAAAATAAAAGAGTTTACACACGAAAATATTTGCTAAGCGACAGAAACAATGGCCGCCGAACAAAACGAAAACGAGGCTACACACGCAAACACCATACGATACACGTTACGACACATTACGACCTCGCAAACATCGGACTCAACACGCCGACATACAAACATTTACAACACAATAAATACACACAACACACACATAAAAAGCTTACCTACAGCAAGAGGAACCATCCAGCACCTCCAAAAAACAAGTTACACCTTCATTTAAATACAAATAAAACACTTTACACACAAACAAAATCGCTAAGCGAGAAAAAAAATGGCCGACGGACAAAACGAAAACGAGGCTACAGCACTCTGCACACGTGAAACACCACAACACACTCGCAAAACACCACACGGAAATCGAAAACCACTACGAGGCACCAACGGAAAATCCGCTAAGACGGACAACATATAGAAACCGCCATTTTACGCAAATGTGGAAGTACACCACTACGCTAACGGTTTAGCCTCGCGCAAGCACACTATTACACTGCACACATTCACCACGCTTATAGAGCAGCTCCACAACACTAATGCTGCACCAAATTCAAACAAGGTTCACAGCTCTTCAACACAATGCTTCAAAATAAGTAAACTATATTTATTTATTAATTGATTACATGTTTACTATTACACACAAAACAACATTAGCTCACTTACAATAACATTGCCGTCATTTTTTGACGGGCAAGTCGCTAGTATATATATATATATATATCAACTATAATAGTTGTCAATCTGCGAGTAGTCGTCACTGTTGTGTGCCTCTCATAGAGAGGACCCACAATTTGCATTGGGGAGATAGGCTTGCAGTGAGAGGGGAGAGGCTCACAATGAACACCAAAGGCGCTCATTATGAGCCAATCGATGAGCACCAAAGGTCGTTTTACACTCTTACCGATTTTTATACCAATGTTCAAACACGCTCTATGGTTTTACACCAGTTTTTTTTGTGTCATTTTTTTCACTGCACCTCTCCTCCCACCTAACTAACATATCTTGTTCCTTCCCGTTCCCATTTTTCTAGAGTTACTATCTATAAACACAATCTTAATCTAAAATCCTGCAACTGGTCACAGGACTATGCAACTTGTTAAACTTGCTAAACATTAAGCTGAAGCAATATTTAACTACTTCATCTCCTTTCTAGGTTCACAATTTCTAAGGTTAGCAGATACGGTTTTCTTATATGTTTTTATAATACATGGATAATTATCTCTTACAAAGGGAATGCCCTCCCTTGACAAGCAAAAGATGGGCATGACACCCCTGGCCTTTGTTGTTTCCAGCCTCGGGTTACACCTGTGACAGCATGCACAGTACAAGAGGAGACAAGGGGTCTTCTCTCCTGAGAGCTAAACGTTTTTTCACCTCTGCTACAGAAGAGAAGTTATAAATATTGAACTATTTTAAGGATTATACAAACGTTTTGAAAGCATTCTCATACTTTATTTTTGCAGCCAAAATTAGGAAATACATAGACTGATTGGAATTCAGTTTTAAATTACAAATACAATTTCAAACAGAATTAAAAGGAAGGTCATATGTAATATGTGATAGTGAAAATTGTAAAAAAAATGTATCTCCATCATTTAATCTAATTCCCTGGGGTCATATGTGTCTGTATGGGAAATAATGTATACTTTAGCCTTTTCTTTTAGCTCAAATCTAAAAGACAAGTTCTAAAAACCATATATGGTGAAGTACATCCAGAAGCTGTTGGAACTGAAGTAAGGCCCAGTGAATTGAGGGAACAATGTGGTTGGGTTTATCCTCTCCCTAGCTGACCTTCACTTGGATAGAGATACCTTTATTGAGTAAGAGGGGGGTCGGCTAAAGGGATTTGCGGCAGTTCCATGGTGTACTCACTTTTCTGGGCCCACAAAGGCTTCCATAATAATTTTAGATATTCATGCTCCTATTAGATTGAATAGGGGTCATGATCAATGGCTATGGTCAAGTACTTCTTAAATTGTGGTGAACCCCAAGTCAAAGGATCAAAGAAGTATAACTTGCAGAACACTCAACCCCACTTCATTATTCTCTATTGAAACAAATGTACGCATTTTTCTGGGCCGTGCGGGGCTTCCATAATTATTTTAGACATTCAGGCTATTAGATTGAATGGGGGGCCACAAAAAATAGCTATGGTCAAATACTTGGTCTACTGGTCATCCTTAAAGAGGTTCTGGCACCAAAATATTTGTATTAGCCCAGGGCAATAATTACACATCAAAACACAATATGTGCATTGAATAAACCGCTCGGCTCAAATGACTTGGTAGAGAGGACTCTAGGAGGCCAAAGACATTTAACCAGGGCTTTGGGACCAACATTATACAACAACATAAGTCCACAAATGATATATTTCTTTTAAAAAGCTCTAATGGGCATGAAAATAGCACTTGGGTTAGATAGTCACATAGGCTATTGCTCATCAATGCCCGATTACCATTACAAAAGTATCCATTAGTCATGAGTATACTGTTATGGGTCATGACAGTATAACATTTATATATATTTTTAAATTAAACAAATATTTTTGACAGTTTTTTGGGACAAATCTGCAGACATCAATATTGATACAGATGTGAATTCAAACATAATCCTGTAAGTGCAACCATTAGTGTTTAATAAATGTTTCTGGATGTACGTCACTACATATATTTGTTTTGTTTTTTAGTGCTATTTTTAAATAATTTCATTTAAACTAATCCTCTCAGCAGGGTGATATCCAAGAATAGCAGAGAAAAGACCTTTCCAGATCTGCTATCAAGAACTATTGGTCATAATAATTGTTTCTACTAAGGACTACTACAAGATCTACCTTTTGGAGACCTTCATTCCTTTCCCTTTTTAAATACTCTTTATTATAAGAAAAACAATTATAATTTACTGTGCACCTCTAAATAATCTTGTTATTTAGAAATTAAACTATCCTGAATTTAATATTATCAATAATGTTGAAATAACAACTTGCATTAAGTAAGCAATTTTAAGATATAGTTTATTTTCAAACAAAAGTAATGTATAGGACCACTAAAAAGGCACATTTTAATTACCCAAAGGCAATGTTAAAATCTGAAATAAAGTGTTACAAAGAATATTTGTATTTGAATAGAAGAACATTTTAGAGCTGGAAAAAGTACAGAGGAGGGCAACAAAACTAATAAGGGGAATGGAGGTGCTAAGATATGAAGAAAAACTAACCAAATTAAACTTATTTTCTCTAGAAAAAAGGCATTAAAGAGGTATATGTTTTCCTTATATAAATACATCCAGGGTCAATACAAGGCTTTGTCAAGTGAACTTTTTTCAGCTGACAAGAGGACATTCTTTGAGGTTAGAAGTAAAAAAATTCAACCTTAAAGAAAGAAAAGGCTTCTTCATAGTTAAGGTGGTTAAACTGTGGAATTCTCTACCGAAGACAGCATATTCCATAGATAACTTTAAAAAGGGATTGGATATATTTTTAAATAAAAAGGGCATTTAGGGTTATCCTGCTGAATTAGAGAGAGAATATTATGCAGGGAGGGATCCAATCGCCAGTGTTTGGGGTCAGGAATGAATTTTATTTTTCCCCTTTTGAGACAATTTGCAATATTCACTTGTTTTTTTTTTCCTGTTTGCCTTCCTCTGGATCAATTAACAATTAATCAGCATATTGCAGATGAGAGGAGATCTAAAAATATTGAACTTCCAATCCAATAGCATTCAAAATGTTATAGAAATATTTACTCAAAGCAAGGACATCATTTAAAAGACAGATGTTTAATTATATATATACTTTCAAGTTAGGATTTTAGATTATCAAAATGTGTACAATGCCATGAAATTTAGCAATGAAAGTCTCTACTAGAACATGCTTGAGATAAAAACTGCAGCGACAACAGTTATTATTATTAGTTATTATTGTGTTTTTAACATTTGGTCAATGGAGCTCCGTGAGCATTGTAACTTTTGAATGTAACTTCTCTCCTCTGGCAGAGTGATGTTTAGTTTTAACTTGTGTGTCTGAGATGGTTTATCTATAATATGCTTTTCATTCTACAGGTATACTTAAAACAAATAGATGACCCATATTCTGATTGCTCTAATATGCAAATAAATGCATATTTTTTGAAACAAAGCATTATTGTAAGTGCATAAAACCAACAGAGGGATGCAGAGTACCAGAGGCAACCCATGATGAGAATAATCTTACACATTTTTTGTTCATAGAGGTGCTTAGTCATAGAGTGATGTATCATTACAGGTATTTAGCTTAGTATTTTACGAAGTAGTAGTTTCCACACAGTATTGTGAGATAAGTAGTTCTCTTTTGCTGAAAAGCAAAGCTGACAATTTTATTGAAGCTGTTTGCTCAAATTAGACAAAAATTAAGTTATGATTGGCATGGACCTATAAAGTAATATTTAAACTATGCAGCAAGAAAATAAAGCATTTTTCTACTAAGCATTTAGCACAAATCGGTCTAGATAGTTGAACTAAAATATCTGCATCACATACCAATCAGAGGTAACTTCTTTTTGCTTGAGTTTATTTTAGGCAGAACTCAGCCACAAGCATTTCAAAATTAATTTAGCTGATTCTGTTACATATGCTGCTTTGTGGATCAAGGAAAAAAATGTCAGACAAAGAGTTATATCAGCAGTTCTATGCTTCTAGGAACCCACACTGGTGTTGCAATTGTTTGTCAGCTTACAGTTTGTTTCTTCTTTTCTTTAGCAGTCAATGCCTGTGTCTGGGGAGGTACAGTAGTAGTGATGGCAATTGTTCTGAGTGATTCTGAGTTTGATTGCCCAAGGGAAACAAGAGACAGGCTCCAGAGTCCTAATGGGCCTTGCACTGCAGAAATCAGAGGTTAAAGTAAAAACATTCAACTAGCTTGCTTCAAAGTACTCTTGCTGACATTGTATATGGGATGTATACACATTACAAGCTCTGAAAATATGAGCAAATAAATAACTTCAAGAAAAGTTTGAAAGGGAAATGTGTATTATGTGAACAGCACTCATTAAAATGTATTTGTGGCAGTTGAATTGCACATCAGCTGTTAGTCCCTTTAGAAATGTTAACGAGTAAGTGGTAGAGGGAGATGTACTCTAATTTTTATTATACTATTTTAAAGAACTAGTATGAATATCAAACAATAAAACAACCTGCTACAACCTGCTATGACTGCTTCAAATTGCACACTTAAGCACCCCTAAGTCTAGGGTATGCATCAAGGAGATTATTTTTAGTTATGGAGTTATATCTGGGACATAACAAAGTGCAGGCTGATAGGGTTTGCTTAGTTTTGTTGTTAGTCCTCACTGGAGCGTGAAGATGTGTACCATATGTTTTTGATTGTTATATGACCTAAATAAAAATATTATATTGTTTGAAGCAACGTCAACTTAAAGAATCAGATGAACAGACAAAAAATGCAGAATCCAACTGTAAAAACATGCAATAATCTTAATAACATTCAAAACATGCATTTCTTGTGACTACCTATAATTTAAAATTATACCATATTTGGAACATTTGCTGTGTCCATTTACCCCATGAATTTTCTTGTATACTTTCATATTTGTTTCTCTCATATGAAATGTATGAGCGTCTTCCCATTCCTATCAAATGTCTGCTTAATTCAAGCACTCCTACCAGAAATTGATACCTCCAAAACACCAACATGAAGTGACAGGTCTGAGTAGTGAGGGGGTGTGCTTCAAGTAAAAATAGGTAAAAAAAAAAAGGTTTATTATAAACAATGGAATACGGATCTGGTCTATATTCATTGCTATGGCTACTGCACAGAAACATACCTTTGGGGTGGTAATGGTTGTGTAGGTGCTATAATGAGGTTTTGATCATTCCAGCAATATTGTCAAGAAAAGTCTGTGATATGATTTTACTACTATGATTTTAGCATGCACAAAAACAAATGTACCACATGGCGTTTTATAATTAAGAGTATAACTTTGAGTGAACATTTCTAATAAACTTTTAATATGGAGTGGGGGAATTGCAATTAATTAATTTGATTCTTGTCTTTTATACATGTTTCTTGACCTATGTTAATGGTGTGATATACAGTAGTTAGCCAAGCAGCTAAGTAAAATCTCTCTGTTCCCTTTACCTGCTGTCTCCTTTCTTTCATTCCACTAACATTGCAATATTTTTCATTCTCTTGGAGCTTCTTCAGGGACAGTCAAGGGTTGCATTTTCAATGTTGGCTCATTAAATAGAGCACACAAAAATAAATCAATTACAGCTCTTCGTCATGATTAGAACCTATGTTAACTATAGCCAGACAATTCAATTCTCATTGGGATGCAGTCAATAGTAAAAAATCATCTTAGTATTTCCAATAACTAGACTACTCTAATCTCATAATATCACCATTCAATATTATAAAAAGACTTGAAGTCCCTAATTAAAGAGCTTCCAATACTAAATGATGATGGTTTCTTGTGTCCTATGGTAATCATTATACATAAATCTTTCAAATAGATTAACTGCAAATAGCTCTTGATCTCTGTACTTTCATTTATTTAATTATCTATTTCAGTGATGTTGAATATTGCATTAACAATATGCATTCTAGTTGTAGTAAATTTTCAGCTTACAGTGTCTGGTATAATAGTCACAAAATTCAGAGACAGCAGCACATCAGCTGTAGGATTCAGGCTTTAATCATACAAAAGATTTGTGATGTAGGCAACATTCATTCTCTAATGGAAATAGTAGTGTCATTGTATAGCATATTTGGTGGCAACATCTCACCTTAAAAAAGAAATGATAAACATTTAAATGGCTACTGTAAAGTTCCATTAATCACTTTTATCAAGTCTAGTTATCAAAATGAGTCACTGCAAATATGAAACTAAAATTGTCCTAAAATTCCTTATAAAGCCTTCCTCGAAACCCTCTAATAAATAGTTATTATTAATAATTAATGATTTAAAAAAATCCTTTGGTATGCTATAAACAGAATTTGAAGAAAGGGATGTTTCAGGAGTACTGTTTTGGCCACTCCTGCCGCATACTGTCCAGAGTTCATTCACACTTAAATGATTTTCTTAATTTTGAAAATCCTCTGTTTCTGTTCTGGTATTATTATACTGTGTGTGCACAAGCAGCAATAAAACAAAAAACAATTATGACTATGATATGGCTAGTCATAAGGGACCATTGCTGAATGAGTGTTATGAAGAGGACCAGCTGAACTGGCCAATGAATGGATCTTACCAGTTTGGTCATCTCCTTTGTGTATCTTTGTTAGGGATTCCCCTGGATGAATACAGGACTTCTTGGTCCCTAGACTGGATCAAAGGGATTAAAAGACTCATTTTCAACCCCTCAGAAATAGAGCTGACATTGATTGTATACTATTAAAAGGCATAACACCATTTTTTGAAACACAGAATATCAACATGGTAGAAAAAAAGGGTCCCGGTAATTCAATTAATCTAGGGGCAGAGTCATAAAAGGTAACATAATTTAGACAGGAATGCCAGTTAACCAAATCACACAGCAGGAGGCCTTCAAGGCTAACTGCCCCATTGTGTTAGTTTCACAATGGACCTCTTAGACCTGTCCCTGCAATGATTATTGAATCACAGTATATGATTTACAAAACTACACAAAACTACATATAAAAGGCATTGCAACCATTGTGCAAGGCATCCTTTTGAGCTATGACAACCACAAACTCTTGGCCAAAATGGTAGGGCTGTAGTTTCTTTAGGGCCCAGACAACTGACAGGCATACCTTTTAAATAACTGCCCAACAGACCTTTCTGGGTAATAGTTAGTGGTTCAGGTATGTAATGTAGTGCCTCTCACCCTGGTCATCCCCCTGACTCAAAACAGCCCCAATGCCACAAGTGAAAGCATCCGTCTGGACCAAGAAATGGCAAGAGTAATCCAAGGCAACCGGGTTGGGATGGGTTGTCAACACAGCCTTCAGGTCACCAAAGATTTTCTGTCATTTGGAGGGGACCACTGAACTAGTCTGGGCATCTTCTTTCTGGTGATGGGGAACAAACCACAGTAATAATCTGTGGTACCCAGAAATGCCTACACCTGCCTCTTTCTCACCGTGGGGGGGGGGGCACTGCTTTATCGAGGTGACCTTGGACAGATCTGACCAGACCTTCCTACTCCCTACTCTGTGCCCTAGGTACTGCACCTCCCTTCTAGCAAACTGACACTTGGTAGGGTGATTGGACCGAGCCAGGCATATGGTTAGATGGTCCACATGTTCTGACCAATTATGGCTGAATATGGAAATATTATCCATGAACATATAGGTGAACTAGTGGCACTCACACAATAGGTGGTAAACAAGCCATTGGAAAGGGAAAAAGGGTAAACTGGTATAGCTCAAATGGAGGGGTGAATGCTGACTTCTCTCAAGAGATCTCAGCACGTGGGATCTACCATTACCCCTCAGACAGGACCAGAGTGGTCAGCAAGGTTATCTTTCCTAGCCTATTTAGCAGTTTATATTAGCTATGCATATGTTAAGCATCGGTAGTCAGCTTACCATTTAACCATCTGTAGTCAACACAAAAAAGGGTGGACCCGTCCTGGGAAACAGTACCATGAGAAACATCCAAGTATTATAGAATGACTGAATGACCCTAGCTCTATATTCTCATCCAGTTCCCTCCTTATATTGCCCTTCACAGACTCTGGGTCTCTACAAGAGGGCTGCTTCATTGTAGGAGTGTCAAGGATAAGGAACTTGTGAACCAGTACCTTCTTCCCACTCGGTCGGGGGGACAAGAACAAGCCTGGGCAGTGACTGAGCATCTCCTCAAACTGCTGTTGCTGGTCAACGAACAAATCAGTTGGGATAAGGGAAACAGGAGATGGGTCAGTAAGGGTAAGCATGTATGGTAGTGCCCCATCCTCAGAATCTTCTCCTTCTACTATGCATATAACCATTACAACACATATGGCACTACAGGGAGTTCTTTCCTTTAGTGGTCTCCTTCCCAAAACTAAAACTCCCATAACAGGTACAATGGCCCCCTCACTCACCGACCATACGAGAGTTCAGAGGGGGGGGGGGTCATGTGGACTCTTGAGGGACATCTCTGTTGGCAAAGAGGAGGTAGGGAAGCATATTTCCCAATCCTCCTCCTGATCTGCAAAGGCTCTAATCATAACCTTCAGGGTGCTATTAAACCCCTTATACAAGACATTGGTCTGTGGATGATAGGAGGTAGACAGCTAGGTCATTCCACTCTTTTTCCACAACTACTGTGTCAGCTAATCCATGAACTGGGAACACTAATCTGTCAAAATTTCACCCAGGTTGGGTGAAATGGCTATGGCATCAACCACTGTTTCTGCCCTAATGCAGCCAAGAGCTACAGTCTCCTGATACTGGGAGTCACAACTCACCACAATGAGGATGTATTTTTTGCCTGACTTAATCCTTGGCAAGGGACCAATGATATATACAGCAACTTGGTTGAAGGGAATCTTTAAAACTGGCATGGGCTGCAGGGGAACCTGGGGCACTTGCCCTTGACCCGCAGAGCACTAACAATTATCACATGAGGCACAGAAATTAGTGACATCTTGTGATATACTGGGCCAATAAAAGACCCGGGTCAGTCGATGATAAGTGCTGCAATTGCCCAGGTGCCATTACACATGATATGGACAATGGCAAGAAGGGCTGCCTGTACTTCTCGGGTTGACCAGCTATCATAGCACCCTCCAAATTTTCTCCGTTTGGCATCTGGCTTACTGCAGGTTGAGCTGGCTTTGAATACTCTAGCGATGGTCCATTTGACTTTGTTTTAGGTCACAATGGTTCCATAACGACACTCCACGGGTCCCAAGTCACTCGCCTACAATACATCATTTAGCAAGCCATTCCTGAATCCTACTTCTTTCATGCCCTGGCCCGTCAATATGAACCAGCGGTAAGGGGATGAATAGCTGCTTGCCCCCAGCTACAGTGTTTTCCATCCACTTCTTCAGGTCAGTGGAAAGGAACACTAGCCACAGGTGAATCAAGGTGAGGCATGGTCCAGTGTTCCTAAAACCACTGTAATAGAATGGATATAGAAACTGGGTCCACACAGGACTGGGTCAGAGGAAACTTTGGCTGGGGAGGTAAGGAGGACTGTGGTTGTAGTCACTCTTCTGGTTGGAGCTGTGGTCACAGCTGGGCTATTGGTCTCTTTAAGCTCTGGTCTAGGTAGAACAGTGGGGAGCAGAACACTGAATGAGGGAAGCACTTACACTTTCCTTTTGGTCTGCCAGGTGATCAACCTCTTCTACAGTGACAGGTTGTTTGTCTTTAACCCAGGCTCTAATGGCTAGAGGGCAAAGCTGGAAAATTGCTTCAGCACAATAACCTGTGCCGCTTTCTCAGTGGTCTGGATGGATGCCCCTGCCAATACCCATCAGAATCATAGCAGAGCTTCCACACCAGCTCCCCATGTGAGACTATGGCACATCATAAGGTCCCAGAATTGCTTCCAGTGATATTCATCAGCACACTCTTGACTTCATAGTAGTCTGTGAGATGATAGAGGATGACCCAGTAGGCTGTGCTGGCTTGCCCACTAAGCAAGTCCAGCAGGAATTGGACCCAGTCTTCGCCATTGACCCGTTGGAACCGGGAATGCAGCTCAATGCAATACAGAGAGCTGTCAAAGTGTCCCCACAGCACTATCAAATCGTTGAAAGGATCTATAGGGCAACTTTCTTGTTAGTTGGTTAGAAGCATCAGAGCTCTGGCAGTGATGTGGTGACTAGCTGACTCACTCCCTGGTGAAGTACTGACTGTACTTATCTGCTGCATTTTATGATGCAGTGATAGTCCTTCTCCAAGTAGGGTAATCTACTTTCAACCTTCTCGCCACTTCGAGGTCCTTAGCTCGGGAGAGGGAAGCCTCATAACTGGGGTCTCCCATATAGGCACACTCAAAGGCCTTGGGGATTCCCTGCTTCTCATCTAGAAGATGCAGCTTCACCACAAAGGCATTTTGGGTCTGGAGAGTTAGTACAGATGCTCACCTGCTACGGATCAGCTTACTCTTAGTTTGATGATGGTTAGCTCATCATACTGGGCCATCTTTACCGCTGCTTCCCCTTTCCCTGTCGCTTGACTTTTTCCCTTGATAGCAGAGATTCTGCCATTAGCACCAGTTTGTCATGAAGAGGGACCAGCTGGAATGGCCAATAAATGGACCCTACATGTTAGGTCCTCTCATTAGCAGGTTTCTGTGTATCAGTGCTAGGGATATGTGGAGAACAGCAATACAGTTCTGGATGCAAGATTTCTTGGTAGCTAAGACTGAAGCAAAGTGATTAAAAAGCTCTATTCCACTTCTCAGAAATAAATCTAAAAAGAAGCTCAGTAATTTAGTTAGTCTGGGTACAAAGGGTAATGCAATTAAAATAGGAAGACCAGCTAACCTGATCACTCTGCGGGAGGTCTTCAGTGCTAACTGCCCCATTATGTTAGTTTCACAATTGACATATTAGACCTGTACTTGCAAAAGATAATTGAATCATGGTATATAAATTAAAAGTCTACACAAAACTGCATATAAAAATATATACCAATAACAGGTATGTTTATCAGAGATATAATCAGAACAACAGAGTTTGTGTTTCTAACACATTACTCAAAACACACAGACAGATGTAGTATTCACTGGGAATGATGGTCTCCCAACCCTAGACAGTGCAAACAGGGGGAACCATGGTAATCGTAGTGGTAGCCCCGTGCTGGAAACAGCAAACACTGGATTAGTCTCCTATTGGTAAGAAAGAGAAGCAGGGACTACAGTACTTTACTACAGGCTTCTCTCCCATCAGTTAAGCCTATGCAGAATCATGAACAAATACATATGTTTGATAATTCAGAGTCTAACTAAGAGCATAATTATGTAGGAAAAATAATAAATCTAGTTTTTAATTAGAATTTTTTTTGAGAGGTTTCTTGGCAATTCTAGAGAGCTGTTGTTGCATTTACTGATGCAACGTCTTGCTCTTAGGAAGATATTTAACAAATACAAAATGAATTCCTATACCTCTTTATTCATATATTCCTAAACTGATTTTTCCATGGCATAAAAAGCTGCTAATGTTGTTAGTTTGATACATACTTGTCACGCAAGTGCCTTTTCTAACTACAGTGGTCATTAAAGCAGAGGAGAGCTCCTACTGTTCTTAAAAGCTGCTTTTGCACAGGGAACAGACGTAATTGTTTCAAGTTTTGCACCACTCATTTTGCATGCAAACAAACCATTTGCAATTTTGCAATATTTTAGAACTGTTGCTTTAATTGCACAATTTCCTAAGGATTCTTGTTTTAAAGTAATTATTAAGCTAATATAAAACAATATTTTCAATAGGCATAAAATGTGCAATGTTCTTGTAAAACGTACATTCGCATGTATGGAACAAAACAATGAACAGCTGTTTGATTTGGCTCTGCACCAAATTTTAGATTTAAGATACATTAGAACAAAACAGGCACAATGCCTTACAAGTGTACCACCTACGCTGGATTTGGCATACTGTTCTGATGTGGATGTAAATTACTGGCTTGATTTATTCAATAATGTTTTACAGGCAGATGAACTGAGTCTTAACAGAGGTCATTTTTTTCTCTGCAGCAGTTTACAAGAAAGAACTGTAGAGTTGTCAGAAGAAAAGAACTCCCTGTGCTAACAGAAGAACAGCCTGGTGATATTGCATTACTTTTGTTTTCCTCAACAGTCATGCAACTCCTTTTGATAATAAACTTTACTTTATTCATCACCAGTATGTCTTCACAATTTAAAATCGGAGTAAATGCATTTCTAAAGACCTGCTGAGGCTCATATTTTGAACCTTTTAATGAAGGTGGCTTTCATTTTCTTCAGTTTTGTTGAATGAGAAAGACAGCATATGAGTCCCTTTGGGGGTGTATTATATATACATAAAAACATTAGTGTTGTTAACAATGGGGAGTTTCAGCTAATACTGCTACTCAAAGACTTCAGTGGAAATAGAATAACTCCCTTTATTGTAATCTTTTCTGCAAGTGAGGATGAAAGCATGCTGACTGTTTCCTTACATTTTCATCTTAAGATGCAATACTTTTCCGGCTAAATAGCAAACAGTGCAAAAAGATGTGCAGAAGCTTACTGTGAATATATGGGAGGTTACTAAATAAACTTGATAGGAAAATAGCTTTTATGAAATTGATTCAGAAAAGATGTTTAAGTTTAATAAATGAGTGGTATTTGCTGTAGGGACTTAATGAAGAAGCTAACATACATTTTATTTATTTATGTATTTAGTTATGTATTTATTTTTTCATACAGTTTATTTAGTTCTAAGAAAAAAATATGAAATAAAAAAGTAGTAAATATAATGCAATACAATAAAATATTCTGTATATAATATTATTTAAAGAGCTGTAAGTGATTATTAAATATTAAAATATATTATTGTCATGATAGCCCTGGACTTTGGACTTTTGTTTGGACTGTTTTGGGGCTTACCGTGACCTGACGTACATCTGGACTCCCTTTGTTCTGGACTATGGAGCATTTTTAGGCTGAAGGGACAGTTTCTGATGCACCCGCAAAGGGACCAGTAGGATGTTACATTTTTACATTTAGGCTTGTTTAACATCTGTGTGATATGTATTGTACTACCTGAGGGTAAATAATGTTTATTGGGTGAACATCACTTTAAAGGCTGATCTCAAGTACCCCTTCCTAGTCCACATAACCTGATTAGTGTTAATTAGAAGGGCTACACCTGTAATGTTTCGTAGGTAGCTGTCTAATAGGATTAACATGTCTAATGGCTAATCCCATCAGGAAGAGAGGAGGTCAGACATCAGACTGAGAGACACCTCCTTATCAGCTAACACCCATGAAACCTCACACCCACAGAGGTATTATTTCCTCGTGATTGGCAGGTGGCTACAAACACAATACCCATATTGTATGAGTGCCCCCCTGCTGTTGTATTGTATCTTTGGTATAAAACTGTGTTTGTGGAATCTCTTTTGCTATCCCCATCATTGTGTGCCTCCAATTTTCCCAGCAGCAGAGTCTTCTCTAGGGAATCCTGTCTTCTCATGAGATGGCCAAAATATTTCCTTCCTTATGGTCCAGCTCTCACATCCATATGTTACAACTGGGAATACCATAGTTTTAACTATGAAGACCTTTGTTGATATCTCTCACAGGATCATCTTCTAGGATTTTGAACAGTCCAGCCGGGATTCCATCAGTTGCTGCATCCTTGTTATCAGCAAGGCTTCCTAGGGCCATGCCACTTCACTATCCAAGATGTCTGGCTCCAGCTCATTGGGCAAACTATTGAGGTTATCAATGCTTTTAAAGTCTTTCCTATATAGATATTTTGTGTTTCCATGCCACATATTCTTTATTAGATATGCTTCTGTCAAATCCCTAGCATTTTTGTCTTTTATCACTCCCACTTTTGCATGGAAGATTCCCTTGAGATTTCCTATTTTTTTGGAGATCGATTGACTTTCTTATACTGTTATATTCTTCTATCTCTTTACTTCACTTGGTATACAATGTCTCCTTGTCTCTTCTTGCTGCTGTCTGGAATTCCACATTGATGTGGACAAATCTTTTTTCTATTTCCACTAACAATAATGTTTCTTCTGGCTACTTTCAAAGCCTAATCAGACTGCCAGTCTGCCTTCTTAGTTTTAGTTTTTTATCTTCCATGTCTAGTTCCTTACCTCTACTGAATATTCACATGGGATATTATTTATTTCATATCTGATTGGTCTGATGATTTTTCCTCTTTTCTTTAGTTTATTTTTCTACTTTGCAAGAAGAAGCTCATGATCTGAGCTGCAGTCAGCTCAATGTCTTGTTTTTACTGACTGTATAGAACTCCTCCATCCATGACTACAAAGCATATAGTCAATCTGATTTCTATATTATCCATATTCTCCATATGATGATGTCCATGTGTAGAGTCATCTCTGAAGCTGTTGAAACAGGGATAATTGACATAATTCTAGTAATGTCTGACCTGTTTACTCCAAGACAGTGAAGGCCAGTGGAAGTTTCTTTCTAAGAGCTCACATGTCCTACTCATACCTAGATGACCAAACATTGGTGCCTCATGTGCCATTAAGCTTAGTAAGTTTACATTTTAATTTTCAGGAAGAAAGAGCTTTCCATACTGAGTAGACAGGTTATTGGACATCTCAATATGTAAAAAAAATGTTTGTAATTCTGACTTTTTTAGAGTTTACAGAATAGTATCAGGAGTCACAAATTCTGCTTCATCTGGTATATTCACAGGCACCAGATCCCTCTACCAGTGAACATTAGGGGACACATTTTAACCTATTATTCGCCTGCTGTGTCTTCCTCAGCCAATAGGAGAGCACTGATTTCATTGCAGGTATGTGGCCCACCCACCTGCTTCCTGCTGCAGTGTCTGGTGTGTGCTGTGCTGCTGTCCCACCCAAACCAGAGATCAGCATAGATAGAGCTGATGCTGTGTATGTGAAACCTGCATCTGTCACCAGAGAAAGTGAGAATGCGCTGTGCAGAGAGACTCGTATTTGGAAATGCATAGTACCTTCTTTGCAGTTCAATACAAATGTGTCATCTGCCTGAGCTCCATCCTGGTTGGCCAAAAATAATTATGAATGTTATTCTAATTTGGAGGGAGTGTTTACCCTAATTTTTAACTGTCAGAAAGTACAAGATATTTTGCTAACTTCAAGTGTTTAAATATTTATTTTGGTATTTTTTCATATTATTTTTTTCATACACTATTAATTCTCCTCTATCAGATGCACTAATACTCCGGGAAACTTAGATATGTCTTTAACTTAAAATTTACAATTCTTTAGCAGTTGATGTCTTGATCAATGTTCTCTGTTAATTAATAGATACAGCTTAGCATGGCACAACTTTGCTGAATCAATTTATACTGGCCGCAAATTTATTTTCAAAATAAGTATGTCCCATCATTATGTCTTATTCCTGTCTGACCCATTGACTGGGCATCCCTTTTCCATTTCATACATGGTTTATTACATTGCTTTTACTTTTATGATAGAAATTCCAATATATGTTGCCACTCAATTGTTTTTGACTCTTTTCATTTCCCTTTCCTTTAACCACAAGTCCACCCCTTCAGTTCCTTTTGATAACCTACTTACATGAAAGGCCCTCTCCATCATCTCTTTGGGGATATTTCTGAAACAATCAGATAAAGCTCCAAGGCCTACACAATTGTATCAGCACTAATGTAGTGTATTGCATTGAATGCCCCTGCCAATTAAAATATATTGGCATAACAACGAGACAGCTAAGACGCACATTGGGTGAACACATTTGAAATATTAAAAATAGTAGTAATGACTTGGAGAGAAAAAGAACATTGACAAGTGTAGCCCAACATTTTGTATCGACTCACAATTCCAAACCCAACTGAAGTGCTTTGTTCTGCAAACAATAAATCTTGGTATCAGAAAAGGAAATGCAGAAAAAGAATTTTTACACGCTTAAACTCATTGGATTGTACAACTAAATACCTTTATACCAAAGGGCTCAAATGAGAATTGCAATTTTATGATATACACATAGTTGTACTAGGGTTTACAGAGATAAATATATTCATTAGGATACTAAGGTCTTTCCTGCCAATCAATTCCCTTATCATACTATAGGGCCACTATTTCTTTCTCCCTTTTTTTTTTTTTTTTTTCTTTTTTTTATTATATAACTTGTTATTACATCTAGATAACATACTAGGCAGGCCCTATTGGTTGCTTACTGAGGAAACTTTGTTGATAATATTGAATTAACAAGATTCAAAATAAGTTTTACAGATTCAGAATTACTAAATATTGCGTAATATCCTTACTCTCCAATGTTCTCATATTCTGACTCTCCAATTGCATAAACATTAATGAAAAATAAACTCTTTATTATAACTTTCACAATTTAAACACATATCTCTTAGGTAGTTAAAATTCATTATTCACTATTGAGAATAGTGGTATATTCGCAACATTGAAGCATCAGAAAAAAATATATATAGATTATTTCTCTCTCTGTATTTCGTTAAGACAAAGGAAGTTGTATTACTATATTTTAATCATAAAATTGAATTTTGTTTGAGATGGCCTCTTAAACAGTAATCCTTTTCTGATATTGTTATTTTAATTAACATTAATTTATTTTTATTTATATTTATGTCCTTAAGTTATCACTGTGATTGATGCCTCTATTCTATGTGCAATAATTGGTATCTGCACTTGGCAGTCTATATAGACATAATTAATGTGAGAGTAAATACACAAACAGAAGGAAAGCATTGACTCTTTATTATATCATGTATTATAAACAAATATACAGTGCCTTGCAAAAGTATTCACCCCCCTGGGCATGTTTTGTGTTTTGCTGCCTCACAACCTGGAATTAACATGGGTTGTTTGACGATTTGCATCATTTAATTTACAGAACATGCCCACAACTTTGAAGATGTTTTTTTTTTTTTTTATTGTGAAGCAAACAACAAATAGGACAAAATAACAGAAAAAAGTAAATTTGCGTAACTATTAACCCCCCTAAAGTCAATACTTTGTAGAGCCACCTTTTGCGGCAATCACAGCTCCAAGTACCTTTAGGGCAAGTGTCTATGAGCTTGCCACATCTTACCAGCAATCTTTAAGTCTGACCACAGATTTTCTATTGGATTGAGGTCTGGGATTTGACTAGGCCATTCCAACACATTGGATCTGTTCACTATATATTAGACTCTTTCATACTCCTTTATTACACACAGGAGAGGTCTACTGCTTGCATTTTGTTTATAGATCGTTTATAGAGTGTTTATATATTTTTTTCCTTTTCTTTCCTATAAGTTTATCCTCCCACTTTTTGATATAGTCCCATGATTTTAGTAACAGATATATGAGGACATTTTTGAGGATATCAAGGAAAAAAAGTATTGCTTAGCTATACTTACCTTATTGTCCTTTTATATATAGATTTTTCCTTTATCTTTTCTCTTTATTAACTTACATCTTTTTTTTTTTTTTTTTGTTATTTCATGTCTTTATACAGGTGCTAGGCACCAATTTTTTGTAATCATTTATTATTTTATTATAGTTATTTAATCTATTTGTTTAATCCAATTAAGTTGCTATATTATTTCAAGCAGGTTTGAATTCTTCTAAACAAATAAAATGGTAGAATCAAATAAATGGGATTATGAGACACTAGTAAACGAAGCTCAATCAACATCTGTATGGGAAGGAACAAATGTAATTCAGGAAAACAAACAAGACATCCTTACAAATTTCAAGATATTACAGAGAGTACTTAAAAAACAAATCAAATCCATCTGGGAAATTAGCAATCTTGAGAATTATATAATAAATGGGCTAATAACCAGAGGACTGCAAATACAGATAGTACCACCACAACATCTGTTGGAATTGGAATTTGTAAAGAAATGGACAGATACTGTGACTAAATGTTCTATGCATCTTATGACAATAATAGTAGACAAAGAACGTAAGAACTTAGAACTATTACACAAAAAAGTAAATGAAGGTAATCTGGATACTGATAAATTTAAAAGGAGTCAAGAACATGAGAAATGGCTAATAAAAATGAATGACTGAATCTGGAAAAATATAAAAGAGATTTAATCAGACGTAAACAAACCAAATTCAATAGAGACAAAAATGACTTGCAACAGGGCAAAGTGTATAAAATTACCAATATTAGTAAAACTGAAGAAATTAAAGATATGACTTCATCTGAATACTCTGAAACTGATGGACAAACAGATTTAGACGACACAAGACCTGGTTTACAGATAAATACCTTGACTACCAGGGCAATATATAATCAAGCATCTTTTGATACTTTTTTAGAGAAGGGGCAAGGCCAAAAACCTTGAGGGAGAGGGAGAGGGAGCTCAAAAACACAATCGAGAGCAAGAAAAAACAACCAGCAGACCGAAAAACTTGAGTTATAACTTCTCCCTGAGAAACCATAAAACAAAAGAATATCAAACCCCCTAAAAAAAAAAGAAAATGAAGAAAGGAAAAAATTAGCTGATGAAAGTCTCATTAAAAATCTTACAGATATTAAACTGAGAGATTCGCAAAAAAAGATACTGACCAGAGGACTGTCATTTATTCCTTTGAATTAAACAAACCTTTTTACAAACATAAAAGACATAAACCTATTTGTGAGGAAATTAGCTTTAAAAAAATTCTTCTATGAGAAACATAAAAAAAGACTAGAAGAAATCGGTCTAACAATTGAAGACAAAGATACTCTGGAAAATTTAATGATGCTACTTGGTTAAGAGAGTCCAAATGAAAATGAACGAAAGATATTCAAAAAGAACAGTAAATTTACTCTGAATTGAAACATTATGGAAACCTTCAAACATTCCTCAAACTAGTAAGTAAAGATCTTGAGAGTTTAGATCTAATAACAAACATTAATGTCTCAAACCAAATAAATATTAATATTTCAATTGATGAAAGAAGAGCTATAGAAGAAATAACAATCTGGATATCAAAATTAAAAGAGCAGATAAAGGGGGTAATATAGTCTTAATGAAGAAAGAAAAATATCTAGAAATGTGTTTAACCCTCTTACAAGATCGGAACACATATGAAGTTCTGCAAAAAAATCTCTCGTGGCAATACTTTACTGAATTACAATCACTCCTTTTACAAGCCATGGGAGATGGGATTATTACTAAGGCTAATTATGAATATCTCCTTCCTAAGGACCCGATGGCTGCCACCTCTTATGAGCTACCAAAAGTTCATAAACAGCGTATACCAATTCCAGGCAGACCAATCGTATCAAGTATCAATTGTCTTATGGAAAAGATAAGTCAATGTATTGACTATGAGTAGTTCAAAGAAATTGTGAGAAGTCTACCATCTTTTTTACAAGATTCAAATATAGAAGGGATGGAACTTCCTTCAACTGCCATACTAGGGTCTGCAGGTATTGAAAAACTTTATAGCAGTATCCTGAATGATCAAGGCATAAAAGCAGTTAAAATTATCTTGATATGAGGAGCTCAAGTAATATTAAAAGGAATAAGTAAGTTTATTCTTGATCTATTAGAATTTATTCTCATGAGAAACTTCTTTATTTTCAATGGAAAATGGTATCATCAAATAAGGGGCATAGCGATGGGAACATGCTGTGCCCTGAGTTACGCTAATCTTTTCCTAGGCATGTGGGAAAATACTAAAGTTTTCTGCGACGATATCAATACAGATAAGGTTCTACTGTGGAAGAGATACATCGATGACGTCCTTATCTGTTGGGATAGAGACAAAAAGAGTTTTACGCTTTCATAGCCTTACCTTATCACAATAAAATGAACATTAAACTTACATGAGAAGCGGATGAAAGAGAAATAAATTTTTTAGATCTAAAGATCATGAAATCAGATAATGGAAAAATACATATTACTCTGTATAGGAAAGAAACGTCTACAAATACAATACTGTCATGGGAAAGTCAACACCCTAGACCACAGAAGGCAGGTATACCAATAGGTCAGTATGTGAGACTCCGCCGCAACTTTGACACGACAGAGGAGTTTAAATTAAAGGCTGACGAACTAAAAGCTAGACTTAAAAATAGAGGTTATCCGAACAGAATCTTGAAATCTGCGTTTCAAAAAAGCAATAAGTATGGAATGAACGGAATTACTGTTTAAAAAACAAGAAAAAGAAGAAAGTATTAGATTCATTATGTCATACGGAACAGATAACAAACAAGTTAAAAACATCATGAAGAAACATTGGCATCTTATATATGAGGACGAAGCATTAAACACTGTATTAACAGGCTATTCCAGTATTACAAATAGAAGAGGAACAAATTTGGGCGATAAATTAGTGAAAAGCTTTTTTGTGAACAAAAGGGAAGAAAAAAGGAATTGGCTTACACAAACTAAAGGCTTATATAGATGTGGTAACTGTCGGGCCTGTCAATATACAAAGCCTGAAAAATCCTTCTGCCATCCCTATACCAATAAAGAATTTCCATTAAATTATTTTTATAATTGCCTATCTACACACTTAATATACATTATAATATGCAAATGCAAAACATTATACGTAGGCAAGACCATCAGACAGATAAGTCGACGAATATTGGAACATGTGTCCTCCATAGTAAATGGTTTGGACACACCAATTTCCAGACATATTAGACTATACCATTACGGCGACATAAAATGTCTGGAATTCCATATTATAAATGATTTGAAAGTCAATATAAGAGGTGGAGACATTAACCGAAGACTCATGCAAGAGGAATGTAAATGGATCTATCTTATGGGCGCACAAGGCCCATGGGGTCTGAATGAAGGTTTTCCTTTTAGCCCATTCATTTGATTTTAAACCACACCAACAGTGATTATTGAATAAATAAAGTCGAAATTTCAGGAAATATGCCTCAAAACATTATATTAAGAGAGATTAATTTATGCTCACTCTCTTTTTTTAAATAAAAATATCTATTATTAAATTGAATGACCTTATTGAACACTAAAATCTTTAAGGGACTATACTATATATAACAGTCCCCTTTAATTTCATCTTCCTACCTGTCTAACGACTTCTAAGAGCAAATCTTAAACTATCCCTATAAAGTGATTTTTTCTGTTAGTTAATTTTAGGAAATAGAATTAACTATTAAGTGCAAAAGGAAGTGGTTATTAATGAATAATAAAAATGTGTTCCTTTTAAGTATTGTATATACCTCTTATGTCTTACATCTTTTTTTGTTTTTGTTTTTATCTCTATATACAGGTTCTAGGCACCAATTTTTTGCAATCATTTATTATTTTATTATAGTCCTTCCAACACATTTACATGTTTCCCCTTAAACCACTCAAATGTTGCTTTAGCAGTGTGTTTAGGGTCATTGTCCTGCTGGAAGGTGAACCTCTGTCCTAGCCTCAAATCACGCACAGAGTGGTACAGGTTTTGCTCAAGAATATCCCTGTATTTAGCACCATCCATCTTTCCCTCAACTCTGACCAGTTTCCCAGTCCTGGCTGCCTAAAAACATCTCCACAGCATGATGCTGCCACCACCATGTTTCACCTTGGGGATGGTGTTCTTTGGGTGATGTAATTTGTTGGGTTTGAGCCAGACATAGCATTTTCTTTGATGGCCGAACAGTTCAATTTTAGTCTTATCAGACCAGAGCACCGTCCTCCATACATTTTGGGAGTCTCCCACATGCCTTTTCGTAAACTCAAAATGTGCCATTTTGTTTTTTGTTGAAAGTAATGGCTTTCTTCTGGCCAACTCTATGCAGCGTATGGCTTATTGTCGTCCTATGTACAGATACTCCAGTCTCTGCTGTGGAACTCTGCAGATCCTCCAGGGTTACATTAGGTCTCTGTGCTGCCTCTCTCATTATTTCCCTCCTTGAGTTTTGCTTAGGTGTTGCAGCCACTGGGGCCTTTCAAAAAAGGTCTGTATATGTAATGACAGATCATGTGACACTTAGATTGCACACAGGTGGACATCATTTCACTAATTATGTGACTTCTGAAGGTGATTGGTAGCACCAGAGCTTTATATGGGCTTCATAACAAAAGAGGTGAATACATACGAACATGCCAATTTTCTATTTTCAATTTTTAAAAATAGTTTAATGTATATATTTTTCTCATTTCACTTCAACAACTTAGACTATTGTCTTCTGATCCATCACCTAAAATTCAGATTAACAAAACATTGAACTTAAGGCTGTAATGTAACAAAATAGGTAAAAAGTCAAGGGGGGTGAATACTTTTGCAAGGCACTGTATTCTATAAACATTGATTTTTGAGTCTCTCATTCTCTCAGATTGTGAGATCCCCTTTGACAGATATGTGAGACCCTATGTTAGGTACATCTAGAGAGAGCAGCGTCTGCACACCAGTAGAGTTTTGTTGCTGGGATTGTTGAGATTCCATGTGGATTGTCCTCGGTTTTCGAGAACCTGCTAATAAAGAAGAATATATATGACTATAAGAATCCTGTCCAATGATTGACTTATCTGGATTATAAAAAGCTCTTCCACTCCATCACTGTCAGGTCCCCTCGAAGAACCAGCGAAACGTGCGTCGGCCCGTTCCAGGACGCTCACAGATGACGTCAGACCCTACAGGTCCATGCTGACTTCAAGCTGGTCCCGTCGTGGCAGCCTGCTTCTAACTTAAACTGATTAAAGGACTATCATATTGTGATGGGCATCAGAATGAATTTTACTAAAAGATAAATGTTATTAGACCTATTGAAGTTGTAGAAAATTACTTTATTATTAAAATTGTATTATATTGGTGGTAAGAAATTTTGCTCTGTTGGTGGATTTGTATACTCTGCCAAGTTCAGGTAAAGAGTCTTATTGAAAGAGTCTGTATCATAGAAATGATTAACTCGTTTGTTATATTATATTATATTAATATCTGTTATAGGTTGGAGTTAGCTGAGATTTTCCATCATAGTGTCAGTTTGCTTTCTAATTTTATAGACAGTGTAATTCAAATCTTCCTAGCCTTACAACAGGACAACAGGATCTCTATTGAATGTCTTCATAATTCTATTTGTTTAAATATATTTTGAGTCTCCAATATATTTCAAATTTACTGCACTACCCAGGTATGCTTTTGTTGCTACCATTCATAATCACTAACTAATATATAATTCCTATATGTAGCACTATGTATTCCTCTATGTATTTATTATTAGTTTGTATTTAAACTTAACACTATTTAGCACTTTTAATTTTTCTTAAGGTTATGGCATATGCCTATCTGGGATTTGTGCAATATAATTTGAAACAATATATCTATAAGTAATGAATTTATAATCTTCATTAAGAAGATACTATTTTTGATAGTCCTTAGCAGACTGGAATTATAGTAATTGATAATATATAGAGTTTTATTGAATTTTATCTCTATCGTAATTATTCTTGGAAGCTAATGGTCATTTTTTTTTTTTTTAAGCTCTGTAGTTTTCATTCTTATATTATTTTTTTGATGTAATAAATGTGTTTATTTTATACATTTTCCTTGTGTGATATTATTCATGGTTTCAATTAGATACTTAAGTGTCTTTCCACTTTTTCTCTATATACAATTACACTTACTAATTGTTTTGTTCTAGTTATTTGAATATTTCTTGTTATTATGGAACCTGTCCCTATGTAGCCTTAGAAGGTATCTACTCTTTTTATATTTTATCTTCAAGCATATCATATTCCAATTTGTTTTCACATTATTAAGGTATTATATGTAAGCCAGAGGTTTACAGATATATTATATTCTCTTACAATTTCTTTATTTGTTTAATATTTCCTCTTGAATATAGGTCTCTAACATATTTCATTTTATCCCCTCAGATCTTTCTACTATTTTTTGAGTCAAATTTTTCATATGTAAATCTGATTATAGGTTATAGGAGAGGGAAGTGTTAACAGACCATATTTTTTATTTAGTTTATAACACATCTTTATTCCAGATCTAACCATTTCAAGAGACTGTTTTAAAGATATATATTCTTTTCTATACCAGATTATAAATTTGATGTTCATATTAGTCATTGTAGATTTTTCAATATACCCCAATTTTGCTGGATGTATGGGAAAACCCCATTCTAATATTTGTGATAGTCTAGTTGCTTCATAATATTGAAATATTGATAAAGCTGCTAGACCTCCATTAGAAATATCCCTATTTACTATTTTCTAGGTTATACATGGATTTTTATCTCTATAAACAAATTTATCTAGCACACTTTGTTTTTTCTTCAAAATACATTTTGGAATTTCTAATGGGATAGCTCTCTTTTGGCAATAAGACCATTTTGATTGCTGATCTTCTTCCAAGCCAGGTTAATGGTAAATCTTTCCATTTTAATTTAAAAAATTTAATCTGAACTAGTTTATTTAGATTTGGTGTAAAAATGATCCCTAAATAGGAGATCTTATTTTATTGTATACTAGCGAATTGCCCGTAAAAAAAATGACGGCAATGAAATTGTAAGGTAGCTAATGCTGTTTGGTGTGTAATAATGAAATATATAATACATTAATAAAAGAATATACTTTACCTATTTTGAAGCATTGTGTTGAAGAGCTGGCAATGTGTTTTGATGTTGCTGCAGCATTAGTGGTGTGGAGCTGGTTTGTAAGCATGAGGAATGTGTGCAGTGTAATAGTGTGCGTGCACGAGACCAAACCGTTAGCGTAGTCGTGTACTTCTGCATTGTCGTAAAATGGCGGGTAATGTGTGGTATGCGTCTTAGCGGAATATCTGTAGGTCTTTTGCGAGTTTGTTGTGGTGTTTTGCGAGTTTAGAGTGCTGTAGCCTTGTTTTCGTTTTGTTCGGCAGCCATTTTTTCTCTCGCTGAGAGAATTTTCAAGTGTCTAAACCCTTTTTTATTTTGAGTTAAATGAAGGTGTAAGTTGCTTTTTTGAGGTCCTGGATGCTCCCTCTTGCTGTAGGTAAGCTTTTTATGTATGTGTTGTGTGTATTTCTTGTGTTTTTAATTTTTTCATGTATGCGGGTTGCGGACAATTTTTGCGAGGTCGTAATGTGTGCTAACGTGTTTCGTATGTTGTTTGCGTTTGTAGCCTCGTTTTCGTTTTGTTTGGCGGCCATTTTTTCTCTCTCTTAGCGATTTTTTTTGTGTGTAAACTCTTTCATTTTGAGTTAAATTAAGGTGTAAGTTGCTTTTTTGAGTTCCTGGATGCTCCCTCTTGCTGTAGGTAAGCTTTTTATGTATGTGCTGTGTGTATTTATTGTGTTTTGAATTTTTTCATGTTCGCGAGTTGCGTCCGATTGTTGCAAGGTCGTAATGTGTGTTAACGTGTCTCGTATCTTGTTTGCGTTGCGAGGTAAAGTTTGCGAGGGTCGTAGTTGGTGTGTCGTGTTGTTTGCGTTGCAACGTAAAGTTTGCGACTCAACAGAAACAGCCCTCACAAAAGTCCCCAATGACTTGCTAACCGCCAAATCAAAGGGTCACTTATCCATTCTAATTCTCCTGGATCTCTCTGCTGCCTTCGACACAGTTGACCACCCTCTTCTAATCCAAACTCTCCGCTCATTTGGCATCCAGGGCACAGCTCTTTCATTGTTCACATCCTATCTTAAAGATCGTACATTTAGTGTCTCCTTCTCTGGCACATCTTCTTCACCTCTCCCTCTGTCTGTTGGTGTTCCCCAAGGTTCTGTTCCAGCCCCCCTCCTCTTCTCCATCTACACCTCCTCCCTTGGCACCCTCATAAAATCCTTTGGATTTCAGTATCATCTCTATGCAGATGATACTCAAATCTACCTCTCTGCACCCGATCTATCCCCCTCTCTTTTAGCTCAAGTTTCCAACTGCCTCTCTAGCATATCCTCCTGGATGTCTACCCCTCAACTCAAACTCAACATGTCTAAGACTGAACTCCTAATCTTTCCACCCTCTACTACAGCTTCCACTCCTCAAATATCTCACTGTTGACAACGCCATCATCACTGCAGCTCCTCTCTGTCAATCACTCCACTGGCTTCCCATAGTTCACCGAATCACATTTAAAATCACGACTCTAACATATAAAGCCCTCAACAACAATGCAACCCCTTATGTCTCTGCTCTTGTTTCAAAATACTCTCCCAACCGCCCCCTTCATTCTGCTAACGACCTTCTTCATTCCTCCTCTCTCATCACCTCCTCTCACTCCCGTCTTCAAGACTTTTCTCGTGCTGCCCCTACTATTTGGAACTCCTTGCCTCGCTCCATTAGATTATCTTCCTGCCTCAAAACCTTTAAAAAATTACTAAAAACACACCTGTTTAAAAAGCTTATCACCTTCGGCCTTTATAATTACAACTGCACACTCCACAGTTTAATAACACTCCCACCCACAATCTACAGTACAACACACAGACCCCTCCAATTGACTAAACAAATTGCATTCACGTTGCCATTTTGCATTTGTCACCCTCTTGTATCACACCTAAACCCTTAGATTGTAAGTTTGCGAGTTTTCAATTGTGTGTTCGTGTCTTGGAAACAAGCACTATGTACATTTGATTATATGCTCAAAAACAGGGCCCTCCATTCTTTATAAGGTGTTAAGTTTGTTTTTTGCCATGTACTAAACCCTTTTACAGCGCTACGGAATATGTTGACGCGATACAAATAAAGATAATAATAATAATAATAATATTATGTTCAATAATTCTAATACTTTCCGCTAGAGTTTCTATTAATAGTGCAAATATCAAGGGGGAAACGGGACACTCCTGCCTAGTGCCGTTGTGGATTTCAAATTTTCGTGTTTCAAATTCTATACCCGTAACATAGGTTAATGGATTACTGTAAAGTGCTCCCATAGCTTTTATTAC
This sequence comes from Discoglossus pictus, assembly GCA_027410445.1. Lineage (NCBI taxonomy): Eukaryota > Metazoa > Chordata > Amphibia > Anura > Alytidae > Discoglossus > Discoglossus pictus. Next base: position 150,519,020 of record CM050165.1, read on the forward strand.
AGATCCTTAAAACACATATTTTTGTAGAACCAGGTCCATGAACACTGAGTTGACCCTGTCAAAAGCTTTCTCTGGATCTAATGACAGGTACAAAAGTGGGGTGTTCATGGACCTGGCCCATGACACTATATCAAGAAATCTTCTTGTATTATCAGTCGTCTGCCTATTCTTTACAACTCCTGTCTGGTCTAGATTGATTAAGTCCGGAAGAATACCACTCAGCCTTGTGGCCAAAATAGTCAAATACATTTTAATATCTGTATTCATTAATGATATAGGCCTATCATTTTTACATTGAGATATATCATTGCCTTTTTTTGGAATTGTTACTATTGATGCTAAAAGCATTTCCGGAGTAGCCATTCCTTTCTGTTTAATTTCATTAAATACCTTTTCCAAGTTTTCAGTCAAAATGGAAGCAAACAATTTATAATATTGATTGGTAAAGTCATCTGGGCCAGGTGCTTTAGCCACTTTTAAATCTGATATAGCTATTTGTATTTCTTTAATTGATATTTTCCTATTAATTATTTCTAACTGTTGTTCTGTTATTGTAGGTAACTTTATATTATTAAAAAAATCTACTATTTCCTGTTCACTATGTTTAACAACCTCTCCTTCCTCTTCCAAATTATTGAAAAAAAATATTGGCAATTTCTTCTGGTTTCCTGCATTGTTTTCCTTTTTTATCTTTTAACATATCAATTATTTTTTGAGTCTCTTTTTTATTGAGTTTATTTGCTGAGAGTAAACCCGGTTTGTTGTCCAAAAAGTATTGTTTTTGTTGGGCTAGCAATATAGCTTTATCAACTCTCAATTGATCTATTTTCCTTATTTGTAGATTAATTTCATTTAAGTCATTTATATTTATCTGATTTTATTATCCCCTTCTATTTTGGTCAATTTCAGATGAAATTCTCCCAAAGTACTGTTTATACTCGAGTATAAGTCGAGTTTTTCAGCCCTTTCTTAAGGCTAAAAAGGGCCCCCCTCAGCTTATACTCGCATAAAATAGGTGCCTCGGCTTATACTCAGGTCGGCTTATACTTGAGTATATACGGGTAGCTCCTCTTTATTTTTTCCATTGTTTATCCCATTGTTTATCCCCTCAGCTTATACTCGAGTCACTCTCCCCCGTGTCTCTCTAACCCCCCCGTGACTCTCTATCCCCCCGTGTCTCTCTAACCCCCCCGTGTCTCTTTCCCTCCCCCCTCCTCATCCTCAACCCCCCCTCATTCTAACCCCCCTCATACTACCCCTCTAAATACCCCCTCTCCCCTCACTTACCCGCTCCGGCCTCCGCTCCTTCCCGGTCTTGACGTGGCACGCATGTGACGTCACGGCATGTGCCGGCACCCGGTATATGCTAATGATGTGGCACGCATGTGACGTCACATGCGCACCGGGTCAAGAAGGAGCGGAGGCCGGAGCAGGTAAGTGAGGGGAGGGGGGGGATATTTAGAGGGGTAGTATGAGGGGGGGTTTAGAATGAGGAGTGGGGTTTAGAATGAGGGGGGGTTGAGGATGAAGAGGGAGGTTGAGGAGGGGGTTGAGGATGGGGGGGTTGAGGTTGAGGAGGGGGTTGAGGATGGGGGGTTGAGGTTGAGGAGGGAGGTTGAGGAGGGGGTTGAGGATGAGGAGGGGGGCTGAGGATGAGGAGGGGGCCTGAGGATGAGGAGGGGGGCTGAGGATGAGGAGGGAGGTTGAGGATGAAGAGGAGGGTTGAGGAGGGAGGTTGAGGAGGGTGGTTGAGGTTGAGGAGGGAGGTTGAGGAGGGAGGATGAGGAGGGGGAGGGGGCTGAGGATGAGGAGGGGGTCTGAGGATGAGGAGGGGGGCTGAGGATGAGGAGGGAGGTTGAGGAGGGAGGTTTAAGAGGGAGGTTGAGGAGGGAGGTTGAGGAGGAGGAGGGTGGATGAGGAGGGAGGATGAGGAGGGGGGTTGAGCATGGGGGGGTTGAGGTTGAGGAGGGGGTTGAGGATGGGGGTAGAGGTTGAGGAGGGAGGTTGAGGAGTGGGTTGAGGATGGGGGTTGAGGTTGAGGAGGGAGGTTGAGGAGGGGGTTGAGGATGAGGAGGGGGTTGAGGATGAGGAGGGGGGCTGAGGTTGAGGATGGAGGTTGAGGATGAGGAGGGAGGTTGAGGAGGGGGTTGAGGTTGAGGAGGGGGTTGAGGAGGGGGTTGAGGATGAGGAAGGTGGTTGAGGTTGAGGAGGGGGATGCGGATGGGGGGGTTGAGGATGAGGATTGGGGGTTGAGGAGGGGGTTGAGGATGGGGGGGTTGAAGATGAGGATGGGGTTGAGGAGGGGGTTGAGGAGGAGGGGTTTGAGGATGAGGGGATTGAGGAGGGAGGTTGAGGATGAGGAGGGATGATGAGGAGGGAGGTTGAGGATGAGGAGTGGGGTTGAGGAGGGAGGTTGAGAATGAGGAGGGGGAAAGAGACACAGAGAAGTTAGAGGGGGGAAGAGACACAGGGAAGGGAGAGGGGAGAAGAGACACGGGAGAGAGAGGCGGACACAGAAGGCACAAGAGGGACACAGGGGGCAGCACATTTCCCACCCTCGTCTTATACTCAAGTCACTCATTTTACCCAGTATTTTGTGGTAAAATATGTGCCTCGGCTTATACTCGGGTCGGCTTATACTAGAGTATATACAGGTAGCTCCTCTTTGTTTTTTCCATTGTTTATCCCATTTTATCATAAGACCTCTAACGTATGCCTTATGTGAGTTCCAGATTGTTATGTTTGAGGTCACTGATTTGGAATTTCTTTCAAAGAAGTCAATCAATTATTTTGGCAATTACATTTTTCTTTCAGCATCTTTTAGTAAAGCTTTATTAATTATTTAAAAACAATGTTTTTAACTTTTGGGTTTAACACCAATTGGTAATAATAGCATTGCATTATCAGACCAATTAACAGGTTTAATTTCAATACTATGAATAGCTTCTAAAGTTTTACGTTTAAAAGGAAATAATATAATCTGGAATAGACTTTCAGCCTTATTAAATTGCGATTCGGCCATTTGAAAAGGGCTCTAATTAAGCACATAGCATATTTTTTTACAGAAGTTTTTAGTTAGTGAAGACCTTGCTTTTGGATAGAAGTTCACTAACTAAAAACTTCTGTAAAAAAAATATGCTATGAGTAGAGATGTCGCGAATAGTTCGCCGGCGGACTATTCCCGGCGAACATAGCATGTTCGCGTTCGCGTCGAACTGCGAACATATGCGATGTTCGATCCGTCCCCCATACTTTATCATTGAGCAAACTTTGACCCTACACCTCACAGTCAGCAGACACATTCCAGACAATCAGCATCATACCCTGCCTTCCAGACCCTTCTACCTCATGGACAGCAGCCATTTTGGAATCATAACTAACTTGCAGTCTTACTGAGAGGAGGGAGAGTGTAGGTGATGCTGATTGAATAGGGAAATCAATAGCTAGGCAAGTTTATTCAGTATCCAGTGCAGTGCTGAATGACTCATCAGATCTCTGCTGTAAACACAGCACCCCAAAAAGCCCTTTTTAGGGCTATAACATCATTTTTTTTTATTTTTTTTTCTGTCTAATCTAACTTCATTTGCCTGTCTCCCTGCTAGCCCCTGCTAGCAAGTGTGTGTGTCAGGCTCACAGCTTATACTGTGTGTGCACAGTGCAACCAATACAATCTTGTTTACTAGTTGTCTACTTTAAAAAAAAAAAAACTTTTATTTTGTTAAATCTTAGTTAATTTGCCTGACCGCCAATCTAAGTTCATTTGCCTGACCGCTAGCCAGTGTGTGTGTCAGGCTTACAAGTATTGTGCCAAGTTCAACCAATGCAATCTAGTGGTGTACCAGCAGTCTACATTTAAAAAAACAATAATTTTATTTTCTTAAATTTAAGTTCATTTGCCTGACCGCCAATCTAAGTTCATTTGCCTGACCGCTAGCCAGTGTGTGTGTCAGGCTTACAAGTATTGTGCCAAGTTCAACCAATCCAATCTAGTGGTGTTCCTGCAGACTACATTTAAAAAAACAATAATTTTATTTTCTTAAATCTAAGTTCATTTGCCTGACCGCCAATCTAAGTTCATTTGCCTGACCGCTAGCAAGTGTGTGTGTCAGGCTTACAAGTATTGTGCCAAGTTCAACCAATCCAATCTAGTGGTATACCAGCAGTCTACATTTAAAAAAACAATAATTTTATTTTCTTAAATCTAAGTTCATTTGCCTGACCGCCAATCTAAGTTAATTTGCCTGACCGCTAGCAAGTGTGTGTGTCAGGCTTACAAGTATTGTGCCAAGTTCAACCAATCCAATCTAGTGGTATACCAGCAGCTACATTTAAAAAAACAATAATTTTATTTTCTTAAATCTAAGTTCATTTGCCTGACCGCCAATCTAAGTTCATTTGCCTGACCGCAATCTAGTGGTGTACCAGCACTCTACATTTAAAAAAAACAACACTTTTTTTCTGTCTAATCTAACTTCATTTGCCTGTCTCCCTGCTAGCCCCTGCTAGCAAGTGTGTGTGTCAGGCTCACAGCTTATACTGTGTGTGCACAGTGCAACCAATACAATCTTGTTTACTAGTTGTCTACTTTAAAAAAAAAAAAACTTTTATTTTGTTAAATCTTAGTTAATTTGCCTGACCGCCAATCTAAGTTCATTTGCCTGACCGCTAGCCAGTGTGTGTGTCAGGCTTACAAGTATTGTGCCAAGTTCAACCAATGCAATCTAGTGGTGTACCAGCAGTCTACATTTAAAAAAACAATAATTTTATTTTCTTAAATTTAAGTTCATTTGCCTGACCGCCAATCTAAGTTCATTTGCCTGACCGCTAGCCAGTGTGTGTGTCAGGCTTACAAGTATTGTGCCAAGTTCAACCAATCCAATCTAGTGGTGTACCTGCAGACTACATTTAAAAAAACAATAATTTTATTTTCTTAAATCTAAGTTCATTTGCCTGACCGCCAATCTAAGTTCATTTGCCTGACCGCTAGCAAGTGTGTGTGTCAGGCTTACAAGTATTGTGCCAAGTTCAACCAATCCAATCTAGTGGTATACCAGCAGTCTACATTTAAAAAAACAATAATTTTATTTTCTTAAATCTAAGTTCATTTGCCTGACCGCCAATCTAAGTTCATTTGCCTGACCGCTAGCAAGTGTGTGTGTCAGGCTTACAAGTATTGTGCCAAGTTCAACCAATCCAATCTAGTGGTATACCAGCAGTCTACATTTAAAAAAACAATAATTTTATTTTCTTAAATCTAAGTTCATTTGCCTGACCGCCAATCTAAGTTCATTTGCCTGACCGCAATCTAGTGGTGTACCAGCACTCTACATTTAAAAAAAACAACACTTTTTTTCTGTGTAATCTAATTTCATTTGCCTGCCTGCCAGCGTGTGTGTCTTAGGCTCACATCGTATACTGTGCCCACTTGCCCAGTCAGTGCCACCACTCATATCTGGTGTAACAGTCAGTAGTGCACATTTAAACAAAGAATACAATTTTGACTGTAATACATTGAATAGCAGTTACTTGTCTGCAAGCGTCTGTGTCAGGCCTACAGCGTCTACTCTGCCAACTTCTGCAAGTGCACAGTGCCACTCATATCTGTTGTCACAGTAGCTTGCACGCATAGTACCAATCTGTCAAAACCTGTAATGATGAATGAGGTCTAGAGTAGCCTGGTTCCTTTATCCTCTACAGGTTGAGACCTAATGTTTAGGTGACTCCAGACCAACACATGAGTACAAGCAGCACAAAAACTCAAAGCCGCCATCCTCCTCCTGGTCCAGCATCATCAGCCACATCAACCACTGCTGTCCTCCTTGCCCCCTCTCAACCATCCGCCACTCCGTCTCTCGCCTTGAGCAGTTCCTGCTCATCTGCCCATAGTCAGGTGCCTGTAAAGGACATGCTTGAGCGTAAGAAGCTAATGTCACAAAGTGCCCCAAATTTGAAGTGATACGACCAACCAAGCATCTTTTTCCATCTCCCGGTCTCAAAAATCCAGGCCTTATACACGTGCCCTGATAGGTGACGTAACAAGTATTAAACTGATAAGAGTAGTACTTACAAACACGCCACTCCTATATGGTGGCACCTTTGATTGCACGTGCCGTGCCCCAAAATTGAAGTGATACGACCAACCAAGCATCTTTTTCCATCTCCCGGTTTTAAAAATCCAGGCCTTATACACGCCCCCTGATAGGTGCTGTAACAGGTATTAAACTGATAAGATTAGTACTTACAAACACGCCACTCCTATATGGTGGCACCTTTGATTGCACGTGCCGTGCCCCAAAATTGAAGTGATACGACCAACCAAGCATCTTTTTCCATCTCCCTGTTCTAAAAATCCAGGCCTTAAACACGCCCCCTGATAGGTGACGTAACAAGTATTAAACTGATAAGAGTAGTACTTACAAACACGCCACTCCTATCTGGTGGCACCTTTGATTGCACGTGCCGTTCCCCAAAATTGAAGTGATACGACCAACCAAGCATCTTTTTCCATCTCCCGGTTCTAAAAATCCAGGCCTTATACATGCCCCCTGATAGGTGCTGTAACAGGTATAAAACTGATAAGAGTAGTACTACTTAACACACCTTATAATAATGCAGAGAGAGGCAACGCAGTGAGAGGAGTCTGAAGAAGAGGAGTCAGAGGAGGAAGGTGGCTTTGAGGAGGTGGGAGATCAAACACAGCAGGCGTCCCAGGGGGCTTGTTGTCACCTTTCGGGGACCCTGGTTGGTTGGGTGGAGGAAGAGACCTTCAATGACATCAGTGAGGACAAGGAACGGGACATGGTATCCAACCTTGTGCAAATGGGGATTTTGCGGTTGTGCAAATGGACTGTTTGCGGTTGTTTGTGGTGCGTTAAACAGGGAGATTGGTCTGTTACTGTGAAGCAGTTGTAACCCTTACACTACCTGATCGATACAACATCATACCTGATGTTTTAAAGCATGTTATTCCAAACAATTTAGGAATGTTAGGTGATTTATGCAATTTATGGCTTAAAACCAGACTCTGCATTAACTATGTAATTTTCCGGGGAGTTTTGCCATGGATCCCCCTCCGGCATGCCACAGTCCAGGTGTTAGTCCCCTTGAAACAACTTTCCCATCACTATTGTGGCCAGAAAGAGTCCCTGTGGGTTCTGAAATTCGCCTGCCCATTGAAGTCTATGGCGGTATGGCGGGTTCGCCCGTTAGAGAACATTTGATGGAAGTTCGAGTCCGCTGTTCGCGAATCGAAAATTTGATGTTCGCGACATCACTAGTGAGTTTAGCTCTTGTACATTTAGAAAAATCAGTCTAAGTCCCATTTCCATCCAATAACTCTGTAACTTAATCTCTCATTTTTTATCTTGCAAGCTCCACTTTGTTACAATACATAAAAACATTACAATACCATGAAACCAAAAACAAATACATTCTTCCATATTCTGCAAATTACACATATTCAGTTTACAAAAAAAACATTGACGTAACATAAAACATAAAACAAATACATAAATTCAATTTTAATTCCGGTATTTACCAACATTAACCTATCAGGTCGAGAGAATAACCTGGTCAGCGTAAGTCCTGATGTTTATAGATGTAATTATAGGAAGCTATTTTATACTGTACATTATGATATACCTATTTTTCCCTCTCCTTCTCCTTTCTTATTCTTTTTGTCCCTTCTTTTCTCAATTTCCCCTTTTCTTTCCTTTCTCTCTTTCCTTCCATACTAAAATATACCTGTGTTCAAAAACATCTTAACAATTTCTAATTTATAAATAGTAAACCTTAAATCTTACTTCAAATGACATATTTATTAGGATTACTCTTAATGTTTATTTTATAAATCCAAATTATTCAAATATGTAACATTATGTTATTTTGTGCTTTATTTATTAACAAATTGTATAAAGTGCATTAGTGCTATATAATAATTAGTGAAATTCATGGATTACTCTAATCACCTCCTAAGTTAATCCATTTAATATATAAAGTGCATCAGTGAAATTTATGCTATACTTAAGTAATGGTAAATGTTTTAAATACACCTCCTAAATCAAAAACAATTATTCCCATATGTAGAGAGATTTAAAAAAAAAAATGGTATGTATCATCCTATACCAAATATATACCAACACATCATATAAAGTGCTTTAGTGCTTTTTGTGCTGTATATAATCAATGAAATGTATACATTTATTCAAACATCTTCCATAATATAAATCTACTTACCATACTGTATATGATACACCGGTATATTTTAAGCTATATTTTAAAATATAACCAATAAACCTTACTACAATCAATTCCCTCTCGACCACTTTCTTTTAAAAAATCTCAAAGTCTCTTATATAAAGAAGGAGTATTACACAGAAAGCAAACATAACAAACAGAGGGAAATTACCTCTTATTAAACAAATGTCTATTCTTTCCTTTAAAATTGTGGCCCTTGATTGAGCGAGGTTTCAAAAAGGGATTTGCCATTCTTTTAAATATTTCTCTAATTCCGTCAAAGAGTAAAAAATAAATATTTGGTTGTATTTATTTACAAATATTTTTATTGGGAACCCCATCTGTATGCTATATTTGCGTCTCTCAATGCCTTTGTAATTTTACGAAATTCTCTTCTAGCATTTAAGGTACTACTTGATAAATCAGAAAAAAATAGCAATCTTTCGTATGGAGTTTGAAAACTTCCTATAGTTTGTGAAGTTCTTAAAATGTTCTCTTTATAGGAGAAGGAGTAGAATCTCACTATTAGGTCACCTTGGGGTATCTTTCTATAAACCTACTGGTAGTGGTTGTTTATGGGCTCTGTCTATTCTCCCTTTCACAGGAAATTGCGGTTTCACCAAAGATTAAAAAAAACTGAGATATAAACAAGATCTTTACTTAACACTTCCTCTGAGATCCCGCTTATTTGCAAGTTCTTTCTTCTAGAAGAATCTTCATTCTGTGTTAGTTTATTTCCAAGAACTTGAACTTCCTTTTCTATATTTTCTAAATATATTTCTATAAGCATTTGATCATGAATTCATTTTTTTATTTTTTATCTCAATTTCTTTTGTTCTATCTTCTAATTTCCTTCTATCTTTGGTGTTTTTTTAAATCTCCTGTGTTAGTTCTGTTTTAATAGAGTTTTATAATTCCAAGAATAGTGCCCTCATAACCCATAAAGTGATTGGTTTGTCTATTCCTTCTGTTATTAAATCAGGGGTATCTAATAAAGTTGTTTCACCCATATCCAATCCTTCTAGAGAAAGATCTGTTTGTAGTGGAATACTAGGTTGAGAAATATTAGGTGATAAAAATTCACTAGAAGTTCTTACATTAGCTTTCTTATCTCTTCCCCTATTTTTGCTGAATCTTGTTTCATTCTGTTTATTGATGTTATTTCTATTCTCTCCCACCCCCTTCTTTCTCTTTTCTTTTCCTATCCTCTTCCTTTTTTCAAGTAATACAAAATTCATACATTTATCTCACAAATTGAAATGAAAATCCATTTCTTATATACCTAACCAGGCGTGTAAAGATATATTTATTTCAATGCTTGGAGTAAGATTTCCAACTTAAGTTTTCTTAAACTCTATAAATAGCACCAAAACATTGAAATGTTTTATAACTCTAGTAATGCAGGGCTGTTTTCCTGAAAAAGTTCAATCCAGAACTGGATAAAGAGTTCCTACTGTTCTCAAAGTCCCACATCTCCTGCTGTGCCTCAGACTTTATGGGACTTTGTCACCCCATCAGTGTTCATTCATATAGGTGTATGCAGTTAGTTGGAGATAAGTCAGCCAAAAAATAGCCAATTATATAAAAAATAGCCAGATCTTTTGCAGTACTACCATTTCCATAGATAATGTGTCACTTATTTAAAAAAAAAAATGGGTTAACTCAGCTTATTAAATTGCCAGCTTCCAGTCTAATTTGATATTGGATCAAATTTATTTTCTCAGCGTCAATGATGCTCTCACCATCGGAACGCCACAACTCGAAAACTAGCACCAGGATGCTCTCCCAATCCTCAGACGCCAACCTTGAGTTACGCTACTCCCCCACAGCTCAACTCTTTGTAGCATTCACAGGCAAGACTTTATACTGAGTTGTCTTCTGTATTTAACTGTCACTTGTTCAGGTCCCAAGTGCCTCTAACGGGAATAGTACGGCTCAATAATCCCTATAAGTTTTCTTTATAAATTCTTTATAAATTCTCACTCTGGACACAGCATCAGATCGCCGCTCTCCCAGGCATCAATCATTCAGCCAAAGTGGGCTAATAGCCTCAAGGCATTAACCTCAGTCAGCCGTCTCTCCACTCCCTTGATATTCACTGTCTGTTGTTTCCTTATCTTAGCGTGTCTGCTGAACTTGCTTGCTAAATTCATGTCACTCACTCAGACATTAAGCAGTTGTATACATAGTCTGCAGACCTTATCCTATCAACCCGAACACCACTCTTTCAGATATTAATCATTCAACCAGAGTGTGCTTACAGCTTCAGGGCGTTTAGACCTCAGTCAACCGGCTCTCTCACAGCTCTATTTCCCTGGGATATTCACAGGCCGGACGCAGCTCCGTATCCCACTGTGCTTTCGGTAGAATTAGCGGTTTACTTGCTGAATTCGTCTTCAAGGTGTCGCTCACTCAGGCACTGAGCAGCTCTCCCAAAAATGTGTACATGGTTCGTAGACCTTATCTCATCAGTCCAATGACAATTTCCCAATTCACATCTCTGATGCATTCACATATCATGCAAAACTCAGTGAGTCGCAATAAGGTTACTCACAGGGTAGTTTCAGGTCTATCTTGGCAGAATTTTCACAGCAAATCAGCAAAAAGAATGCTTTTTATATAGGAAAACAGGAACTCAGACGGTACATTAGACTTCCCATAGATTCTCCCGAAAGATTTTCCACTGTTCAGTAGAAGCTTTGGTTACTCAGCTCCCGCTCACACCAGGACTTCCTGCGCTAGACCTCCGTTCTAGCCACTTCCTGGGAGGAGCTTCATCCTGTCTAGAGTCATGACAGATAAAGATTAGGATAGATCAGGGAGGAAGTGAGAATTTACATTGGTAGGAAGTTAGAAAGGGAGAGGGGAATAAGATCAGTTGGACCATAGCGAGGTAAAAGGCTCAAGAATGTAATCTTCACCTAGTGGTCCATAATAAAACCAAATGGCAAATGGCAATGTCAAGTGATAATAATATTTACTGATATAAAGCTGCAACAATTAGGGGTGTGTGAGTGTATGTGGAGGAGGGAAGTGTTGTCTGGTATCAGAAGGGAATTAGGTGTTCCGCAGGTCTAAAAAGATAGGAAATTGAAAGTCAAACAGAGGTTGAGACCATAGGACAGGAGGAGGGACAACGAGAGGGGGAGGGACATTGAGAGGAATGGAGGTCAGTGTTAAACAAAGCAAAGTAATACATTCAAACACATAGGGCCTCCTTCAATTGCAACTTATGATATACAGGCTGATATACAGTTGCGGCCCGAAATCTGAAAACGTAAACCACGCACTCATATGTAGCATTTCAGAGCGTGAGCCAGATCAATTGAGTCAGCAACAGCCATTAGAAAATGAGACCGTCATCATTACAGCATTATAAAATGGAAGTTACATGTCAATCAATTAGGGTTTAGAAGACCGATACGCGTTCGGACTCGCAAACCCGTACAATACCAAATAATAAAAATTAATGCCAATACTGTTCTAGTCCATGAGGGTGTGTATGTATGTATTAACTAATTGATTCCCGAGATCTATATAATCCAGAAATGAAACATAAAAGAAAATATTTCCTACTGCCGATTTGCAAGCTTGAGACTGCTGTGCAATTAATTATAATCTATTTCATCGCTTTCCCTGTCATTTACAGTGCAGTATTAATTTTTTTATTTGCATTTACAGTGCTACCGATGTGTCTTTAACCCCTTTGCAGGTAATATCTGGTACCTGTAGAATTTTCTTCTGCATTAGCCGTTTATGGGTGTGAAAACATTTGCGGGCTTGCGGAATTGTACCAATTGAATAGTCATTTACGATTTTAGCGATCGTAAAAGATTCAGACGTGAAAGATCAAAGGCTTAGATGGGGCTTAAGTTACGGTTGTAACAACCGCAGGGATTTACAGACCATAACCCGTAGATAATTTGTAGATCGCAAAAAGACGGCAGTTGTATAGGAAATTAGTTTATGGGCTACATTACGGGCTACCGTAAGCTACAATTTCTCAATTGAATGAGGCCCATAGTTTTTACAAGGTTAAGTAAATTGCAGAAAAAGAACAGCAGAATGTCCATGTTGCTTGTAGAAATATATCTTGGCTAAATGGTGGTGTCTGGTATCAGAAGGGTATTAGGTGTTGCACAGTTCTTCGTTAAATGGTGGTGTATGTTATCAGAAGGGTATTAGGTGTTCCATAGCTCTTGGTTAAATGATGGTGTCTGGCATCAGAAATGTATTACGTGTTCGACAGGTTTTGATTAAATGGTGGCGTCTGGTATCAGAAGGGTAGTAGGTGTTCCTCAAATCTGTAAAGCTAGGATTTACGAAATCACACATTAACTCATCATTGGATGTTATATATAGATGCTACCATCCATGTACAGGAAACTCTATACTGACTGGTCACAGATGGCACTCATTCAATCTTAGGTTACTAAGCTATATCAACAGCCAAAATGAAGCTTCTTCCAAAAATGCTAGATTTGTTCCACACCTTCCTTGTAGCTCGTGATATTTGTTCCAAACCGTCCTTATAGCCCTTAATATTTCTCATATAAACTGTCTGCAAAAATACATTTTACAATTTATTTGGATGAATTATCAGAGTATTGCAGTATATAGTGATACCTTTTTTATTGGACATTCATATTCATAGGTTTCATGATGAGCTTTCGAGAGCGTTCCTCTCCCGGATTGGATTGCAATAGCAGGAAAAAGAATACAAAATTTACCGCACCACCTGGATGCAACCCTAAACTCGACCGTTACAAAGAAAGTGTTCGCCTGAGAACTGTCAAAAAAGACAATTATACAATATATCCCCATTAGAAAAAGGCTGCCATGAAGAGCTTAAAAGAAAACTCTAACATCACCATCAAACCAGCAGACAAAGGGGGCGCAGTTGTGATTTTGAACACTCTAGATTACATAAAAGAAGGTAACAGACAATTGACAGACAGCACCTATTACAAGAAATTGGACCAGAATCCTACAGAGGATTATACCAGCCAACTCAGGGAACTTATCCGAACGTTCCCCAAGAATGTGCAGCACAAATTGGAGCAACTCATAGCCACCCATCCGACAAATGGGACTTTCTATCTGCTGCCCAAAATCCACAAACCAGGCAACCCAGGGAGACCTATTGTTACAGGTATGGACACATAGACTCAACAGTTATCTGGTCTTGTTGAAAACATCCTGAATAGTGATGTCGCGAACATAAAATTTTCGGTTCGCGAACCGCTAACGCAAACCTCCGCAAATGTTCGCGAACCGGCGAAAATCGGCAAACCGCCATAGACTTCAATGGGCAGGCAAATTTTAAAACCCACAGGGACTCTTTCTGGCCACAATAGTGATGGGAAAGTTGTTTCAAGGGGTCTAACATCTGGACTGTGGCATGCCGGAGGGGGATCCATGGCAAAACTCCCACGGAAAATTACATAGTTGACACAGAGTCTGGTTTTAAGCCATAAAGGGCATAAATTACCTAACATTCCTAAATTGTTTGGAATAACGTGCTTTAAAACATCAGGTATGATGTTGTATCGATCAGGTAGTGTAAGGGTTACACCTTACATGACTGGGGGTCTATAGGTGACATTAGTACTGACCTTTATCTGACTGGGTGTCTATAGAGTGACATTAGTACTGACCTTTATATGACTGGGGGTCTATAGGTGATATTAGTACTGACCTTTATATGACTGGGGGTCTATAGGTGACATTAGTACTGACCTTCATCTGACTGGGTGTCTATAGAGGGACATTAGTAATGACCTTTATCTGACTGGGTGTCTATAGAGGGACATTAGTACTGACCTTTATCTGACTGGGTGTCTATAGAGGGACATTAGTACTGACCTTTATCTGACTGGGTGTCTATAGAGTGACATTAGTACTGACCTTTATATGACTGGGGGTCTATAGAGGGACATTAGTAATGACCTTTAAATGACTGGGGGTCTATAGGTGACATTAGTACTGACCTTTATCTGACTGGGTGTCTATAGAGGGACATTAGTAATGACCTTTATATGACTGGGGGTCTATAGAGGGACATTAGTACTGACCTTTATCTGACTGTGTGTCTATAGAGGGACATTAGTACTGACCTTTATCTGACTGGGTGTCTATAGAGGGACATTAGTACTGACCTTTAGCTGACTGGGTGCCTATAGAGGGACATTAGTAATGACCTTTATCTGACTGGGGGTCTATAGAGGGACATTAGTACTGACCTTTATCTGACTGGGTGTCTATAGAGGGACATTAGTAATGACCTTTATCTGACTGGGTGTCTATAGAGGGACATTAGTACTGACCTTTAGCTGACTGGGTGTCTATAGAGGGACATTAGTACTGACCTTTATCTGACTGGGTGTCTATAGAGTGACATTAGTACTGACCTTTATATGACTGGGGGTCTATAGGTGACATTAATACTGACCTTTATCTGACTGGGGGTCTATAGGTGACATTGGTAGTGACTTTTATATGACTGGAGGTCTATAGGTGACATTAGTACTGACCTTTATCTGACTGGGTGTCTATAGAGGGACATTAGTACTGACCTTTAGCTGACTGGGTGTCTATAGAGGGACATTAGTACTGACCTTTATCTGACTGGGTGTCTATAGAGTGACATTAGTACTGACCTTTATATGCTTGGGGGTCTATAGGTGACATTAGTACTGACCTTTATCTGATTGGGTGTCTATAGAGTGACATTAGTACTGACCTTTATATGACTGGGGGTCTATAGGTGACATTAGTACTGACCTTTATCTGACTGGGTGTCTATAGAGGGACATTAGTAATGACCTTTATATGACTGGGGGTCTATAGAGGGACATTAGTACTGACCTTTATCTGACTGGGTGTCTATAGAGTGACATTAGTCCTGACCTCCTGCTGCAGTATTATTACTCCCAGTACTCCCAGGCTTGCTACTATTAGATATAATAACCTCAGTTTTGTTTCCTTATCTGTTGGTAACATCAAAATATGATTATTAAATATGTCATATTTGTTTGTTTTTTTCTCCCAAAGTGAACCCCTTTGTGTGTGTCCCACAGATGTGGCGTTTCCGCTCTGCGTATGTTGGATTTGCACCGCTCAAAAAGTATGAAAAGAGATCCCCCCCCTTGAAGCCCATTAATGACATCATCAGTAAATTGTATGTAACAGATTCCAGTGTTTAGGGTTTATGACCCAATACTGCGATCATATAACTTATGACAAAAATCTGTATTTGTCGTATTATTCAGACGCGCGTGCATCTTTGTGTTACATTTCCTGATACTTTTATTATCTTGATCTTTATATATTTACTAGAGACTTGCCCATCAAAAAATGGCGGCAATAAGATTGTAAGGCAGGTAATGGTTTGGACGAGACATTCATTTTGTTGGCGGTCGGAGATCCTTCGGCGCTCATTGCGAGGCTGTTGGTTGTATTTTTTTTCTGATAGGCATTTTTGCTGTTATTCTTTGGTCGGCGGTGATGTGTTTTTTTCCGCTTATTGCAAGGCTTTGTATGCTATGAGCAGCGTTGGCGCTCGTTGTGAGGCGCGCAGTGAATGGCTTTTATGTTTAATGTGATAATGTTTTTTTTTGTGTATATGTATTTTTGTATGCTAATGAAATAATTACTAAATGAATATACTTTACCTATTTGTAAGTAATATATGCAGGAAGCATTGTGCTGAAGAGCTGACAATCTGTTTTCATGTTCCTGCAGCATATAATGTAGGTTTACAGTGCTGTGGAGCTGCTGTGTAAGTGTCAGCAATGTGTACAGTGTGTAGTGTAAATAGGCTGCGTGCGCAAGGGGAAGCCTTTAGGGTAGCTGGGTACTTCCGCATTGTGTAAGTTAGTGTTGTAAAATGGCGGGGAATGTGTATGTGGTACGCGGGTGTGGATGATTTAGCGTCCTTGTTAATAGTGTATCTTTACCTCGTACGGCGTTTTAGGAAAATCCGTATGTGTTTTGCGTGTTTAGGGTCCTGTAGCCTCGTTTTCTTTTTTTCAAGGGCCATTTTTTCTCTCACTTAGGTGATTTTCGGGTGTCTAAACTCATGAATTTGGACTTAAATGGAGGTGTAACTTCACTTGCAGAGGTCCTTGGTGCCCGCCTTGCTGGGGGTAAGCTTTTTATGTGTTTGTTGTGTGTATTTATTGTGTTTTTAATGTTTTTAAGTGCGTTCGGTTCGGGCGTTAAGGTCGTATTTTTGTGAGCTCGTAATGTTTTTTTTTATAAGTCCCGTATTTTTGGATGGTAAGTCCGTAAATTTGATGGTGTAAGTCCTGCCTGCTGCTCATTGCAGCCGACGTGGGAGCCTTCGGCGCTCCTTGCCAGCAACTCTGGCCCTCGCTTCGCAAGCCCGCAGCGTTAGCAACAACCCGCCTGCTCACAACTATATATGTGATATCTGTAACGTCTTCCCCAGTCGGCACTTGTAAATCGGCTAAGCGACAAAAAAAATGGCGTCCGGAAAAAATGAAAACGAGGCTACACGACCCCAAACCGCGCAAAACATCGCCAGCCATGTACGACTTTTACCTAGGAACGGACGAGGTACAAAATACACTATTATAAATAATGGAAACTGCTGGCGAGCCGCGTAACGCATACACAATCGCCGCCATTTGACAACACTAACTTGCAACTAATAACATTACAAATCTAAAATGGCGCGTTACACGACTATACAAGCGGTTTCCCCTCGTGCACTGCGCACATTGCTGACACTTACACCTCGGGTCATCAGCAGTCCAAATGTACACTGTAAGCTGCAGGAAAATCAAAACTGATTGTTAGCTCTTCAGGTTATTGATCACTGGATATATTAATTACAAATAGGTAAAGTATTTTAGTAATTAATTAATTCATTATTATTAAAAAAAATATATATATATAAAAAAATACGCTTAATAGCATATTTTACACTGCGGTTACTTTACATACATTAACGCTTCGCACTTCCTAATACATTTGTTCATTCACAATAGTTATTATCGTGCATTCATTTAATAAGTATTAATTAGTAATGGAAAATAAAAATGTAGACTTTACACTACACTAAAATGTTTTACTTTTTACTCTGCAGTTATATATCTGGATTACTGCTCATTGGCTGCCAGCGATAGCCCTCTCAAAGCAGTTACAAATCTAAATCACTTTATTATGCTCTGAGACCTGAATACATTTTTTAATTTACACTGCACAAAAAAAATTATATATTTAACACTGTACTTATATATCTGTCTTTGCGATGAGCGCCAAAGATTGATCGTTGCAAAGCACGAAACATGAAGGACACGAGGGAAGAGACTCACAATGAGCACCGAAGGTCCTCAGAGTACAAAAAGCATCACATTGTGTGGCAAACAGCATTGCCATGGCTTCAAACTTTATTGCCCCATCATTTGTGCCAGGCAAGTCGCTAGTGATATAATATAACATAATGCAATACAATATTATACAGTACACATGGGTGTTGGAACTGGGGGGGGGGGGGGGGTAAGGGGTAACCCCCCCCTAGATTTATTATTGTATGTACGTATGCGTATAGAAGCTAACAGAGGAGGAAAGAGGGGGCGGAAACACAGGGGAGAGGCAGAGGAAGACACAGGAGAGGGGAGAGGGGGAGGAAGACACAGTGGAGAGGGGGAGGAAGACACAGGGCAGAGGGGGGAAGAGAAACAGGGTAAGGGAGAGGTGAGGGGAAGAGACACATGGGAGGGGGGAGAGACACAGGAGAGAGTGGGGGTAGAGACACAGGGGAGAGGGGGGGAGAGACTAATGGGAGGGAGTGGTGAGGAGACAACGGGGAGAGAAAAGGGGGTAAAGACACAGAGGAGGGGGGAAGAAACACAGGGGAAGGGAGAGTGGGTAGAGACACAGGGGAGAGGGGGTAGAGACACAGGGGAGAAGGGGGAAGAGACACAGATGAGGGGGGAGAGACACAGGGGAGAGGGAAGGGGGGAAAGACACAGGGGAGGGGGGAAAGAAACACGGGAAGGGAGAGGGGGGTAGAGACACAGGGGAGGGGGGGAGTGACACAGGGAAGAGGGAAGGGGGAAAAGACACAGGAGAGGGGGGAAAGAAACACTGGGGAATGGAGAGGGGGTAGAGACACAGGCAAGGGTGGGAGAGACACAGGGGAGGGGGGGGGAGAGAGACACATGGGAGGGAGTGGAAGGGAGACACAGGGGAGAGGGGGGAGAGAGACACAGGGGAGGTCTTCTGCTTTATTATTATTCTTATTATTATTACTATATAATGTGTAGATGTACCGGCTGGGCATGCTCTTGTGCATTATTATTATTATTATTATTACTATATAATGTGTAGATGTACCGGCTGGGCATGCTCTTCTATATTATTATTATTATTATTATTACTACTATATAATGTGTAGATGTACCGGCTGGGCATGATCTTGAGCATTATTATTATTATTGTTATTATTATTATTAGTATATAATGTGTAGATGTACCGGCTGGGCATGCTCTTCTACATTATTAGTATTATTACTATATAATGTGTAGATGTACCGGCTGGGCATGCTCTTGTGTATTATTATTATTATTATTATTATTACTATATAATGTGTAGATGTACTGGCTGGGCATGCTCTTGTGCATTATTATTATTATTATTATTAGTATTTTACTAATAATAATAATAATAATAATAATAATGCACAAGAGCATGCCCAGCTGGTGCATCTACACATTATATAATAATAATAATAATAATTATAATAATAATAATAATAATAATAATAATAATAATAATAATAATAATGCATGCCCAGCTGGTACATCTACACATTAAATAGTAGTAATAATAATAATAATAATGCACAAGAGTCCTTCAGCACTGCACTGGACACTGAATAAACGTGCCTAGCTATGGTTTTCCCTATTGATGCAGTATCATCCAAACTGTCCCTCCTCTCAGTAAGACTGCAAGTTACTTATGATTCCAAAATGGCTGCTGTCCATGAGGTAGAAGGGTGTGGAAGGGAGTGTATGCTGCTGATTGGCTGAAATGTGTCTGCTGACTGTGACATGCAGGGTCAATGTTTGCTCAATGATAAAGTATTGGGGGCGGGTCGAATCTCGCATATGTTCGCAGTTCGCCGCGAATGCGAACATGCTATGTTCGCCGAAAAAAGTCAGCCGGCGAACTGTTCGCAACATCTCTAATCCTGAAGCCACTAGTTAAAAACACTGACAGCTATATACAAGGCACCACTGACTTTCTTAACAAACTCAGTCAGATTAAAGAACTACCTGCTAACACACTACTCATAACCATGGATGTTGAACAGCTTTACAGCAACATCCCGCACAACGATGGTACTGAGGCATGCCTCAAATTCTTCTCAACACACACTTTGAACTGCAAATATAACCCTGATACCATTGCCAAAATACTAGAATATATCTTGACCCACAATTACTTAATTTTCAACATGTTAACTGCAAATAATGGGGACCACAATGGGGACTAAAATGGCACCACAATATGCCAATTTATTTATGGGTGACCTTGAACAGAGATTCCTGTCCACATATATCCACAAACATTACAGGTACTACCATTATATAGATGACCTGTTCATCATATGGACAGAGGGAGAAAAGAAGCTCAGAGACTTCCACGCTGTCTTTAAAACCTTTCACCCATCTATTAAATTTAAAATAGGTTACTCTGCAGAGCAGGTAAACTTTCTGGACACCACCATATTCATCACCAATGGAAAACATAACTCATCTGTATATAGGAAACCTACAGACAGATGCAGCTATCTCCACAGCTGTAGCTTTCATCCCTCACATATTAAAAAAGCGATTACCTATAGTCAAGCCATCCGATACCACTTCATATGTTCTAACAATGAGGACCGTGATAAACATTTAAAAACACTGTCTGACTCCTTCAGGAGAAAGGGCTACAAACCTAATGTCATAACACAGAAAGTAACCCCTGCCATTAAAACACCCAGGGAACACCTGTTGCGTTACAAAACTAAAGAAATTACCTCACGTACAGCTCTGGTAACCACATACCATCCAGATCTAGAAGGAATCCGCAAAATATTCATGGATCTACAACCACTGCTAACAAAGGGCGTAGAGTTAAAACATATATTCCCCAAACCCCCCATTCTTGCATTTAGGCAGCCACCAAATCTCAGACAAGCATTGGTGAACAGTAGAGCTTAGCAAAGAAAATTACACAAAACCTTGCAATAAAAATCGGTGTACATTGTGTCAACACATCCACAAAGAGGACACAGCCACGCACAACAACAAGATCTATAACATCAGAGGGTCATATTCCTGTACGTCAACCAATGTAGTGTACATGATACAATGTACTGCATGTGAGAGAGGCTGCTACATTGGAGAAACCAGCCAGAAATTACATTTGGATAATTGTACACAGACATTCCATCAATAAGCACAATGAGGACAACTACTGTACTCCAGTGGGACACCATTTCACCCAGAAAAACCACTCCATGAAAAATCTCAAAATCAAAATACTCAAAGGTTTTTTAAAAACACTAAAGAAAGAAAGACATTTGAAATTAAAATGATTATGTTCTTTAACAGTAATAACTCAGGCCTTAATGTAGACATGTAATTTTTATCTCATTATCAAAATTTCTTGTAACCTCCAACATTCATAATTGTAAATATATATATGTGTGTTTATTGATTTTTTTTATTTTTGATTCTCTGCCTTCCTCCTGAGTTTTGGTTACAGCTCTATGGTTCCTTAGATGTAAAACTTTTTACTACCTTAATTTACTTACTCTGGTCTGCACCCCCCCAACACTGGCTGAACAGAACATTATTTGCTAATCCTGGAATTTTGCTGTATTTGTGAATCTATAATCAGTATTGACTCTGACTCGACAAAGAGAGGAACGCTCTCGAAAGCTCGTCATGAAACCTATGAATATGTTTGTCCAATAAAAAAGGTATCACTATATACTGCAATACTCTGATTATTCATCTGGATTACTGGACATTCACGGCTACCTCACTCTTCATAACAATTTATTTGGAAACATGGAAGTCCACAGGAGGATTTTCAGTACCCAAACTTCCTCATTACTATAGATCATTTCCAGAGGGGTAGATATTAAAAACTCTTTATATTGCTACAGTACTGTGATAATGTTGACCCCTAAATCACACCCACAACATTATATCACTGATAGCCCATTTATAAGGACTTAATTCAATTATGGGACAAATTAGAATCAAAACATGATCTGTCTAAACTGGACTACTAATTTGATGTTATAACCTATTTAGGAAAGATTGGGGCAATGGTAGAGGCATGATGTAATGCCCATAGTCAGAGAAGATATTTATGGTGGAGCTGGAAATAACTATAACAAAAAACAAAATGAAAGGTATCCCTTGACAAATAGTGCACACCTAGGACCTAATGACAATATAGAGAATAATGAATAATACAACTTAACATTTAATAGTATCTTTAAAATACAAGGTTAAAATCTTGATGCTCTTACTTATTCATGAAAAATTATAATAATAATGATGAGAAGTGGGAAAAACTACAAAGTCACCACATAATTATAAAACCACTGCTTCCTCTTGTAGTATGACCAAGTGATAAAGTGCTATAGTGCTGTAAACAGTGGGGAAAAAAAATATAGCAATACAAAAAAATCAATATTGCATAAGTGAAGAAAAGTGCAAAAATGCTAATTAATAAAAATTGATAGTGCTAAATCACCTATAATAATACTAATAGTAAAGTGCTGAATATTGAGAAATATATCTGAAAGTATAGATATATCAAAATAATTAGTGTCAGTGATATGACAAAAGAAACACAGAGGGCCGATATTGGTGGAAAATGTTAGTAGTATTGGCCAGGAGTATTCATTTATTGATTTACAACCACTGCTACATAAGTTAATTAATAGGAGCCACTTATTGTTCATTTCAATAACATCCGAATCCCAAATACAAATTCATAATTATGGAATAACTCCTATAATATTTGTTGATACCAGGTAAAACTGGCTAAAAGTGGGATGGGGACTGAAAGTGTATAATAACACAGCTATGGGTCTATTTCCTAGCTCCACACTCGCTGCCTATGCGTCTGGTGATGACGTCATAGGTCAGCGCTGCTGCGTTACATTGCATGCAACCCAACACACATTTCTAAATGATTTCCAGGAACTGGAAATAATGTTGAATCTTTGTGGCTTGAGTTAAACAGTGGAAGAACAAATGCTAAAAAATGTTGGTAGAAATATACTATAAACCCACAATTATAATTGAAAGCAAGGAATAGCAATTATTGCTAAAGATTGGAAATGCAGATAAGCATAGTAAAGTTCCAATATTGGGGGATTTTAACTAACCTGCAAAAACTGGATGAATGAGTCCAGTGGTTCACTTAAGGAGAGTAGGTTCCTGAGATCATTATCTGGCTCAGATTATATGAGAACAGCCTAGAAGTAAGTATTTTCTGTAATCAGAAAACATATTTAATATTGATATAGTATCACATTTTTAAGTTGGGGAACATTTGGGAAATAGTGAATTCAACACAGTATAATTTGAGGTAGAAGTAAAAAAACAAAGTTATAGAGAGACAATAAAAACCTCAATATTTATAGGGCAAAATGTAATGGTCTAGCAGCCCCATTAAATACCCCTAATGGGTAAAAATGTAGCTCGTAACTTAGCTCGCAAGACTTATGGCTATTAAATTGGCGTCTTAAACCAGCCCGCCGATGAAATGCGGGGTAGGAGCGAGAAAACCCTACGGGACGTGAGACTTCGACTTATGAGCCCACAAATCCTTTGATCTGTCAAGCCTGTCACCAATACGTTCCAATTGCATTATTAAATTGTATCAAAATCATTGGTGTTCAACACTTTAACTCACAAATTGAGCCAAGAAGCCAATGAGTGCTAAAGAGGACCTGCAAGGGGGTAAAGTCAAATCTGTAGCACATGTACACACACTACTGTACTGTTATTAAAAGGGAAAGTGGTGTTAGGTCTTAGAATTAATAGCGCAACATTCTCAAGCTCACAAAAATCGGCCCAAAAAATACTTTTTTTCATGTTTATTTTCCGTTTTATATATTAATGAATGTGTTAATACATATTATGGAACTCGCATGCAATAGAATATCATATTTATGGCTTTATCAATATTGCATTATATCTGGAATGTGGGTCTGATCGTAACTCGTAATTGAACCCCGTAAGACTTTGAAATCCCACCTCCATTTTTCAGTGATGTAATTCTGACAATCTCTGTTTCCATTGGCTCCATCTAAACACGTAACTACGAGTTGGACTAATTGATCCCGTTCACGTCTGCACATCCAACAAGCAAAAATGGTTTATGGTTTTACAGCTCAAGCACGTAACTCGCAGCATGATCTAATTTAATAGCACCTTAAATCTGCAAAATTTCAAGCTTGCAGCCGTTGCAGGTCTCACGTTCTACATATGAGCTTCGAATTTAATGTGGCTGAATGGCAGCAATACTAAAGTACAGAGAATGGCAATAAAAATTATAAGGGGAATGGAGGGTTAAACGATAAAGAAAAATGAACTAGATAAAACTGATTTTCTCTAGAAAAAAGGTGTCTAAGAGGGGATATGATTACCTTATATAAATAAATCCAGGGTCAGTACAAGGCTTTGTCATGTGAACTTTTTGTGCCAAGAGGACATCCTTTGAGGTTAGAAGTAAAAATATTTCACCTTAAAGAAAGAAAAGGGTTATCAAGTAAGGCTGATTAAACTGTGGAATTCTCTACCAAAAGAGGTGGTGACAGCTGACTATATTTGGTAGAAATGGTGAGTTGTCACCCAGATCCCAGCAATCGAAAAGTTTACTGTTGTGTATCTGGTAGATAAATATTGAGAGGGGCTGGAAATGTACCGGCGGTCTTGGTACAGATTGGTACCAATGACAAAGTTAGTTAAAGATGGATGGTCCTAAAGGATGACTTTAGAGAACTAGGGAATGGACCTCCAAGGCAGTATTTTCTGAGATACCACCAGTGCCATGTGTTAGCCCAGGGAGACAGAAGGAGCTTAGGGAGGATCATTTGTGACTAAAAAAGTGTTGCATTAAGGATGAGTTTGGGTTATTAGATGATTGGGCTGACTTCTCACTTGGGTACAGTCTGTATATCAGGGATGGATTGCACCTTAATGATGAGGGAGCGTGTGTGCTAAGGTAATGAATGTAGAACAGCTGGAGGAATTTTTAAACTATTAAGTGGGTGGGGAGGGACTAGATAGACGTAATGGGGTAGAAAGTAAAGAGGGGTTAAAGAATGAACTAGCAATGGAGGAGGAGATGGGGAGGGTAAATATATCAAGAGTGAGGTATTGCTTAGTAAATCAAGTACAGTGGCAGGTACTTCAGAACTACAGACTCATAACATAAAGTGTATTCTTGCTAATGCCAGAAGCTTACCAGGAAAAATGGGAGAGTTAAAATTATTAGCGTCTAAAGAGAAATGGGATTTAATAGGAATTATAGAAATGTGGTTGGCTGAATCTCATGACTGGACTGTTAATTTTGATGGTTATAAACTATTTAGGAAAAATAAGGGCAATGGTGAAAAAAAGAGGAGGGTTCGTCTGTATGTTAAGCCTGAATTTAAGCCTATAGTCAGAGAAGATATTTATGCTGGAACTAGTGATAATGTTGAATGTTTATGTGTAGAGTTAAATAGAGTAGCAGCAAATTCTAAAAGAATATTGGTAGGAGTATGCTATAATCCCCAAATATAAATGAAAGTAAGGAACTGCAATTATTGTAACAGATCGAAATGCAGTTATGCGTAGTCAAGTTTTATTAATGAGAGATTTTGAGGAGTGAGTGAGACTAGCAGTTCAGCTAAGGGGAGCAGGTTCTTGAGTACACTCAGAGATCATTATCTGGCCCAGGTTATACAAAAACAAACTAGAAATGAGGCTTTCTTGGATTTAGTCATCACAAATATTATTAATATGGTACCAATGTTGAAATGGGGCAGCCTTTAGGAAACAGTGATCACAACAAAGTCTCATTTGAGATTCAAGTAAAAAAGCAAACCTGTAAGGGGCCAACAAATCTCTCAATTTTAAAAGGGCAGATTTTATTGGTCTAAGGGCAGCAAAACAAAGTACAGTCTGGGATAAAGAACTGACAGATAAAAATACTGAACATAAATAGACAACATGTAAATCATTACTAAATATACATACTTATCACTATATAACATGTGGGAATAAAATTAAATAGAATAAGTTATATCCAATATGTCTTAACAATGATTTAAACATCAAGATACAATATGGGACAGAGACTGCTTTATGTGAGCACAAGGAAATCAACAAGGCTTGCAAAAGAGCTATTAGATTGGCTAAAATTGAAAATGAAAATCTTTTCAAATATATTAATGGGAAGAAGGCCAGGAAGGAAGCTATACGAACAATGCAATGTGAAACAGGCCGTCTGATAATTAGTGACCAGGAAAAGGCAGATGAGCTAAATAGGTTATTTTCTTTGGTATACACAAGGGAGGTACCAGTGGTTGGGACACTGTTGCATAATAGGGCTACACTACCTTCACCAAATAATTTGTTAACACAGGAAGAAGTTGGAAAAATTAGATGTTAATAAAGCCCCAGGTCCTGATGGAATACATCTAAGGGTACTGAGGGAACTGGAATCTGCAATAGCCAAACCATTATATCTAATCTTTCAAGATTCACTCAACACAGAATCTCTACCAGAAGACTGGAAAAAAGCAGAGGTGATTCCTATATTTAAGAAGGGAGCAAAATCAAATTATACACCTGTAAACCTCACTTCTTTAGTGAAAAGCTTTTAGAAGGGTTAACAAGGTATAGTATTAAACAAGATTATATGTAGGAGTCACCATGGAATTATGAGGGATAGGTCAAACAAACCAAATTAGTTTCTATGAGGTGGTTAGTAAGAACTTGGATCAAGGCAACTCTGTGGATGTAGTCCTTCTGAATTTTGCGAAGGCTTTTGATATGGTGCCACATGGGAGACTATTGTGCAAACTAATGAGTGAAGGAACTGCAGTAAATATCTGCTCATGGATTGAGAGCTGGCTAAAAGACAGGAAGCAAAGGGTTGTTGTAAGTGGAACATACTCAGAATGGACTAATGTGGTAAGTGGATTTCTTCAGGGCTCAATAATGGGTCCTCTCCTTTTTAACATATGTATTAATGACTTAGAAGTAGGACTGGAAAGTATTGTCTACATTTTTGCTGATGAAGTTTTGCAGGGTAATAAAATCAGATAATGATGTACTTTGCCTCTAAAGGGGTATGCAAAAATTAAGGAATGGGCAACTACATGGCAGATAAATACAAATAAATGGAAAGTTATGCAATTGGGATGGAAAAATAGTCATGCAATTTATAATCTTAATGGGTTAATAAAGGAAAATATAGAAGAATATGTCTATTTGAACAGGATTATAAGTAGGAGTCAACATGGATTTATGAGGGATAGGTCATGTCAAACAAACCAAATTAGTTTCTATGAGGTGGTTAGTAAGAACTTGGATCAAGGCAACTCAGTGGATGTAGCCTTTTTGGATTTTGCAAAGGCTTTTGATACAGTGCCACATGGGAGACAATTGTACAAACTAAGGGATACAGGAATTGCAGTAAATATCTGCTCTTGGATTAGGAGCTGGCTAAATGACAAGAAGCAAAGGGTTGTTGTAAATGAAACATGCTCAGATTGAACTAACAAGGTAAGTGGAGTTCCTCAGGGTTCAGTATTAGGTCCTCTCTTTTTAACATATTTATTAATTACTTAGAAGTAGGATTATTATTATTATTATTATTATTATCTTTATTATCTTTATTTGCGCCAACATATTCTGTAGTGCTGTACAGGGTTTGAGTACATAGCAAAAACAAATTTAACACCTTGTAAAGATTGGAGGGCCCTGTTTTTGAGCATAAAATCAAATGTATATAGAGCTTGTTTCCAAGGCACTGACACAAGATTGAAAACTCGCAAACTTACAATCTAAGGGTTTAGGTGTGATACAAGAGGGTGACAAATGCAAGATGGCAGCGTGAGAGCAATTGGTTCAGTCAAGTGGTGGTGTATGTGTGTTGTACTGGAGATTGAGGGTGTGGGGGTTATTAAGCTGTGGAACATTCAGTTGTAAATGTTAAGGCTAAAGGTGATAAGATTTTTTAAACAGGTGTGTTTTTAGTATTTTTTTAAAGGTTTTGAGGGAGGAAGATAATCTAATGGAGCAGGGCAAGGAGTTCCAAATAGTAGGGGCAGCTTGAGAAAAGTCTTGAAGACGGGCGTGAGAGGAGGTGATGAGGGAGGAGGAAAGAAGTAGGTCATTAGCAGAGCGAAGGGGGCGGTTTGGAGAGTATTTTGAAACAAGAGCAGAGATATAAGGGGATGCACTGTTGTTGAGGGCTTTATATGTTAGGGTCATGATTTTAAATGTGATTCGGGAAGCTATGGGAAGCCAGTGGAGTGATTGACAGGGAGGAGCTGCAGACACTGATAGTTTGGTATAGAAGATGAGTCTAGCGGAGGCGTTCCTTATGGATTGGAGGGGAGACAGACGAGAGATGGGTTGGCCAGCAAGGAGGGAATTGCAGTAGTCGAGTCGCGATATGATGAGAGAGTGTATTAGAATTTTAGCTTTGTCTTCTGTAAGATAATGACGAATTTTGGAGAGTTTTTTAGGTGAAACTGACATGATTTTGTTTTTGATTGGATGGGAGGAATAAAAGAGAGGGAGGGATCCAGTAGAACCCCAAGACAACGGGCCTGGGAGGTAGGAGTGATGATCGTGTTGTCAACAGTGAGAGATATTTGAGCAGTGGAAGCTGTAGTAGAGGGTGGAAAGATTAGGAGTTCAGTCTTAGACATGTTGAGTTTGAGTTGACGGGCGGACATCCAGGAGGATATGCTAGAGAGGCAGTTGGAAACTTGAGCTAAAAGAGAGGGGGATAGATCGGGTGCAGATAGGTAGATTTGGGTATCATCTGCATAGAAATCCAAAGGATTTTATAAGGGTGCCAAGGGAGGAGGTGTAGATGGAGAAGAGGACGGGGCCTAGGACAGAACCTTGGGGAACTCCAACAGACAGAGGGAGAGGTGAAGAAGAGGTGCCAGAGAAGGAGACGCTAAAAGTACGATCTTTAAGATAGGATGTGAACCATGAAAGAGCTGTGTCCTGGATGCCAAAAGAGCAGAGAGTTTGGATTAGAAGAGGGTGGTCAACTGTATCAAAGGCAGCAGAGAGATCCATGAGAATTCGAATAGAGTAGTGACCCTTTGATTTGGCGTTTAGCAAGTCATTAATGACTTTTGTGAGGGCTGTTTCTGTGGAGTGTTGGGCCCAGAAACCAGATTGGAAGGGGTCAAGAAGGGAATAGGAGGAAATAAATTGAGTGAGGCGATTGTAAACAAGCCGCTCAAGGAGTTTATAAGCCAGGGGAAGTAGTGAGATAGGGCGATAGTTGGAGGCAGAAGCTGGGTCAGACGAGGGCTTCTTGAGAATAGGTGTATTTGTGGTGTGTTTTAAGGAGGATGGAAACTTGCCAGTGTTTAGGGAGAGGTTGAATAAATGTGTGAGAGCTGGGATAAGTGTGGTGGATAGGGGAGGGATTAGCTGAGATGGAATAGGATCATGAGGACATGTGGTAAGGTGAGAGGTTGATAGTAAAGTAGATACTTCATCCTTGGTTACAGGGTCAAAGGAGTCCATAGTGGAGGTGGGATTGTGGAAGGGTAAGGGCTGGTTATTGTCAGTTTGTGGAGAGGATGGTGGGATAGGGCCAAGCTTGGAGGAGAGCTCATTTCGGATGGTTTCGATTTTATTTTTAAAATGGCTGGCAAAGTCATCAGCAGTGAGAGAGGAAGGGGCAGGAGGTGGGGGTGGGCAGAGGAGGGTGTTGAATGTAGCAAATATATATTTAGGGTTGGAGGACAGGTTTGATATTAGTGATGAGAAGTAGTGTTGTTGGCAAGATAGAGGGCAGAGAAGTAGGAGCTCAAGGTAAACTCGTAGTGGAGAAAGTCTGCTGAAGTGCGAGATTTCCTCCATAGTCGTTCTGCAGTGCGTGAGCATCTCTGTAGATAGCGTGTTTGTGTAGCGTGCCATGGTTGTGGATCAGAGCAAGAGCGTTTGCTTGTGATTATGGGGGCATGAGAGTCAAGGGTGGAGGTTAGACTAGTGTTGTATTGTGAAGTGGCGGCGTCAGGGCAGGCAAGGGTTGTGAGGGGGCTTAGAAGGGGTTTTAGTACATTTGAAAATTGTTGTGGGTTGAGTGTTTGCAGGTTTCTGTGTTTTCTGGTGGCAGGGATTGAAGAAGGGTGGTGAGCGGAAGATGAGGCGAGGTTGCAAGTTAGCAGGTAGTGGTCAGATAGGGGAAGTGGGTAGATGTCAAGGTTGGAGATATTGCAGAGATTAGTAAAAATAAGTTCAATGGAGTGTCCACCACTGTGAGTTGCTGAATCTGTCCATTGTGAGAGGCGGGCGATAGATCACAGCTAGTCGCAGAGGGGTGGGAGAGAAGATGCGAATAGTGTGGACTTCAAAAGATGAGAATTGGAGGGAGGGAACAAGGGGTATGCAGTGAAAAGTGCAGAGAGAGCATAGCAGTATGCCCACACCTTCACCTTGTTTGCTCCCAGGTCTGGGAGTGTAGCTGAAGTGTGGACCACCATAAAAGAGTGCAGCAGGGGAGACAGAGTCAGATGGAGTGAGCCAGGTTTCTGTGATAGCCAGTAAATTGATGGAGTTGGAAATGAAGAGGTCATGAATGAAAGTAAGTTTATTGCAAACAGACCTTGCATTCCAGAGGGCACAGGAGAAGGGGAAAGTAGATGGTTTGTGACAAGTGATGGGTATTAGATTATGGGAGTTTTGGGCATTTGCTGCCCTGGGGACTCTGCGTGGCTGACAGCAGGTGGGAATGAGTGAGAGGCCTGGGTAAGGGGATATATCTCCAAAAGCCATCAGAAGAAGGAGAGAGAGTGAAAGGAGAAGGAAATATAACTTACAGGAGCATTTCGGCTTTTCAGCTTTAGAGGAGGGATGAGAAAGTGACTGGAAGAAGGAGAGGAGCTCATGGGAGCAGAGAAAAGAAGAGGAAAGCAGGGAAAGTATTGTCTTCATTTTTGCTGATGACACTAAGTTGTGCAAGGTAATTAAATCAGACGATGGTGTACTTTCTATTCAGATGGATTTTGCATAAATTGGAGAAATGGGCATCTAAATGGCAGATGAGATTTAATACGAATAAATGTAAAGTTATACATCTGGGAAAGAAAAATAGCCATGCAATTTATAATCTTAATGGAGCAAATCTAGGGGTATTAGATATTAAAGGGATTTGGGAGTGCATGTATCAGAGCTCAATGCCAAGCAGCAGCTGCAAAGGGAAGTAAAATATTCTCATGTATTAAGAAGGGTATAGAAGCCACGGAAGCAAATGTAATTCTTTCACTATACAAATCCTTAGTATGTCCTCATTTGGAACATGGAGTACAATGTTGAGCATCGCTTCATAAAATGTACATTTTAGAGCTGGTAAAAATAAAGAGAAGGGCAATAAAACTAATAAGGGGAAAAAAGGGGCTAGGTTATGAAGAAGGACTAACCAAAATTAAACGTATTTTCTCTAGAAAAAAGGCATTTAAAAGGGGATATGATTACCTTATATAAATATTTCGAGGGCCAATACAAGGCTTTGTCAAGGGAACCTTTTGTGCCAAGAGATTTTCAACTGACAAGAGGGTATCCTTTGAGGTTAGAAGTAAAAAGATTCCACCTTTAAGAAAGAAAAGGGTTCTTCACAGTAGGGGTGGTTAAACTGTGGGTTTTCTATCAAAGGAGGTATTGACACCGGATTTAATAGATAACTTTAAAAATGGGTTGGATATATTTTTGAGTAAAAAGGACATTCAGGGTTATCATGGACAATTAGAGAAGGGAGTATTGATCCAGGGAGGAGTCAGATTGCCAGTATCTGGGGTCAGGGAGGAATTTTATTTTTTTCCCTTTAGAGACAATTGGCAATGTTTCAATTGTTTTTTTTTTTCTGTTTGCCTTCCTCTGGATCAGTTAACAACTAATCTGCATATTGCAGACCAGAGAGATCTAAAAAGGCTGAACTTGATGGACAAAAGTCTCTTTTAAACGCTAATCACTATGTAACTATGTAACTATGTAACAGTTCTTTGAATATCTGCAGAAATGGCTGCTCAGTTTTGATGGTAAATGCAACTGAGAAATGACAGTTGGAAAGTGAATCCACCGAATGGATGGTATCAAGCCCAGTGTCTTTTTTAATTTCTGCAGAAATGGCTGCTCACTACTGGTGGTGAATACAACTGAGAAATTAAAGTTTGAAAAGGGAATCCACAGAATGGATGGGATAAGGCCAGGTGTCTATGGTTGTATCTCCACAAAATGTATTAAGAATGATAGAAGCAAAAGAAGCAAATGCAATTCTGTAACTATACAGATATAAAACAGTGCCTAACAGGGAATATGATTACTTTATGTAAATACATCCAGGGTTAATATAACTTTTTGTGCCAAGAGGTTTTAAAGTGATAAGATGACATAATTTGAGATTAGAAGAAAAATTATTCCACCTTAAAGAAAGAAAGGGTTCTTGCAAGAGTGCTGCCAGCTACAATTCATTGAGGGAACCATGAATGCCAACATATACTGTGACATACTAAAGCAGAGCATGATTTCCTCCCTTCAGAGACTGGGCCACAGGGCAGTATTCCAACATGATAACAACACCAAACACACCTCCAAGACGACCACTGCCTTGCTAGAGAAGCTGAAGTTAAAGGTGATGGACTGGCCAAGCATGTCACCAGACCTGAACCCTATTGAACATCTGTGGGGCATCCTCAAATGGAAGGTGGGGGAGTGCAAGGTCCCTAACATCCACCAGCTCCGTGATGTCATTATGGAGGAGTGGAGGAGGACTCCAGTGGCAACCTGTGAAGCTCCGGTGAACTCCATGCCCATGAGGGTTAAGGCAGTGGTCGAAAATAATGGTGGCCACACAAAATATTTACACTTTTTTCCCAATTTGGACTTTTGTTGCCAATGGTTTAAACATTAATGTCTGTGTGTTGAGTTATTTTGAGGGGACAGCAAATTTACACTGTTATACATGCTATACACTTACTACTTTACATTGTAGCAAAGTGTAATTTCTTCAGTGTTGTCACATGAAAATATATAATAAAATATTTACAAAAATGTGAGGGATGTACTCACTTTTGTGAGATACTGTATATATATATATATGGACATATGAGGGAGGCCCCTCTTTATAGCTGGTTGTTCAGTGTAGGGTCCTTACCTATTAGCGACCATGCCTTTGCAGCATGTAGCTAACTATTGCTGAAAGATGGTCACATATTTCTAGTATGACACACTGCACAGCAAGTTCAGCAATTCCCTCTTTTCATGAGCAGCAGAGGGCAGACCCCAGCAGGACTTAATGGTTTTATATGAGCCAGTACAAACAAAGCTCATAATACACATCAATGACATCAATGATAATTATTAGCAAATATAACTCCTCACAATGATAATTAATTGAACTATCTAATATTAAAACATCATGCATTTATGTATATGGTAACACGCAGAGATCATATGATCATCTAATGTTATTATCTCATATACTATGGTAATCTCATTTCACCTCCAGGTTTTTCCATGCCTCCACAGAAAATGAGGCGTGGGCTGAGGCCAAACAAGAGTATGAGGATCCTGATAATGGTCGCACCCAGCAGCAGTATGAACAACAGACAACCTGCGAGGACCAAGGATATGAGGAAGAGAAGGATGATTCCTACATGTAGTCCTTGAAAGAACCTGCTGAACCATCTGCAAATCAGGTAGAATTTGATCACACTGCCCCCCTCCTCCTCCTGATCGACTCACCACCTTGTACTGGACCACCAGCACAGCAACCAGTTCCTCCACCAATCAAATGGATTCAGATACAGCAACACCATCCACCACAATATCAGTATCTCTCCACCACCACTGCCTCTTCAAGTCAACTTTGCCACCAGCAGTCTCAACACCCTCACAATCATCAATAAATGCCACATTGTATGAGATGCTCAGCTACTAACAGAGGCAGGGGCCTTGGTGGTTAGCCTCCTGTAGGGCATCTCCTCCAAATAGACTATAATGGCACAGACCAATAGGATGATCTATAGGGACATGAGCAGGTAAAAACCTGCAGATGGATAGCTATATGGCCAGACAATTAGAGGGGGTCCAGAACCAGTCCCCTGGTCATCAATAGCCTGGCCTCTACCTGTCTCCATCCATGCCTCTTCCTCCAACTATAATGCCTCCCCCTCCATACACAATGCCTCGCCCTGAATTTCCCCCAGGCGTAGAATAGGGTGTTGTGGCACAGGGGGTGGGGGCCCTGTAACCAGACAGAGTAGAAGATAGGGACTGCATCTCATGTGTTTCTTCTCAAATATATTCCTCAGCGAAAACCTATTAGTGAAAATGTTAACAAACGCATGTCTATCCATAGAGTAGATGGCCATGGCATATGAGATGGTGATATTTGGCTACCCACCATCATACAGTCCATAATACACTCCTCTGTGGACATGTATGGTTATGGTTAACATTTCATCAACTGAGGAATGCAGTTGAGAAAATATGATTTAGCACTTAATTGTTTTATTTTTATTTTTACTACTGAATAACCTGTGTTTTTATTTTATGTTAGGAAAATTTCACATCCATTAAGGCATTTTTTTCATCTACAAGCAGTGCTACCAAATAATACAGTTAAACTATAGACACAGTGGCTTTCATATAGCTGTTCAATCAATGAAATCCTCCAAGCAGAATGATCTCACACGAATAAATGCATATATCATGATTTATATCACCATGACTGATGTACATGTTGTATTTTATATGTACAGATGTACATATGGCCATGGAATTGCATTGTGATACACTACTATGTTAATCAATTTCAGCAGATATACATGTGTGAGTTAGTCATGTCATCCTCTTAACGATATGAGACCAGATATATTTTTTCTGATCTAATTAACAGACTTAAAGGCTGATGGCATTTGATTTCCATTAATAATCATATGTACATGTATAGACATCATGATATCATACCAAACAGTTATCATCTGATAACACATGTATAGCTTTAACATGTGATATTAATGTGGCAAAATAATATCATATAGATGTAGTGATGTCTACTGATTGTGGTCACAGCTAAGCATTCCTAGTGAGATCCCACATCATTGCAAAATATCTGCAATTGGTAATGGCAACTGATTTCTCTTGACCAATACAACATGGTTTGCACTGCTTGTAGATGAAAATCATGTAAGTTGGTTTACTGTTACAGTAACAGTATAAAGTATTTTACTATACATGCAGATATTGCTAGTTTTTTCTCCTCTTGATTTCTCAGAATATTACTTTTTTTAGAATAATAATTAGGCAGATGTAGACACAATGTAAGGGCTACACGCACTACTAGTTACCTCTATTTTATGAAGTGATGAATGATGAGATTTATATTCACTGTGGTATAATGACCATATGTGACTCTAGCAGATGTGATACATCATTATTATGATATAGTTTTATTATATATTGTCACATGCACAACAGCAATGGCGTGGAACTTAACATGACAGGTGTATCCAAGGTTCCTAATGGAGATAAGTTTCATTGTGCTGCTGCTGGCCTTCCTCAGCAGCTACCACACATTACTACAATACCCCTTGTCAATATTTGGTCCTATAACTCCATGCCCATGTACCTATAACTCTCTGTCTCTTACATGCTCCCTAAGACAATCCAGTGCATGGCCTGTGCTATATAGGAATTTTCCTGGTTCACCTTCAGGATGGATTACTGACCCACATTTAGCCAACCACTCCTCTCT
Organism: Discoglossus pictus; assembly: GCA_027410445.1. Classification (NCBI taxonomy): domain Eukaryota; kingdom Metazoa; phylum Chordata; class Amphibia; order Anura; family Alytidae; genus Discoglossus; species Discoglossus pictus. The sequence continues at coordinate 150,554,313 of CM050165.1, forward strand.
GTAAGGCCTTAGGCTGCCCATGATGACAGTTCTCACACTCCAGTGTGTACCACCCAATGGTATTGTGTAGATGACATACCTTCCCATGTATGTGACATACATGATTGATCTCAGTACTGTGGTGTGGAGAGTATCAGTGCTATTGATAACACTTGTTTGGGGTGTGGCTAGCCCTTTAATAGGATATGCATTTAGGCACCTGTTGCAGGCCATGTGGGTTTCCTGATTTGTATTAACCTCTTGAATAGTTGTTACCATTGCAGTTAATATATGTTATGTGGATGTATATTATTGGCAATAGTCTCAGAAGTATACTGACTCAAACATATGGATATAAAATAATATATAAATGCAACATATGTGCCTATGGGATTGTTAGGGACTAACTTCTAATGCACTTACATGTTTTTTTCATTAACTGTTTCTGACAGGTCTCAGAAAGGCTTTTTAGAGCCCTTAAGAGTGGTATTCAGTACACGTATCTTTTTGTTGAAAACTCAGCTACCTTACACAGGTTTAGTAATTTGAATCAGGACAGTAAATTTCAATATTGATAGCATTTGAGTCAAATGGAGCAACAGACTGTAACTTGATAACATCGCTTGTTTCAGGATATTTTGCGATGCTCTTGCACAGCCCTGTAAAAAAAGAGTGATATTAATTGACAGGTTACTAAGTTGCTGTGTTAGGTGCACCATAACTCTTCAGAATTTTTTTTTTGATAAGAATATTAATTTAAAATTCAGACATTGCCCCAGGCCTATATCCAAAGTTCGTGAGCCGTTGGTTAAAGAGAGGACTCATTATTAGTACTCCTTTTTATAAGGGTGGCAACATTTCCTGTAGCACTATTTAAAAAAGTAGAATACAGTGGGTACAATTAGCAAGTTACAAAGGTATAAACATATTCTAAGGTAAGTAGAAATGGGCATCGATGGACCCACATGACACAAATATTAACCCATCACCAGGGGGTCCCTAATGACTACCATGGTAATCTAAGTATAAGCATAGGGGATCCTATAGAGCCCTATTGTACCTAAATAAACTCTTTACTACTGGGGAACTTATATACTTAATATTAACCCCTATACCATGGGGTACTCCATTGTTATATTAAACTAAGACCATGGGGTCCTTTTGCACCTCCATGGCACCTAAAGTTAAACTTTATACCATAGTGTTTATTAACGAACCCCATGGCATTCTGCCTACCACCAAAGGGGTAAATATTAGATCCTCATGGACTCTAACCTCTCATGCTGTTCCTATAAAATATAAAAAATGCATGTAAGGTGTGGGTAGTAGGTAGCAGGTATTGAGAAGGGATCACATGCTTTAAGGTCATAGCAGGTATTAAAGGGGGTCCCGGGGATTCCCTGGCTCATATGAGATAGAGGTATACCTCTTAATTGTGTCAGATTTGAGAAATTAATACTCCAATCCAACACAATTTAAGGTGTTAGCTTCTTCATCACATCAACTGAAGGTACCCATGGACTTTAAAAAAAAATTGGGCACTCCTAAAGATTTCTGAGTACATAAGCAAAATTGGATGTCGTTATGGGAGGCTTGTGATAGCATTTAAAAAAAAATAGTTATGGGACTGGTACTTGGGGCGCATGATATAAGGGCCTCTTTGGGAACTTGGATGGCATTTCTCGAAGGCTAGCTTTTCCATGTGTGATAGCTCAGAAGCAATTTACGAGTGAATTTCACTAAGTTCTTTTTTATGGAAGCAATGGAGTGAAGGCCTTAGTAAAGAAAATGAAAGTCTACATAAATAACAATTGTATATGAAAGTGAAACAATTAACAATTAATCTGCATATTGCAGATCAGAGGAGATCTAGAAAGGTTGAACTTGATGGACTAAAATTATTTTTTCAACCTCAATTACTATCAGCCCTATGAAATTGGAGCTATGTATTAAAACATAGCTTGTGACTCGGATTTTACATTTTACTTGCTAACATGCAGGATGGCCGACAATAGTCTACATGCCGTCATTTTGTATTTATAGAATACGTGACTGGCTTGATGCAAAAAGGCACTCATCGCGAGGCCTGTACGTGACTGTCTTGAGGGGGGGGGGAGGCTCAAAATGGCTGTTACAGGCTTCAAAAAAATTACAGGTTCAACGGCCGCCATGTTTTTCAAGCCCGTAACTCAGAAGCCATCGAAAGACCTCCAAAAGACACCAAATAATAATAAAAAATACTTACAACCTCTTGCACAGCACAGTGGGAGAGGCAGGGATCCTTTAAGTGAGGTTGCAAGCTAATTTGATATTTAATTGGCATTTCTGGGGGGTCTGAAAATGAGGGAAAAAATGGCGGCTTTAAAGACAAAACTTTTTTTCAAGCCCGTAAATCAGAAACAGATTTCGGGCGTGGGGAAAATTAACAATTTCCCAAGCCCGAACATGGTTTCACATCTGTAAATGCAAACAGGAGCACAGAGGAGGGAGATGGGAGAGAAAGACACAGCGGCGGGAGAGGGGGAGAGGGTGGAAAGAGTCATAAGGGATGGAGTGGGGTGGAAAGAGATACAGGGGAGGGAGATAAGGGGAAAAAAACAAGGGAGGCAGAGGGGCAAAGAGACAGGGGAGGGATAGAGTGGGGAAAGGCTCACAATGAGCGCCAAAGGCACTCATCGCGAGGCCCAAAAGAAATGGATTGGCTGACGCCTTCAATGACCGACGAATGCGCTCATCGATAGGCCTGTAAAGTAGAGGGAGGAGAGGCCCGTGATTAAGGCTGATGGCACACATCATGAGGCCCACAAGTTAGAGAGGGGAGAACCTTGCATTGTATGGCAAACAGCATTGCCAGGCTTAACATTTTATTGCCGTAATTTTTGACGGGCAAGTTGCTAGTTACATATAAACGTTGCAAAATGGTAAACATTTTGCCCGTTATCATGTTATTCAAAAAACAATATAGAAATGTATAACCACAGAGATCCTTTAACTAAAAATGTAACCCTTTTTTTATTCTGCTTATTTGCTTCCACAGTTGAGAGGTGACCTTACAAAAAGAGATGCATTTTTCCTAGTGTTTTCAGTAACACTAATGAACTATTTAGTGTACAAAACATTCCATTGGAGTAAGCAGCTCAAACAAGACTGCTAAAGAATAATTGTGGTTATTAAATTAAAGGTTGGATTTAGCTATATTTTTAAATATTTAGCACTTTAGCATTAGCAAGTCTAGTTGTTACAAAATAATGTGCTATAAATGAGGGACATCTTTCATACATACTGGAAATGTCCACAAAACTCCATCACACATCATGTATTCCCTATCCTTTATGCTTTGCCAACATTTTTTTTTTTTCTGTCATTGTGATTGATTTATTTTTTAATTGATTAATTAAAGTTAGCACAAAATAATAGTTTAAGTGTTTTTGTGTTGCTTTTACTTTTTTATCTCTTCAATGAATATTTGCACTATTCAAAGTATATTCTGCTTTTTCTGCCCTTACTGTGCCCTAACAGCTTTACCACAGCTGCATGCCAACTTGTTTATTATCTGAAAATCAAATAACAAAGCTGCACTAAATTTCAAATTGCTGGAGTTTCAAGGACAGTAGCATATAAAGGTGGAAAGGTTACAGTATATTATATACTTTTTTCTGGCTGTGTAAATTCGTTATCTTCAATGTCCAAATGTTTTCCTTGACAGTAGAGTTGTGATAAATTGTTGATGCACAAAACAAGTTCTATCAGTCCATTTGCTTTTTTTCTTTTCTTTGTCTAACATTTTAACACTAAAATCTAGCATAAAAGAAATTCACGTCATAGTGCACTGATATAATGATTGCACTTAGACATTTTCTGTTTATCTAGTCGTTTGCGCGCCATAAATTACGAGATTTTTTTCCCCCACCCACCTTCCCCTTATCTTCCCCCCTCCCCTGTGTCTCTTTCCACCCCCTCTCCCTCCCCTGTGTCTCTTTCCCCTTTCTCCCTCCCCTATGTCTCACCCACTCCCTCCCATTTGTTTCTCCCCCACTATCCCTTCCCTGTGTCCCCCTCCTGTGTCTCTTTCCCCCTTGCCTGTGTCTCTTCCCCCCTCTTCCCTCCCCTGTGTCTTTCCTCCATCTCCTCCCCTCTTCCTCCCCCTCCTCCCTGTGTCTTTCTCCCCCCTCTCCCCTCCCTCTTCCTCCAATGAGCTCCACATACGAAAATTATATTAGTGATAAAAGTCATGACAAACTGAAGGCACAGATAGTAAATTAATTCATATACTAGTTCAATTTATTTATTTCATATTTTTACATTATTCTCTTTGTCTTCCATTTCATGGGATCTATCACATGTTTCATTTGTTTTGTGAGATTTTTTTTTCAAGGGCTGAAGATGTGCACACCAAGATGTCACTTAAAAAGCAATAACGTTTATTAGAAGTTTAGATTCTACCCTTATTAAAAAGTTTGGGGTTAAACTCACACACAATGGATAGGGTGGGAGTAGTAAATTATTCTAGTGTTATCTTTGGCTGCTAAGCCTCACACCTTGAGGCCAGGTTGGATGACTAATGGCTCAATAAACCCCCAATACAAGTCATGTAAGTTTTGCATTATTATTTGGAGATCATTGATGAAGCCACACATCTGTTCAGCTTTTACAGGATTTTATGATATTTGATATGTAAATTTGTTCTGATGTCAAATAAATTAAAATTACTACTCTGTACGTATTTGTTAGTGCTTCAATGCAACAAGGCAGATGCTCGTTGACAACACAAATATGAAATAGACCTACTCACATTGGCATAGTGACTATATGATTCAGTATAAAGCAGTACAATTTCTCTATACACATGCCAAATACCTATTCACACAGATACTTAACAGTAGAAACTAAAATTAGATTCCATAATAAGATGACCACATGACTAGAAGTACCTGTATTTATACGGGAAACGGAACTATTGTACTTCAGTGATCTGCACTAGGTACCGGTGCGCTATCTCTACAACACCCTTTCTCTTTTTTAGATTACAATGTGTAGTGTAGCTAATACATGAGAGGATCTACTGAGGATCTACTTATAAGGACACTGTCTAAATGTTATTTTGTTTAACTAAACATTATAGTGGGCAAAATGTTAATAGAAAGCAAAAATAAACATAAATAAATGCAAAATTTATATTTTGCTAATTTTGTATGCTTTATTTTTTACTGTAGGCTTTCATTTTGTTTCATTGCCTGTACCTTGCTGTTAGTTCCTGAGGTTCTGAGTCCTTGCAAATTAACAAACTTCCCATTAGTACTGAGTGACAGTAGTCACTACCACTTTCCTGCTGTGCAGATTTAAATTTTCTGTGTAATGAAAGTCTCCTCCCGTCTTAAGAAGTTGATCTACTGAAAGCAAAAATGCAGATTCCACAGCTGCATAAATTCAAACAATAAGTATTAAATTAGAGGCTATATTATTTTTATTACATTCTAAAACTAAGTTGTATATTATCAAGTGTAGATCTTCAAAATAGCACATTTTAAAAATGTGATCACAGTGGTGCTTTAATGTGTGGATAATAAGTGTGTGCGATGCTTGTTAATTTAATACTTCCTAAGCCTTGGTAAATGTTGCTTTATTAAACTTGCCCTAAAATGATAAGTTGGAAGGGAAGAAATGCAACAAAGATGGCAGATAAATGCACCCAAAGACATCTTTACAGGCTAATTACTCAAAAGTAAAAACATTTACAGGGCCAGTTCACATATATTAATGAGTGAACATTGACAGATATTCAAAAATAGAAACATACAAATAATAAAGTGTTGCAAATAGCATCAACACATCAATACAATACTCAAGCTATAGGACAACATAGGTACTGTTGCTGTTTATTAATACCATTCTAGCCCTACAAACTCAATAATAAGTGTACATTTGTTGATTTTTCTCAATAGGAATAACAGCTATAAGGGTATGTGTAAGGAATCATGCTATTTTCTGTGTTTTCTGATAACATTCCTTGGTTTACACCATAATACAATACAAATAAAACACAAAAGTTAGGTTCCAATACCTTAATAAAGGAGTCAAATATGGGAATATATAAAATAACCATTGGGGCATCTAATAGCTTCCCTTGAGGAAGAGGTTTCTGTGAAATGTGTTGGAGTGGATACCTAGGCTTCCCTGCTTATTCTGTGTTTGTGTTTTATATTTTCACTTATTTTATACACATTTGTAATATGTATTTTTGCTTTTTGTATTTTAAATTTTTTGAGATTTTATAATTTGGGATGAATTATGAAAAGCTTTAGGTAAGTTTTTTGCTATATATTTAAGTCAAATGTACTTTAACATACACTAGTGTATGAACATTTTTCTTTGTTACTTTTAAGCATTAAAATATTTTGTGAGCATATGCATGTAACCACTTGGGAAATTCATAATATCACTGTATTTGCTAGAAGAAACACACAGCCCCAGGGAGAAACATGGTCAGTATCATAAGTGGTATTTGAGACATTATTACATGAGATGTGTGTGATACATATTAAATGTTAGAAACACAAGAGGATTCATTTATGACATAAACATGTAAATCCAAATGATGGTGGCATTTATATTCCACTTTTTTTAGGAAAAATTGTGTTGAGATTCTCTCTTATATATACCCATATTATGCAATATCTAGTAAATGTACCACTTCAAATATTCATAATCATATGTACCCTTAATTAAGTATTAAATGCAGAAGAAATAAACTTAAATTGTTTTTTTATTTTTTTTAAAGAGTGTATTTGATAATGTATCACTGGGTTTCTTTTTTTAAATGATTCTCTGGTGCCTAAAAAAACATGATAAAAATGGTAACTTTTCTGCGGGCTTGCCCCTGTCAGCCAAAGATCAGAAATAAAGCTATACAAGTCATACTTGATGGGTGCTATATCTACAGGTGTTTGTACAGCCTGTGTATTTCCTGCTAAATTCTTTTACCGTATATACTCGAGTATAAGCCGACCAGAGTAAAAGCAGAGGCACCTATTTTACCACAAAATACTGGGTAAAATGAGTGACTCGAGTATAAGCCAAGGGTGGGAAATGTGCTGCCCCCTGTGTCCCTCTTGTACCCTCTGCGCCCCCTTCTTGTGTCCCCCCTCTCCCTTCCTTGTGTCTCCTCCCCCTCTCCCTTCCCTGTGTCTCTTCCCCCCTCTTCCTTCCCTATATATATATATTTTCCTGTAAAACACATATTTGGTAATGTTTAAAAGACCACTGTATGAAATCTTACTTTTAAATGCATACTACCCAAGTGGTCAGTGTGCTAAATAATGAGAATTGTTCATATTATCAAAAAACTTTAAACATTTTATTTTTATTTCATATGCAGCTCTTGTCATGCAGTATATGTCCAACTTTGCTGCTGGGTCACACTAGGGGCCATATTAAATTCCAAGCCCGTAGCGGCAGCGGTACACACGCAAAGCCTGCGGGCTTGAAATTCGGCAGAGTTACAGAGCTATTAAATTAGCCAAGCCGGCAACAGACGTGGCCAACATCCAAATCCGGAAACCATTCTTGGGCACATTGCATGTGCGGCCGTGAACATGATCAATTAATCAAACCCATAGTTACAGGTTTAGATGGAGCCAATGGTAAAAGAGATCGTCATCATTACATCACTGAAAAATGGGGATTAGATTTCAATCCCTTACGGGTTTGAATTACGAGTTACAATCAGACCCGCATTCCAGAAATAATGCAACATTAATAAATCTGTAAATATTATATTCTAGTCCATGCACGTTACATTAGATGTATTAATACATTGATTGCCAGGATCAATATAACATGGAAATTAAACATAAAAAAAAGTTTTTGCAAACTTGAGAATGTTGTGCTATTACTTTTAATACCTAACATCACTTTCCCTTAATTTAAAATTCAGTAGTGTGTTGATATTTGCAGTTACAGTGCTACGCATAGGACTTTTTATTAACACGCTTGTGATTCCTCTCTAGTACCCATAGGCTTTTTGGCTCCCTTTATGGGTTACTGGTTTGAACACCAGTGGATCCATAGCAATTTAATAGCGATTTGCGAACGTAACATTTATGGACTTGACAGATTAAAGACTTTGCGGCAACGGAGTTCCAATTTCAACAGTCCGTAGGTTTTTATGCCTATAACCCGCAGATCGTTTGCGGGTAGCTGTAGGAGGCCAATTTAATAGCCTTAAGTCTATCAGTCTCCATTACGGGCTATGGGTTATCACGTTGGGGGAATTTAATAGGGCTGTAGGAGGATTCAATAAAAATGATGGAGGCATGCATAAGTGCACACTATTTCTCCAGGTTCTGAGTGAGCCCAGAAGCAGCCATGCACAGGCCCCCTAGAGTAACTGAGTAGCAAATGAAAACATCTAGAGCTTGATCAGAGCTGCAAATGGAGTGACATGGAATACAAATAAGTTGTTTTAAAAATAAGTAGGGGTAAGATATTTTTTAAATTATATTCTCAATTCTTATTTTTTGACACTCTGTATGCATGGCCAGTATATATATTAAAAAACTTCCATACCGTCCTTTAAAGCATGTTCTTTTAGATGCATGAAAAAAATGTTGTGTTCCATTAATCACAGAACATATACACATTTGTATTACTTATAGGTATAATGTATATCTATTTCAGTTTCTATATGCTGAAAAATGGGTTTGAAAACATTATACAGATAAAACAAAAAACAAAAATCTTGTACATAAAGACCATAATAAGATATGGATATTTGTCATGTTATATAAGATACATTAAAATGATAAATTTACATTTCCATACTAATAATAAGCCAAGGTCAATAATTCTCCTTGGCTTCATTATTACAACAATATATCACATTTAAAAAGCATAGTGATATACCACTAAAATTTCCTTCACAACTTTAGTAACTTGAAATGTAATAAAAATTGTATGTGGTTTGCTAGATAAATTAATTAATTACTTTTACTTAATGTGGAATTTTTTATGTAGTTAGTTATCGCTTGTTCAGTATAATTATTTATTAATACAATTTTTGAATCCTGATTGTTATTTATTTTTATAAAGGCCAGACTGAAGGGAAGACGGACCCATGGGACTGAGGTAGAATTCTAGGGTCATTCCTCAAAGCAGATCCAGTTGGCACAAATAGGGTGGTAGACATATCTATGGCTGTCAAGAAGAAACGTAGCCTCGTAAATGTCATCTTAGCTCTGTTTGCAAGATAAGATGCCTCGTTACATTTCTTCCAGCAGGCTTTCTGCCTCATTAAATTAGAAAAATGTCCTAACGAGGTTTGAACGTTAGGTCTACGAGATAGAAATATGACAGTTTACTGACGCTATCAAATGAGATCTGCAGCTAGCAGGCTTCACACCTCATCACTTGCAGTGGGGGGCACAATTGGGACCTCCACCGCAGTTCTAAGCATAAGCCGCCACATGTCCCCACATTAACCCCTTGCAGTGGGGGTCCCCGATTGGCATCGATCGTGTCGCCCGCTGTATTTAAAATTTTAAATGTCCCGCCACACGGGTCCTTAAAGGACGGTAAAGGTCCTGAAAGGACCCGCACTAAAATAAAATGTTAACCCCTGCCGCGGGGGTAATATAAGTACCCCCCAGGCACATAAAATGAACCCCATCACTCATGGGGCTCCATACAGAGCCTCATAAGCCCCTAATGAACCCTATAATGCATGGGGCTCTATGCAGAGCCCCATAAACCCTTAATTAACCATGCCACTCATGGGTCTCTATACAGAGCCCCCTGAGACCTTAATTAACCCTGTCACTCAAGGGTCTCTATACAGAGCCCCATGAGCCCCTAATTAACCCTGTCACTCATGGGACTCTATACAGAGCCACACAAGCCCCTAATGACCCCTATAACTCATGGGGCTTTACAGAGCCCCATGAGCCCTTAATTAACCTTGCCACTCATGGGTCTCTATACAAATCCCTGTGAGCCCCTAATGACCCCTATAACTAAATACAGAGTTCCATGAGCCCATAATTAAACCTATCAGTCTCATAAGAGTCTATACAGATCACTATGGGACACTAATTAACGTCATTAGGCCAATAGGGGTCTATATAGACCCATATAGGACACTAATTAACCCCTATAATAACACCATAAGTTCCATGAATGTCTTCCAGGACCCTCATGACACAAAGTGTAAACACTACACTATTAACACTAACTATACCCTGTAAACCCTTTCTGGACTCAATAAGCCTAACTGGGCCAATCTAACCATATCTAGGTTTATTTAACCCTAACTGGGCCTATCTAACCCTACCTTGACCCATTTAACCCCATCTGGACCTATTTAACCCAGTCTAGCCCTATGTAAGCCTATCTAGTCCTATTTAACCTTAACTGGGTCTATTTAAACCCAGTAAACCCTACCCTACCCTACACTATTAATCCTCCCTCTCTATCATGTTAAACCTTTCACCTACCACCCTAATAAAATCCCTATTACCCGACTAATTACAGAAAAACAAAAAACCCACCTGATTACAGAAAAACAAAAATCCCACCTAATTACAGAAAATAAAAAACCTAGAATTACAGAAAATAAAAAAAGGATATTACCAAAATAAAAAAAACCTACATTACCAAAATTAAATATGCCTAAGTTACCAAAATTAAAAGAAAGCTAAGTTACACAAAACAAAAAAAGAACTATGAAACTGAAAAGAAAATACATGCAAAAAAAAACACATAACATTTAGTGATGTCGCCAACGGGCGAACCCGGCGAACCGCCATAGACTTCAATGGGCAGGCGAATTTCAAAACCCACAGGGACTCTTTCTGGCCACAATAGTGATGGGAAAGTTGTTTAAAGGGGACTAACACCTGGACTGTGGCATGCCGGAGGGGGATCCATGGCAAAACTCCCACGGAAAATTACATAGTTGATGCAGAGTCTGGTTTTAAGCCATTAAGGGCATAAATCACCATTCCTAAATTGTTTGGAATAACATGCTTTAAAACATCAGGTATGATGTTGTATCGATCAGGTAGTGTAAGGGTTACACCCGCTTCACACTAACAGACCAATCTCCCCGTTTAATGCACCGCAAACAACCGCAAATAGTCCCTTTGCACAACAGCAAACTCCCCATTTGCACAAGGTTGGATACCAAGCTAGCCATGTCCCGTTCCTTGTCCTCACTGATGTCATTGAAGGTCTCTTCCTCCACCCAGTCATCAAGGGTCCCCGAAAGGTGACAACAAGCCCCCTGGGACGCCTGCTGTGTTTGGTCTTCCACCTCCTAAAAGCCACCTTCCTCCTCTGACTCCTCCTCTTCAGACTCCCAGAGTCTGGGGGCTTCCACTGCCCAGCATGGAAGATTATACACAGGTCAGAGTCTGGGGGCTTCCACTGCCCAGCATGGAAGATTATACACAGGTCAGAGTCTGGGTGCTTCCACTGCCCAGCATGGAAGATTATACACAGGTCAGAGTCTGGGGGCTTCCACTGCACAGCATGGAAGATTATACGCATTGCCTCTGTCTGCGTTATTATAAGGTGTGTACTGTTAAGTAGTACTATTCCTATCGGTTTAATCCCTGTTACGTCCACTATCAGGGACGTGTATATGGCATGGATTTTTGGAAGCGGGAGATGGAAAATGTTGCTTGGTCGGTCCTCCCACTTCAAATTTGGGGCACTGCGCGTGCAATCTAAGGTGCCACCAGATATGAGTGTCACTGTGCACTGGCAAAAGTTGGCAGAGTAGATGCAATAGGCTTCACACACGCCTGTAGGCAGGCAATTTTTATTCAATCTATTACAGTCAAAAAAGTGTTGTTTTATGACACTGAGCACAATATAAGCTGTGAGCCTGACACAGGCAGGCAACTGAAATTAGATTACAGGAAAAAAATGGTTGTTTTCAATGTATGTTACACCACCGGTATGAGTAGTGAAAATAAGCACAATATAAGCTGTTAGGTGTTAGCCTGTCACACACACACGCTGGCAGGCAGGCATAGATTACACAAAAAAAATTATAAAATAAAATAAATGATGTTCAAAGTTTCCTCAATGATAAAGTATAGGGGGCGAACCGAAAAGCGCATGTGTTCGCCGTTCGCAGCGTACGCGAACATACGAAAATCGCCGCGAATAGTTCTCCGGCAAACTGTTCGGGACATCACTAATAACATTACATCAATACAATAAATACAGTTACAATACATAAATAAATATAATACAGTTCAATTATACCCCTGTCTACAATACATTAACCCTATATACAATTCATTAACCCTATCTACAATACATTAACCCTATCTACAATACATTAACCCTATCTGCAATCAATTAATCCCTAACTACAATCAACATTAACTCCTAAATAAAATACATTAACCCCCTAACAAAAAACATTAACCCCTAACTACAATCTATCCCCTAACAAAATACATTACAAAAATACCTAAATCTAACATAAAATAGAATAATAAAGCCCACTTACTTTGCTAGATGTCCCTTCAGCAGATCAGCCACCCCTAGGAAAAAAGAAACATAAAATTAGTACGAAATTAATAAACACAACACAAACATCAAAACATTCTAAATATTAAACTCACCTTTACAGCATGTCCCCATCCATCTTCTTGTCTACTCTGGCTCGGCCCCTGGAAAAAAGTAGCACCACATTAGTACACACATAAACACAATTACACAAAACATAATAAACTAAACATTCTATATATAAAACTTACCTGTCCGCGATGTCCGCGTCCTTGTCATTTTCTGCCCTGGCTGGGCCCTTGCCAAAATACACTGCTCCAAAAAATAAAAATAAATAACAGATCTCCTCACTTGCTGAGCTCCCCGACGCTAATGAGGCTACAAAATGCGATACAACCCCACGGGGTGATTGGCTGAAGGCATCTGCATCTTCTGATTGGCTGTTGTCACTGTCAATTAGATTGCAGCATATGCCTTCAGCCAATCACAATGGGATATACCCCTTGGGGTGTAGAGGTTGTAGGGGTGTAGGGGTTATTAGTATGTAGTTATGGTATTCATGTATGTAGATAGGGGTTAATAGTATGTAGTTAGGGTATTCATGTATGTAGTTAGGGGTTAATAGTATGTAGTTAGGGTATTTATGTATGTAGTTAGGGGTTATTAGTATGTAGTTAGGGTACTGATGTTTGTAGATAGGGGTTAATAGTATGACGTTAGTGTATTATTGTATGTAGTTAGGGGTTAATAGTATGTAGTTAGGGTATTACTGTATGTAGTTAGGGGTATATTTGAACTTTATTTTATTGCTGGGTGTGGGTTTTTATGTATTGTAATGTGATGTTTATTTGTGCCTGTATGTTATTTTTAGATGAGTAGTTTTTTGTTTTCTGTAGTGGTAGGGTGTTTTTATTTTGTGTAATGTTCTTTTTTTATTTTGTGTAATGATTCTTTTTGAATTTCTGTAACTTAGCTTTTTTATTTTGTGTAGTTTGTGGGGTGGGGGATTAATAGGGGGTTAGGTAGGTAGTGTAGGTGTTAATAGTTTAGGATAGGTGTTAGGTAGGTAGAGGTAATAGGTTAGGGTAGAGGGGGGTTACCAGGATAGGGAGGTCTGGGAATTCATTAGTTAGGGGGGGTTAGTTTAGATTTAGCGGTTTATTGGGGGGGATAGTGTAGTGTTTGTACTTAGTGTTATTAGGGTCCTGGAGGACCCTCATGGCACTTAAGCGATTATTGTTAGGGTTCTAAGTGTCCCATGAGGGTCTTTATAGACCCTTATGTGACTGATAGGGTTAAAAAGGCCTAGATAGGGTGAAATAGACATAAATGGGGTTAAATAGGCCTATATGGGGTAAATAAGCACAGTTAGGGTTAAAAGGGGACAGTTGGGGTTAATGAGGTTTAGGTAGGGCCAATGGGTTAATGTGGTATGGTTAGGGTTAATAGTATATGTAGTGCTTAGACTTGGCACTTATAGGGTTAACCTAGGAGTTAATAGTGTCCTATAGGGGTCTATATAGACCCCTATTGGACTGAAGGGGGTTACTTTTAGTCTCATGGGGGTCTGTATAGATTCCATAAGTGATGGGGTTACATAGGTGCTCATGGGGCTCTGTATAGAGCCCCATGAGTGATGGGGTTAATTTTAGGTGCCTGGGGGGGGGACTTATAGTACCCCTGCTGCAGGGGTTAATTGTTTTATTTATCGTGGGTCCTTTAAGGACCTTTAAGGTCCTTTCAGGACTGTCAGCAAGAAATGTAAAATTTTGAAGTGCTGCAGGAGTCCTGATCAGGACCCCTACAGCAAGGGGGTAATGTGGGAACACTGCAGGGGTCACGATGGGGACTCCCAGCATGGAGGGGGGGTAATGTTAGGTGCTGCTGGGTACTTACAGTAGACCCACTGCTTGGGGAAACAATTTGTATGCCGCGGGCCCTTTAAGGACCCACGGCAGGGAATTTAAATGTTTCAATTGCTGCAGGGGTCCTGAGAACTACATAAGGGCTTAACAAGCCCTTGCAACTGCTCCTTAGTGTGAGCAAGCTGCGGCTCGATTTCAGCCATTTCTGGGCTTGCCGGAAGGCTGATTGTAGCAATTGAATAGGCATTTTGGCTTTCTTGCAGCCGCAACTCTTTCGGCCAAGCAAGATCAAAGGCTTTGACGGGAGAATGCTGCGATTCAAGAGGTTGCAAGGGGCTGCAGCTTGATGGCCATAAGCCGTAGCAGTTTGCTAATTGAATAGTTACCCCTTACGGATACATATACCAAAATCATAACAATTGAATGAGGCCCCTATTATTTTCCACAGGTATTCTAATTCCTATAATAAATGTTTGTAAAGAAATTTCTAAAACACAAATAAATAAAATGGGAGATAGCAGACATCCTTGTCTTACCCCAGAATTGATAAAAATTGATTCAGTCTTAAAATTATTAATTAAAACCTTATCACCTTATTGTATAAAACTTTAATCATTCTAATAAAACTCTCAGGAAAATTCATTTTATAAAACAGTTTGAACATAAAATAATGGCTAACTCTATCAAATGCCTTCTCATAACCTAAAGAAAAAACAGCAGCACCTTGGTTTCTATCTAATATATCATTTAAATATCTCTTAAAACTACCAAATTGTCCCAAATACTTCTCCCAGGAACTGCACATGCTTGAACCTCATGTATTATTTTATTTTATCACTAATTTTTGTCTATTTTAGTCTATTTGCTAGTTCTTTTGCGATGATTTTATATTCAACATTTATTAGAGTTATAGGTTTCTAGTTTTCAAAAATGTCAGTATCTCCTTTTTTATGTATTAGTTTAATAATACCTATTCTTTGAGTTTTAATACATTTTTAAAAAGTTGATCCATTCTTTGATTTCTTTTTTAATATCTTGTATTTATTTGACTGCAATAAAACTTCTTTCTTTAAAAATGTAAAAAGTGATAATTCTCCATGTTTTTTTCTTTCTATATTTAAGATAAACATAACTTTTTTTTTTTTTTTTTTAACATATTCCCACTAGGCTAAAATAAATATTTATATTTGAAAACATATTCTTTCATAATTAAATAATTCTCAAGCATACAAACATTTACAGCCCTATTAAGTTACCTCGTAGTTCGTAACGTAGATCGCAAGAGTTTAAGCTATTAAATAGGCCTCTTAAAGCAACTTGCAGACAACTTGTGGGTTAAGAACCAGCAAGGCCGAAAAAAAGCCACCTGGACGTGGAACATGGAACTTCGCGGCCACAGGTCCTTTTTTCTTACAAGCCCGTAACTGCTACGTTCCAATTGAGCTATTAAATTGCCTTAAAATCACTGGCGTTCAAGCTTGTGACTCGCAAATGGAGCCAAGAAGCCAACGAGTACTAGAGAGGACCCACAAGAGGGGTAATGTCCAAATTGTAGCATTTTAAATGCACATATCACCACACTACTGTACTTTTATTAAAAGGGAAAGTGATGTTAGGTCTTAGAATTAATAGCACAACATTCTGAAGCTCGCAAATCGGTCCAAAAAATGCTTTATTTCATGTTACATTTTTGTGTTATATAAATCCTGGAAATCAATATGTTAATACATATACTGTAAGTCGCAAGTGATAGAATATCATATTTACGTCTTTATGAATATTGATTTATATCTTGAATGTGGGGCCGATCGTAACTTGTAACAGAACAAATGGTTTCAAACCGTTTAATACTTTTATAGCACCGAGCTTCACGTTGCACTTACAGGGCTGGAATTTTATGTGACTATTAATTTCCAAAAATATTTCTTATATTGTTTTGTGTTAATAAAGGAACAATCAACTTTCAAAGTTTTATGATCTAAACACGAATTTAAAAACAGCCCAATATTTTTAACCATGACTGAAATCTATTCTAGACTCAGTATTTGTTCCAGACCATGTAAAAACAACTTATTTTTTCCTAAAAACACACCAAGCATCATAAAAATTAAAATGGGCAAATACATTGTTTAACACTTTAGAAGGTTTGTCCATTTTAGTTACACCTTTTCTATCAGTTTGTTTTAAAATACAATTAAAATCACCTAACATTAAAATTGGTTCTATCCCTGTTCAAATTTTTTTTTCCAATAATAAAATTCTCAGTTTTTTTCAGACTGTAGACACATATTAATTTAATAACAAAAAACATTAAAACTCTCCCAGGTTCTATTTCTATATATTTTTCAATCTCAATGTGTGAATCTTTAAATAAAATATCTGCTCCTGAATTTTTAACCTCATTTTCTCCTGACCATATTGAGGGTCCATAAGTCCACATGTTTTCAAATTCATCATAAGGTATTGCTCATTCCTGCACACATATTAAGTCTACTTTTAAGATAAAACAATATGCTACTTCTTCTGTTAATATTAGCTAAATGTATCACATTTAGTGAGACACGTGTTAAAGAAACTTGTATATGAAAGTAAATTTAACCTCAATCTTCTACCTCCATATCTTGAAGTAGTTTTGGCATTGTCTCCATGCAAACTATCTGGGTCACGATTCTCTCCACAGTAGAGCTGACTGTGGGCCCCATTCAATTGGCCAAATTGCTATTATTTGAACTTAAAAAGCAGCAGGTTATGGATATTGAATTGGCTACATTTAGCTATTCGCTTTCCAATTGTGAGTTACCAAAAATCACTGCGGGCAAGCCAACTACCATTAGGTAGTTGTCATGCTAAATCACTAGCCATGACCATTAATAATGATATGTCATCTAAAAATGAATGCTTAGCTGTGACCACAGTCAGTGGTCCAAGAGTACTATCAACATCTCCATCTGATATTTTTTAACAACATTGATATCACATTCATCTGGTATACAGGTGTTAGAACATTTTAGAGGATTTGCATGATATCATAAGTTCTGAACACCTACCCATTAATACGGAGAGGATACAAAGGTCAACAGCCATAATCTCTGTTACTTAAATCAGACACAAGTATCTGTTGCCATATTGATATTGAGGAGATAGATGATCCTCTCCAAAAGGCAGAGCAAATACTGTAGTCAATGCTTCACGGTTACTGCTGCTCATCAGTATGGGGCATGTTCCTGGTTTGCATGATAGAATGTTGTAGAGAGTAGTACACTACCACAATCATTAAACTTATGGTGGATGGAGTGCAGTACATCCACTGTATTTCTGAGAAAAATGAGCAGGAAATAAGGTTATTAACTTTTCTGTACAGTGCAGGGCTTCTATCACTCATCAGCACACCATACATTTAATGATTGTTGTAGTGAATTACTCTCTACAAGAATCTACCACACAAACCAGGTACCAGCCCCACACTGATCAGTGGCAGTAACTGCGAAACAGTGTTGTCTCTGGGTGGTCTCCTGGTTGTGCATAATCCATCCTAAGCTGTGTATATGCTTAAAAGGAGCCATGTATAAAGTGTTTTTTGGCTTAATAGAGTGAACGTGCATTCTGGTCTCATTTGTATGTTCTTGCTCAGTTTCACAATACAGTACACCCACTTTCTTGTTTCCGAAAAACTTTAGCAGTAAATAAGTTTATTAAATTATTTTTTAGACATTCAAATAGAATCACAAATGCCCTATTCATTTTATATACATACATTATAAAATAAAGGAATGGGAGCATTTGTTACTAGGCAATGTTTCCTGATGTGTATTAACCCCATGAGTACTGGGTTGTTTGTTTCCTGAGATATTGTCTATTAAACGAACATTATAATATAATAATACATTATAATATAATAATACTTTATCATCATTTTTAATTACACATATGTTGGTATCAGATTGTTTATAATGAACTAATGTGGAAATGTAATCTTTCGAAATAATTTGTGGCGCTATACTGTCACTTTATATGATTCTGCAGCACTCAGCAAAGGATTTAAAAGCCTTTGCGAGTGGTCTTTGATAGCCGTAATATTTACTTATATTTTTGCAGTTATGGCACTGCCCTGGTTTGCAAGTGATCCGTAAAAATTGTATTAGCATAGGGTTTGGTGTAAAAGTCTTATGGAGTAACTCATAATCTTTTAGCCCTGCAAAAATCAATGGAGCTTTTTCCTGTGCTTTTCGGCTTTGTCATGCAGTAGTTACTTGTAGCAGTATTCTCGCAATGTTTTAGGCATGGGGGAATAGCATAGATAGGTAGGATTTTCTGTGCTACTATGGCACTCATAATTGCTTTTGCCAGGATAAGCATAGGGTCCAAACTCGGGGCCATGAACAAATGGTTGAATTAGGAAGCAGACACAATCACAGCTAGGGTCAAGAAAGAAAAGATTAGAATAAGGACAAGCCAAAGGTGAAATTGTTAAATAAAGGCAGACGTCTCTCTCAAAATATATACCTATGTCATTATCATGGTGCATTGCTCTAATGACATGTCTCACTCAGAGATGGCAAAACATGCACAAGGGCAAAGAACACTGTGCCCTGCAGGATGCATGTAGGCATACATATCCGTACAACATTTTGGTTTGTAAAAACTTGAATTATTGACTTATTGCTTTTAACTTCCATTTGCATAGTGTTTCCTATTTATGTTTTTTTCTGTTTTGTAGTTATATAATTTTATACTATTTCAAACTATTTGATCTATGTTAGCAAAAAATAGTTTGCCTTTTTATTTAATACATTTAATCAAATGATGCACATTGTTCCACAAAATTATAAAACTTATTAGAATAGTAGCCAAATTCCCCAGTGGTACTCCAAGACATTAGCTTTCTTGTCAAACTAGATGGCACACAAACTGAAGTTAAATATCTGAATGTATTAAAGTGTAACATAACATATAATCTAAATAAACTTTTTAAACCATACTGCTTAAACCTTTCTTGGAATCAAGTACTTGCAGCAGCCCCTGGTAAGCCCAGAATTAACATCTGGGATATACAGTATCATGATGATGCAAGAATGTGAGTTATTATACATTTGTAATAAAATAAAATAAATAATTTGATTTTGTAATAAAGCAAAAACTTTTAAATGTAAGATGGAAAATAATTTATTAAACATGTACAAATTGTTTATTATATTCCTATTAAATGGCAATAGGGGATACAAGTACCCAATATGTGTTGGATGGAGATTTTTTGATGCTGGAAAATATTTGATATGTTTTTCAGTAAATTAATTTATTGTAAGTAGTATTTATATGCATTGATTTAATAAGTTAGTGTTATACGGCACAATGTTGGTATTCTTATGTGCTCTCTCTTTCAGATATTTGAACTTAAAGGACCACAACAGCCTGTACCATCAGTTAGAGGGTGGAAATGTAGTAAATGTTGTTATAAGAATCAGCATAAATAATAAGGCTGGAGTCTGTAACTGTTACAAATTATTTTATAGAATGTTTGTTGGTGTAGTGGCAAGTGCTCTCCTTTTATGTTTTCATTGTTAAGACATAGGTTCAATTCCTCTGCCTTCAATACTTATACATATAATTCACACATGTGTTTTTATATATATATATATATATATGTATATATTACATATATAGTTGTGAGAAAGCAGGTTGTTGCTAACGCTGCGGCCCTGCAAGGCTGCAGTTGCTGGCAAGGAGCGCTGAAGGACTTTAGGCCCGCAAATGCGGACCCTCGCAAAGCGAGGGGCCGCATTTGCGGAGGTGGAGGCTCCCACCTCGACCGCAAAATTTACTGACAAATACGTATAAAAACGAGGACCCTAAACACGCAAAACACCACGAAACACATACAGATTTTCTGAAAAAGCCATACGAGGTCCAACAACAAAGACGCAAAATCAGCCACAGCCGCATACCACACACATTAGGCGACATTTTACAACACTAACTTACACAATGCGGAAGTACACAGCTACCCTAACGGATTTTCCTTGTGCACGCACACTATTTACACTACACACTGCACACATTGCTGACACTTAAACAGCAGCTCCACAACAGTGAAAATACACATTGTATGCTGCAGCACCATCAACACAGATTGTCAGCTCTGCAACACAATGCTTCCTGCATATATTACTTCAAAGTAGGTAAAGTATATTCATTTATTCATTTATTAACTATTTAATTAGCATACAAATAAACACCGCCAAAGCTGCTCATAGCACACTAACAACAGCCTCGCAATGAGCGCCCAAGGATCTCGGAACACCAACAAAATGAATGTCGCAACCAAACACCATTACCTGCCTTACAATATATTGCCATCATTTTTTGACGGGCAAGTCGCTAGTATATATATATATATATATATCTATTTTAAAAAAAAGTGGAAGGTATTGGATAAGAGACAATGATTTGCCATTGAAGACGTTTTATAAAAAAACACACTTGCCATTACACTAACATGCTCTGCATTAAAAAGCAAATATAACAGTTAAAGTAATTTCCAAGAAGGAAGGAAAGTAAAAGATAATGGAGGCAGGAACATATTTGTCCACCTGAATGTAGAATTCCAGAGGATAGCAAGAAGAGACAAGAAGACATTCTACAATGGGTGATGTAAATAGATGAAAGAAGATAACAGAATAAGTCAATTTCTTCAAAATTGTGGATCTCAAAGGAACATTTCATGCCAAAGTGATAAAACAGTGATAAAAGACAAAAACTGTAGAGATTTAACAGAATGGGATCAGATAAAGAAGAGGTGCAGGAATACACAAAACATCTATACAGGAAGGATCTTAATAGCAGTGATGACCTCAATAATTTGTCCAATGAGCTGGAGCCATGAAGAGCGAATGAGATGGGCCCTAGGATGCCTTGCTAATAACAAGGCTGCAGGAGTTGATTAATACCCTATTAAACTATTCAAAATTCTACAAGATGTGCTGTGAAAGTATTGCTTGCCTTATGCCAACAAATATGGAAAACTCAACAATGACCAATAGACTGGAAAAGGTCAGTCTACATCCCAATCCAAAAATATAGGCAGTGCCAAAGTGTGCTGCAATTATCGAACAATTGCACAAATTTCACATGCCAGCAAGGTAATGCTTAAGATCCTACAAGCTCGGCTCCAATAATATATGAACTACCAGACATGCAAGCAGGGTTCCGCAGAGGAAGAGACAGAAGAGATCAAATTGCCAATGTCCACTGGATAATCGAGAAAGCAAGAGAGTTCCAAAAAAAACTTAACTTCTGCTTGATAGATTACTCTAAACCCTTTGACAGTGTGGATCACAACAATATGTGGCAAGTTCTTAAGGAGATGGGAGTATCAGATCATCTCATCCGCCTCCTGAAGAATCTGTATGTGGACCAAGAAGTTTAAACCAAACATAGGCCAACAGAATGGCTCAAGATTAGAAAAAGTGTGTGACAAGGTTGTATATTGTCACCTTATTTATTTAACAAATACACAAAGTATATGATGTGTAATGCAAGGCTGGATGAATCCAAAGACGTAATCAGTATTGTTGGAAGAAATACTAATAACCTCATATACGCAGATGATACTACTCTAATGGCTAAAAGTGAGGACAAACTACAGGACGTATTGATGAGGGCAAAAGAAGAAAGTGCAAAAGCTGGCATGCTGCTCAACATTTTTTAGATCATGGCAAACGGAAAACGCAGGAAAAGTTGAGGCAGTGACATATTTTATTTTCCTAGGATCCAAGATCTCGTTATATGGTGACTCTGGCCATGAAATTAAAAGAAGTTTGCTTCTAGGGAGGAAAGCTATGGAAAGCTTGGACAAGCTAGTAAAAAATAAAGATATTACATTAACAACAAAGGTCCGCATAGTAAAAAGTATGGTATTCTCAGTAGTAACATACTGATGTGAGAGCTGGACCATAAGGAAGACTAAACACTGTATAATTGATGAATTTGGATTGTAGTGTTGGAGAAGACTGCTTAGAGTATCTTTTTTTTTTCCAGACAAAAGAATACAAGTACAAAAGCAGAACGTAAATACAAAGTACAGAACAGACAAACAGTCACGATTCATAACACACTTCTGATACTCTTTCTTCCCTCCTTTCCCCTCGTGTTTTCCTCATAACAGGGGTAACTTATACCTCCAAACCATATTTAAACAACATATACATATATGTACATATATATATATACAGAAAAAAAAATATTACATCTGCATCCCCTATATTACAACTTAACTTCTTTGGACCCAGGGCTGTGAGTTCTGTTAGATACTTTGACAGATCTTAGCCCCTCTCTAATATTTGCATCTATAACTATGGCTTTTCGTCATCCCCCCACCCAAAATTAATTCCAACATTATGTGAGAGAGTTTTCCGCTATATAGGGACCGGGGTCTACCCTCTCTTTCAGAGAAAGGTCTATTATTCTTTATCGCTTCTCTTTCATAACTATCTGCCTTCCCACATTTTCCCCTATATTTGTGTTTTCAGTAAAGACGTCTGTATATATAGGAACAAAACTTTTCCTTTTTTACTCATACTCTTTTTTTTTTTCCTATGAATTCAAGGTATGCCCCCGTTTAACCTTGTTATATTTACAGAATATTTGACTATTATCAAAACTATTATCAAAAGGTAAGAAAAAGAGACATATACACCATTCACACTGTACCAGTCCGATGACCTACCAATAAGTTGTTGCTGGAGAGTTTGGGTTCCTAATCTACCTATTATATGATTTATAGTCTTTTTCCTTGACTACTCCCTTTTTTCCTTCTCCCCTTCTACCTCTTTTATAATTGCTGAATTATGATCCGTTTGTCTATACTCCAATAGAACTTACACATTTATCCCACTTCTGCCAAGGGAAGCGGGTACCTGTTTCCATCAGCCAATTCTATTAGAGTAAAAAGTGAATTGACGGTCACTTGGGTGCATTAGTCTCCATAGATCAAAGTACTCCTTATCCTTCATTATACCTGAGAAATCTATTGCGATTTTCCTTAAATTATTTAATGAAGTCAGCTTACATTTACCTTGTCTATCAAGCTCCGGGTCCATGACCATGTTAAAGTCACCACAGATCAGGAGGATCCCATACTCCACTTTTTTTATCTCTGCTAAAATTTTCTTTAGAAAGCTACACTGTTTTTTATTGGGAAGGTACAGATTGGCCAATGTTATTGGTCTACTTTCCACCTCACCCCTCCAGTCTATGTATCTCCCCATGGGATCTATTATACTGCCCTGTTCTTTAATATTGAGTCTCCTATTAAAAAGGATCGAGACTCCCTTAGACTTATTTTTAAATGTAGAGTGTATACTTTTGGAAAATATATTATTTAACAGATAGGATTCATTGCCCTTCTTAAGATGTGTCTCTTGTAAACATAAAATATCTATATTCAGCTTTGTATAATTATTAAACGCGATTTTTCTTTTAGAGGGGGAGTTGAGTCCATTTACGTTATGTGACACTATTTTTAATCCCATATAAACCACATAATCAAATCTAGCTGACTACAGCACCCTTTTCCCTCTTATACAGCCTTTAAACCTACCGTTCCATTCATACGTAAACTTAAAATACCAAGGGTGGACCGCACCCCTCCCACTTGGTAATACAGGGCTAAAGCCTGATGTTTGAAAATGATAGATTGGTTTCTACAACCATGGTTGGGAGAGACCCAAGGGCTACCTTTTCCTCCCCTAACAGTCCTCAGACTGGACTGGGAACGAAGAAGAAGAGGTGGTGGGGGAGGGGGAAGCCCCTAGCTTCTCTCCTAATGGAGAGAGAGAACGACCCAACTACTCTATTGTCAACTCTATCCTCCCCTATAGTTGATATTTTCTTATGCATTAAGATTGAACTCCCCCCTCCTCCTCACCCCCCCCCCCCCCCCCCCCAGTCAGTGTGTAGCAAATTACTGACCACGACCAACTTTGCCAGCATACAACATTTATTCCTTTAATATCATACCCATTTGTTCTTATAATTTCCCTTATCTACTTATCGATGTTATATTTCCCATCCATAGATATCCTTATCAAGGATCCATAGAGGTTCGGGTCTCACCCAATTTTATCCTAATTTAGGGTATTTCTCTGGTGTCCTGATAATAGAGCATATTTCGCAAACCTTTTATATATTATCGTATTTTCAGCCCTTCTTACAGGGTCCGCCCGCCATCCAATAGGGTATATAGTCGCATAATTTAAGTTTATTCCCCTTTAATCATAACCTCAGTTTATTCAAGTGATATTAACCTGATTCCTTTTACATTGATCTCTAAGACCAGTGAATATTTCTAAATTTAACTATGTGTATCTATGTAGCTCAACTATCACATATTATAATTGTCTTACTACGAGTCGTCGTCACGCTGTTTGCGTGGTCCGTACGACTTAGCGGGCTTAGCGATGAGCGCCGCAGGCGCTCATCGCCCGGCGAGCCTCGCACAGCGAGGCGAGCCGTAAACCGTTAAACCGTAGCACTTTGCAATGAGCGCCGCAGGCGCTCATTGCAGGCGAGCCTCGCGTAGCGAGGCGAGCCGTTAATACGGAGCACTTTGGCAATGAGCGCCGCAGGCGCTCATTGCAGGTGAGCCGTTAATACGGAGCACTTTGCCATTCAGCGTTAATACGGAGCACAAAAATACGGCCTCAACTCGCGAACAGGAAAAAAAATAAATAAAAATAAATACACACAGCACATACATAAAAAGATTACCGACAGCAAGAGGGAGCATCCACGACCTCTCTAAAAAACAAGTTACACCTTCATTTCGCTAAAAATAAAACAGTTTAGACAGTAAAAAGTTATCGAAGCGAGAGAAAAAATGGCGGCCGAAAAAAACGAAAACGAGGCTACAGCACTATAACCACGGAAAATACGTACGGATAATCCGATAAGACGCATACGCGAGGATCGCCGTTAATATGGAGCACTTTGGTAATCAGCGTTAATACGGAACAGAGAAATACGGCCGCAACTCGCGAACAGGAAATAAAAAAATAAATAAATAAATACACACAGCACATACATAAAAAGCTTACCGACAGCAAGAGGGAGCATCCGCGAACTCAAAAAAACAAGTTACACCTTCATTTTCTTAAAAATAAAACAGTTTAGACACTAAAAAAGTCTCGAAGCAAGAGAAAAAATGGCAGCCGAAAAAAATGAAAACGAGGCTACAGCACTATAACCACGGAAAACACGTACGGATAATCCGATAAGCATACCACACATTACCGGCCATTAAATCACGTACGGATTATCTGCTAAGACGCATAACACACATTACCCGCCATTTTACGATAATGCGGAACTAAAGTACTACGCTAACGGTTTCAGCTCGAGCACGCACACTATTACACTGCACACGTTCTAAACGCTTACACAGCACCTCCACACCACCAATGCTGCTGCAACATCACTACAGATTCCCAGCTCTTAAACACAATGCATAAAAATTGGTAAAGTATAGTCATTCATTAATTATTTATTATTTTAACTTATATATTTCAGTAGTACACACAAAACACCATTAGCTACCTTACAATTCCATATGTATATTAATAATTATACAACTTTCCAAACATATTTGGCGCCGTTAATACGGAGCACTTTGGCAATGTGCGCCGCAGGCGCTCATTGCAGACGAGCCTCGAGTAGCGAGGCGAGCCGTTAATACGGACCACTTTTTTAATAACTATAAAACTTTCCAAACATACACATCTCATTGCCGTCATTTTTTGACGAGCAATACGCTAGTCACATATTATAATTGTCTAACTACGAGACGTCGTCACGCTCCGTTGCGCAGTGCGTACGACTTTGCGATGAGCGCCGCAGGCGCTCATCGCCCGGCGAGGCGAGCCGTTAAACTGCTCTGTTGCGTAGTGCGTACGACTTAGCAATGAGCGCCGCAGGCGCTCATTGCAGGCGAGCCTCGCGTAGCGAGGCGAGCCGTTACTTCGTAGCACTTTGGCAATGAGCGCCGCAGGCGCTCATTGCAGGCGAGCCTCGCATAGCGAGGCGAGCCGTAACTTCGTAGCACTTACAAAAAAAATACGAGCTGAAAAAAATTACGACATAAGCGGCGGAAACAAAACACTAAAAAAAACACTAAATACACACTAAAAAATAAAATAAAGGTCACTTACGGCATGGGGAAGCAGGCAGGACGTCTGGAAGTGAGTTGGAACTCCAATTTACAGCGATTTTGCCGAGTTACAAAGATCGAAAATCGGCTAAGCGAGAAAAAAATGGCTGCCGAAAAAAATGAAACGAGGCTATACTACTACGAACTGCGTAAAACACAGCCATAGACGTAGGTGTTAGAAAAAATACGAGATAAAGGATGCGGATTAACCGCGCAATGAGTAAAAAGACAGTAGCGAGTACATTTTACGATCAGAAATTACAGATTTACGCATTAACACAGATTTAACGACTTTGTCTCGCGCAACATCGGATTTCCCGCCTAAACCAACGCATTTGATGAAATATAAGTTGCAAATTACAAAAATATTAATTTTATAAAAAAAAAATTGTATTTATTTGAAGAAAAAAAAAAGGGACAAATGTAGTGTCATGTTGTGTGGCAAACAAATTTAATGTTAAACCGTAGTACTTTAGCGGGCTTAGCGATGAGCGCCGCAGGCGATCATCGCCTGGCGAGCCTCGCGCAGCGAGGCAAGACGTTAAACCGTAGTACTTTGGCAATGAGCGACGCAGAAAAAATGACGGACGAACAAAACGAAAACCAGGCTACAGCACTATAACCACGCAAAACACGTACCGATAATCTGCGAAGACGCATACCACACATTATCCGCCATTTTAGGATAATGCGGAACTACACAACTACGCTAACGGTTTGGTCTCGCGCACGCACACTATTACACTGCACACATTCAGCACGCTTACACAGCACCTCCACACCACTAATGCTGCAGCAACATCAACTCAGATTGCCAGCTCTTCAACACAATGCATAAAAATATGTAAATTCATTTATTAATTTGAATTCTATATTTCAGTAGTACACAAAAAAAAAACATTAGCTACCTTACAGTTCCATGTGTATATTAATAACTAAACAACTTTTAAAACATACACCTCTGATTGCCGTCATTTTTTGACGGGCAATACGCTAGTCCATTATACTAATTGATTATAACAAGTATTATAAGGGGCATTTTAGCCCATTAAGTTTCAAATAATAGTGTCCACACGGTGCTCATGTTTACGAAAAAAAGTAATTTTTTACAATGGCCTACCCCATTGATATATTTACCATACCTAACTACCATAGCTACTGCTTCCTATTATTTAGTGGAAAATTATAATCCTACTCTACAGTATATTAGTGCTTTTTAAGTTACTCCCAGATGCTTCTAAATTCTGTGGCTTTCTATTTCACTAATGCATAACTTTATATCAATTTGAATATATCTTATATCACCACTTCTTATATAAATAACTTCCTCATATACCTCCATTTAGACGTGTAAATTAACATATACCATTTTAAACTACTCAGGTTATATATTTCTTAACATATATTATATATTACTTGATATCAAAAACCGTTTAAGAGTTTCCTTCTACAGGGGAAATATTTGCTCTTTAGCATTATAGATCAAGAAATTTTCTTTCTCTTCTGGGATTTTTGCCAAAGTTCTTTAGTGGCTGACAACTGCGGCCAATTGCTCTCCTTGCTAACAGGTGTAATTTCAATACCCCATTTCTTCAATAGTGCTATTCCCTCAGATGGCGAATGCACTCTATGCCACAGTAGATCTTTCTGTATCGCCAGGCCCATTGGTGTAGTCCATTTGTATTTAATTCCTCTTTGTCTTAGAGCAGCC
Source organism: Discoglossus pictus (assembly GCA_027410445.1). NCBI lineage: Eukaryota > Metazoa > Chordata > Amphibia > Anura > Alytidae > Discoglossus > Discoglossus pictus. Next base: position 150,582,583 of record CM050165.1, read on the forward strand.
GTACATGCTCCATATTCTCTTCTATATGCTAATGTCTGTGCAGACAGGTCCATAAATATTTTAATATTTTGGTATGGAGCCTCGAAATTTCCTTTTTCGGACGCTATACGCTGTATGGCCTCTTTATAAGAGATATAATGGACTCTCATTATTACATCTCTAGGGACTATCCAGGTGCTTTGCCAGTGGTAATCTATGTATAGCATCTATTAACATTTCTTCTTTAGGGAAATTGGGTAACAGGGAGCTTAATAATGTCTCCATATATGGTTTAAGGTCTGCATCTTTTTGATTTTCTTCTATGCCCCTGATCCGGAGATTATTTTTTCTGCTACGGTCTTCTAGTTGGGCAACTTTTCCTGTCAGAGTTTTGATTTTACCTTCCAGCTCCATATTATAATTCAACATGGTTTCATTATCTTTAACTAACTTTTCACATATATTTTCCAGACTGTCCACTCTTTGTGAGACTTCCGCTGTAGCTTTAGAGTTGTTTACAATTTTGTTTGTTAAATCCATAGTTAGTTTAATCTGGAAGTCTTGTAGAATGTCTCTTGATTTAGAGCAGGTTAAGGCCTCTCCCTCATCCAAAGACAGGCAACTTAAATTTACCGATTGTATATTTTTTCCTGGGGATCTGTTTTCAGATGTATTTGGACTAAAATCGTCCTCCAGGGGAATTGAAGTAAATTTTTTCTTCCCAGACATAAACATACTCGGAGTTTTAGTTATATTAGTTGTATTATTACTCTTTTTTTCTTTTAGTTTCATTTTTGAGGGCATCTTAACACCTTAACACCAAAGGTAATTAGGAAAGCTGTTTTCCCCAGAAGGGGTGTTTGATGTTCCAATATATACTCAAATAGTTCCCAATACTTCTTTCCTAATACAGTGGCTTTATTCCTGCCTTTTTATGTGAGGGTGGGGAGTGGGGCCCTCCCTGTTTTGTCAGTCCAGATGATATCTTTTGTTATAGCTGAATGGAGGGACAATTCTGGGAGGGATATAATCATTCAGCAATGCACTTCAATACACTCCACTACCCCCCTCACTCACAAAGTGGATCTGTCCAGAAGACCAGAAAAAATAATATTTGACTCCATTTCATTAATCTCCCAGGTTTACTAGGGCATATGTACAGTTCTCTATTTCTTATGCAGAGCAGGAACTTCTCCTCCTACCCCCTTAAGCTTGTAACTGTAATAATATAAATGTCTCTGGGGTGCTCACCTTTTTAGCTGCTGCCGTGCGCGTCCCGGTACTGTGATAGCCTGTATCGGCCTCTATCAGCCAGATATCCCCCGTCTTGCTCTTGTGTTCCTTGCTACGTTCCTTTAAAAACCTCCGTCGTACTGCAGGGCTTTACCATGCTTCACCATACTTCAGGGGCCTCTCTGTCCCACACACCACAGCAGGCTCTATATACCTCACTTGCTTCTTATGCCTTTGGAGCTATGTGCCTCACTTGCATCTCATACCTTTGGAGCTATGCAGCAATTAGCCTGCTCCCCTGCTAGGCACAACTATTGATCTGCTCCCTAGCTGGAGCTCCAGACCCTCCACGTCTCCAGCCCAGGTCGTGGGCTTCTCTAAGGGTCCCTCGTATGCACCGGCTGCACGCCCAGGCTGAGGCAATCACAGTCTGTGATTCACTCCTGTTTTCATATATCGGCTGCACTTGGCAGGCTTACTGCATGACTTTTCTGTGAGCTTAGGAGGTAACACCCATTTATTCCATTTAAGTATTTACAGTCAAGGGGGTAGGGGAACCACTAGCTTTAATGTTGTCCAATTTCAGCCGCGGTCTGCTAGTGCTGTTTCAGCATAGCCTCTCCGGTCTCTCCCAGCTGCTCAGCTCCACTGATTCACATCAGATCTGGAGCATGCATCACTTCCTGTAACGCCCCCTGCTTAGAGTATCTTGAACTGCAAGAAGCAAATATATTAAATATTTTGGCCATATCATGAGACGGCAGGATTCCCTAGAAAAGACTCTGATGCTGGGAAAGATTGAAGACACAAGAAGAATGGGATGACAGAGGATAGATGAGGTCACTGAAGCAATGAACATGAACTTGATGGAGCTCAGAGGGGCAGTGACTGAGAGATGCACCTGGCATGCTGTGGTCCATAGAGTCACGGAGAGTGGGACACAACTGAAAGACTAAACAACAACAAAAGTCTCACTTTCCTTAGTGGGAAAGCTTTTAGAAGGGTTAATGAGGGATAGAATACAAGAATATCTCTATTTGAACAGGATTATAAGTAGGAATCAACACAGATTTATGAGGGATAGGTCATGTTAATCAAACCTAATTAGTTTCTATGAAGAGGATAGAAGATATAATAAATCAGTACTACAGGAAATCAAGACAAACTATTCATTCTGTCTCTGACAGATATAGAGAATTCATGCCTTCATTTGAATAGAATCTTATCAGAATTCAGAAGCCTTTCCTACTTTAGGGTTAATGTATTAAAGGCCCTAAATCAGGACCAAAAAAAAAGCTCTAGAAGAATTATTTCCATACAATTGGCATACTAATCCACAGTCCATCTCAGAATAACTTTCTCTTTCCAGCTGAGAAATCTGTTAATGGATAATCTAAATGAAGTTATACAACATGTTATACTAACCATTTTGGAATGGAGGAACTTAAACCTCTCCTGGCTAGAGAGGACTTCAGCCTTGAATATGAATATAATGCCCAAATTGACATATTTGTTAAGGTTTATTCCCGAGAAAGTACCTAGGAAATCCCTTTCTGTAATCCAGGCAGTTCTGGATAAATTCCTCTTTTTGGGGGAAAATACAAGGTTACGTAAAAGCACCTACTCAAATAAATTTGAGAGAGGAGGATTGGGCTCCCCCTCGCTATTTGAAATTCCCAACAAAATATTATTATCACATGCCATCGGATGGGGTTTCCTTTTAGATAAACCGAGATGGTTGATTCTTGAGGACAATTACCCAAATTTTAAGCACGTTTTTTTTCACAAGCTTCCTTATGGGAATAGATCAGTACTACGATTTTGGTATAAGTATAGCCATGAATGGCATTTAATTCATTTTCCCTCAAGAGCTGCCCCACTGGAGTTGTTATCCACTTTTGGTAAATGTATATGTGTAAAAACTCTGAAGAAAATAGGCTTGAAATATGTTTCAGATCTATATTACAACTGTAACCTGCTAACTTGGAGTGAATTTCAGAGAGTTTATGGTATCTCAAATTTCTCCTGGTTAAATTATGAGTCAATAAAAAAGGACTTACTATCCTTGGGTTATAAGATACAAAATAATGACCCATGTACTAAATTGGAAGATCTTATATTGAAAGGTAATGGATCTCACTTTATTTGTAAATGCAGCTTCATTATTAGGGATTTATGCCCCTTTATAAAAACCCTAGGGATTAAAAGTTGGGAAGCTGATCTGGACTTTATATGTAATGCTAAAACTTGGTTAGATACCCTAAAAATTATTAAAAGCTCAGCCATCTACTCCTCTTACACTGAAACATACTTCAAGGTACTCCAGAGATGGTATCACGTCCCTGCAAACATTGCTAGATTTAACCCACAGCGCGATGGTCTATGCTGGAAAAGGTGCGGTGAGATAGGTTCTACTCTCCATGTTTGGTGGGATTGTGTATATATGCAAAGATTCTGGGATTTAATATGTGCTGAACTATCAAAAATTATAGGGAGGCAGTTTTCATGTTCCCCTCCTGCAGTTCTCTTACATCTGAATTTAAGTCACATTGCTCCACGAGAAACATTCTTAATTTCACACATTCTTCTCATAATTAAAAAAATAGTAACAAAATACTGAAAAAAGCTAGAGCTTCCATCTTGGATTGAGATAAAAAATGTGATTGACCTCAGTAGAGAACTTATGATGGGAACCATAAATACAGCTGACTACGTTCAACGAATAAACTCTCTTAAATGGCATCTATGGGACCATTATCTAGCATCTCTAAGCAATGTGAGGGGTCCATCTGCCCCCAGTTAATTTGACTCTGTTTCCTTTGCAAACATTTTCTTACTGTATGTAGCCCAATCCTGTTTTGTCGTATTTGTTTGTTGTCTTGTTTATTCACTTGAAGGTATGGTCAGGAAGCTGAAACTGCAATATTTTGGCCATATCATGAGAAGCCAGGATTCCTTAGAGAAGAGTCTGATGTTGGGAAAGATTGAAGGCACTCAAAGCAGGGGCTGGCAGAGATGGATAGATAAGATCATTGAAGCAATGAACATGTGCTTGATGGAACTTAGAGGGGTAGTGGCTAACAGATGTACCTGGTGTGCTGAGGTCCATAAGGTCACATAGAGTCAGACACGGCTGTATGACTAAACTATAGTGATTTCTCTTGAGCAGTAAAGTGAGTTTGGTTACTTGTGCAGTGATTAGTGGTCAGGTGAGCAGTAAAAACCTAATAGAAAAAGGGGTAGAAGTGAACTTGTGAGCTTGAAAACACTTCTAGTATAAGTGCAGATCTATTATAAGTGTAGGAGTTTAAATAAAAGTAGGGAGTTCAAAGAAAAGGGCTTTATAGTGCTTTATAAAACTGTTCCCCCCACTGTAACTAGTAATTATGAGTCAGTCCAGTGACAACCTCACTCAGTGCGCATCCTGTCACATGTATGAACTGTTGGAACAGCTGATCCAGAGTCCATACCTCTGTGGCAGGTGTGAGCATGTTGCCTATCTTGAAGCTCAAATTGGAGAACTGGAGAGGAGAATTGCAGCACTTAGTGATATTGCTCCACTGGAAAGTGAGTTGGTGCTCACTGAGCACAGTTTAGCTGGGCCTAACATGAAGGGTGGAGATGTGGCTAGTGAAGATGCCAAGGAAAAAAGCTGAGTTACAGTTACAAGGAGAAGCAGGGGATCGCAAGGACGAGACAGGCCAATTGTAATTTGGCAAACACCAACAGATTGGCCAGATTGACTGAAACTGTTGGGTATGTCCATTTAGGAATGGCAATGCCAGATAGAGCTGTTCCCTCTAACAGCCGGAAGAACAGTTCTACTGGAGGAGTGGGAGGGCAGATTAGGCAGAACAACAGACAGGTTTTGATGGTAGGTGACTGCATTATTAGGAAGGTAGTTAGACAGAGTGACAGCGAACAGTTTGTTTTCTCCCGGGTGCTCGGATTCAGCATGTTGTGGATCGGGAAGATAAATTATTGGGAGGATCTGGAAATGAACCAGCAGTCTTGGTACATATTGGTACCAATGACAAGGGTAGTGGAAGATGGAGAGTCCTAAATAAGTATTTTAGAGAACTAGGGCAGGCCAGTTCTAAATTGGCAAACACCAACAGATTTGCCAGAGTGGGTGGAACTGTTGGGGATGTCAATTCAGGAATGGCAATACCAGATAGATCTGCTCCCTCTAACAGCCAGGAGAACAGTTCTACTGGAGGAAAATGAGGGCAGCATAGGCAGAGAAAGGTTTTGGTGGTAGTAGACTCTGTTATTAGAAAGGTAGACATGGTGATTTGTCACCCAGATCCCTGCAATTGAACAGTTTGATGTCTTGCGGGTGCTCGGGTTCAGCATGTTGTGGATCGGGAAGAGAAATTACTGGGAGGGTTTGGAAATGAACCAACAGTCTTGGTACATATTGGTACCAATGACAAAGTTAGTGGAAGATGGGGAGTCCTAAAGAATGATTTTATAGAAGTAAGTAATAAGCTGAAGGCAAGGACCTCCAAAGTAGTATTTTCTGAGATACTACCAGTGCCATGTGCTAATCCAGGGAGACAGAAGGAGCTTAAGGAGGTTAATGCATGGCTAAGAGAGTTGTGCATTAAGGAAGGGTTTGGGTTTGTAGAGCACTGGGCTGACTTCTCATTTTTGTACAATCTTTATAGCAGCAATTGATTGCACCTTAATGAAGAGGGAGCTGGTGTGCTAGGGGAAATAATAGTAGAACGGCTGAGGGAGTTTTTAACTACTAGGTGGGAGGGAGGGACTAGATAGAAGGAATGGGGTAGAAAGTGTAGAGGGGGTAAGAAACAAATTACTTAGTCAAGGGGGAGGAGATGGGGGAGGGTTAGTATAGTCAATAGGGAGGTACTGCTAAGTAACTCAAGTACAGTGGCAGGCACTTCAGAACTACAGACTCATAACATTAAGTGTATGCCTGCTAATGCCAGAAACTTGCCAGGTAAAATGGGAGAGTTAGAATTATTAGCAGTTAAAGAGAAAGGAGATTTAATAGGCATTATTAATTGAAACGTGGTGGCATGAATCTCATGACTGGACTGTTAATCTGGATAGTTATAACGTATTTAGGAAATATAGGGGTATTGTTAAAAGAGGAGGAGGGATTTTTGTCTGTATGTTAAGCCTGAATTTAAGTCTATAGTCAGAGAAGATATTTATGGTGGAACTAGCGATAATGTTGAATGTTTGTAGGTAGAGTTAAATAGCTGAGGAGCAAATTCAAAAAGTATATTGGTTGGGATATGCTATAAACCCCCAAATATAATTGAAAGTGAGGAACTGCAATTAATATCACATATTGGAAATGCAGCTAAGCACGGGCAAGTTCTAATAATGGCAGATTTTAACTGCCCTGAAATAAACTAGATGAATTAGACCAGCAGTTCAGCTACTGGGAGCAGGTTCTTGAGTACACTCATGGATCATTATCTGACCCAGGTTATATAAGAACCTACCAGAAATGAAGCTATATTGGATTTAGTTATCACAAATAATATTGATATGGTATAAAATGCTGAAATAGGACAACCTTTGGGAAACAGTGATCACAACACAGTCTCATGTGAGATTGAATTAAAAAAACAAAACTGTAAACAGACAACAAAAACTCTTAGTTTTAAAAGGGCAATTTTAACGGTCTAAGGGCAGCAGTACAAAGTATAGACTGGGACAGAGAACCGACAGGTACAAATACTGAACATAAATGGACAAAGTTCAAATCCTTACTAAATATACATATTTATCACCATATAACATGTAGAAATAAAAGTAGAAGGAGTAAACCACAACCCATGTGGCTTAAAGATGAAGATGAGGAGTAAAAAACAGGGTTTTAAATTATACAAAACAGAAGGAACAGACACTGCTTTACGTGAGTTTAAGAAAGTCAAGGAGGCTTGCAAAGGGGCTATTAGACTGGCTAAAATAGAACATAAAAAGTTAGTTGCAAAGGAGAGTAAGACTAACTCTAAAATATTTTTTAAATATATTAATGGGAAGAAGGTGAGAAAGGAAGCTATAGGAACATTACAATGTTAAACAGGCTGTCTGACAAGTAGTGACAAGGAAAAGGCAGATGAGCTAAACACATTCTTTTCTTTGGTATACACAAGGGAGGTACCAGTGGTTGGGACACCAACAAAATAATGGAGCTACACTACCTTCACCAAATAATTGGTTAACGCATGAACAAATCCAAAAGAGGTTGGAAAAAATAAATGTTAATAAAGCCCCAGGTCCTGATGGAATACATCCATGGGTACTGAGAGAACTGGGATCTGTAATAGCCAAAACCATTATATCTAGTTTTTCAAGATTCAATCAACACAGTGTCTCTAGCAGATGACTGGAGAAAATCAGAGGTGATACCTATATTTAAGAAGGGAGCAAGAACAAATCCAGGATCGCCACCTTGTCGTGGTGAAGGGGCTTGTATACTTCCATGAAGCTGTGAGCTATACCATGTAGGGTCAGTCAAGATGGGCAGGTCATGGCAGAGAGGTCAGACAAATCATGATCCACTGGAGAAGTAACTGGCAAACCGCTCCAGTATCTTTGCTAAGAAAACTTTATGGCAGGCACAGCCAGAGACATAATGATATGGCACCAGAAGATGGGCCCGTCAGGTCAGAAGGTGCCTTCTCCATTACTGAGGAAGAGCAGAGGGCAAGAACAAGAAGTGACACCAGATCTAACAAAGTGGTTGGGCCAAAGATGAAAGGACACCTAGCTGCAGATGTGTCTGAAGGGGAAATGAAAGTCCGCTGCTGCAAAGACAAATATGAACCTGGAATGTTAGAACTATGAACCAAGGCAAACTAGATGTGGTCAAGAATGAAATTACAAGGTTAATCATTGATATCCTGGGAATTGGTGAAATTAAATGGTCTGGAATGGGACATTACAAAATCAAACAACCACCAGACCTTCTACTGTGGTCCAGAATCCCACTGAAGAAATGAAGTAACCATCCTAGTCAAAGAATGGCCAAAGTAGTGCTCGGTTACAACCCAATAAGTAACAGAATGATTTAAATTCTAATTAAAGGTAAGCCATTTGATATCACAGTGATTCAAGTCTATGCTCCACCCACGGATGCTGAAGTTGTCCATTTCTACAAAGACATTCAACACGTGAAGATAAAAGAGAACATATTTATCCAACTGAATGCAGAATAACAGAGGATAGCAAGAAGAGACAAGGATACATTCTACAATGAATGATGTGAAGAGATTGAAGAAGATAACCAAATGGGTAAATCAAGAGATCTCGTCAAGAAAATTGGGAACCTAAAAGGCACCTTTCATGCCAAAGTGGGTGTGATAAAAGACAAACTTTATAAAGAAGAGGTGGCAGGAATACACTAAAGATCTATACAGGAAGAATCGTAACATCAGTGATGACCTCAGTAGGTTGTCCATTGAGCTGGACTCAGACATCTTGGAGAGTGAAGTGAGATGGCCCCTAGGATATCTTGCTGATAATAAGGCTGCAGGGGGTGATGGAATCCCAATTGAACTATTTTTAATAGGATGATGCTGTGAAAGTGTTGCTTGCCTTATGCCAACACATTTGGAAACTCAACAATGGCTATTAGATTGGTAGAGGTCAGTCTACATCCCAATCCCAAAAAAGGCAGCTCCAAAAAGTGCTCCATTATCAAACAATTGCACTAATTTCACATGCCAGCAAGGTAATGGTTAAGATTCTACAAGCTCGACTCCAACAATATATGGACCAGGAACTACCAGATGTGCAAGCCGGGTTCCCCAGATGAAGAGGCACAAGAGATCAAATTGCCAATGTCCGCTGGATAATAGAGAAAGCTTCTGCTTCATAGACTATTCTAAAGCATTGGACTGTGTGGATCACAACAAAATGTGGCATGTCCTTAAAGAGATGGGAGTACCAGATCATCTCATCCTCCTCCAAAAGAATCTGTATGTCGACCAAGAAACCAGAACTGAACATGGGACAACAGAATGGTTCAAGATCGGAAAGGGAGTGTGACAAGGTTGTATATTGTCACCTTATTTATTTAACTTATATGCAGAGTACATCATGCAAAATGCTGGACTGGATGAATCCAAAGCCAGAATCAATATTGCTGGAAAGAATATCAACAACCTCAAATACGCCGATGATACTACTTTGATGTCTGAAAGTGAGGAGGAACTAAAGGACTTATTGATGAGGGTAAACGGAGAGAGTGTAAAAGTTGGCCTGCTGCTCAGCGTTAAAAAGACAAAGATCATAGCAACCGTCAATCTCACTTCCTGGTATATAGATGCGGAAGAAGTAGAGGCAGTGATAGATTTTATTTTCCTTGGATCAAAGATCTCTGCAGATGGTGACTGTAGTCATGAAATTAAAATACATTTGCTTCTGGGGAGGAAAGCTATGGCAAGCTTGGACAAGCTTTTAAAAATAAAGATATTAAACTATCAACAAAGGTCTGCATAGTTCGAACTATGGTATTCCCAGTAGTAACATACAGGTGTGAGAGCTGGACCACAAAGAAATCTGAGCGCTGTAGAATTGGTGTTGGAGAAGACTGCTTTGTGTCCCTTGGACTACAAGAAGAAAATATATAAAATATTTTGGCCATATCATGAGACTGCACGAATCCGTAGAAAAGACTCTGATGCTGGGAAAGATTGAAGGCACAAAAGAAGGGGACAACAGAGGTGGAGAAGGATAGATGAGGTTACTGAAGCAATGAACATGAACTTGATGGAGTTTAGAGGGGCAGTGACTGAGAGTGCACCTGGCGTGCTGTGGTCCATACAGTCATGTAGAGTCGGATACGACTGAAAGATAAAATAACAACAAAGGTCTCTTTTCTGTAGTGGGACAGCTTTTAGAAGGGTTAATGAGGGATAGAATACAAGAATATCTCTATTTGAACAGGATAATAAGTAAGAATCAACACAGATTTTATAAATATAGGATAGGTCATGTTAATCAAATCTAAATAGTTTCTATGAAGAGGTTAGTAGGAACTTGGATCAAGGCAACTCAGTGGATGTAGTCTTTTTGGATTTTGCAAAGGCTTTTGATACAGTGCCTCATGGGAGACTATTGAGCAAACTAAGGGATACAGGAATTGCAGTAAATATCTGCTCATGGATTGAGAGCTGGCTAAAATAAAGGAAGCAAAGGGTTGTTGTTAATGGAACATATTTGGATTGGACTAATGTGGTAAGTGGGGTTCCTCATGGTTCAGTATTAAGTTGTCTCCTTTTTAACATATTTATTAATGACTTAGAAGAAGGATTGAAATGCATTGTCTAATAACGTACTTTCCTCCAAAGGGATTTGCATAAGTTAGAGAAATGGGCGACTAAATGGCAGATGAGATTTAATACAAATAAATGTAAAGATATGCATCTGTGAGGAAAATAGCCATGTTATTTATATACTTAAAGAGCAAATCTAGGGGTATCAGATATTGAAAGGAATTTGGGAGTATTTGTGAATAACCACCTAGGTAACAATGCTCAATGCCAAGCCGCATCTGCAATGGCAATATAAGCGCCAAGGTATTCCGTAGAGCTGATAGATAGAAGCAAGGGAAGCAAATATAATTCTGCCACTATACAAATCCCTAGTACACCCTCATTTTTAATATGGAGTACAATTGTGGGCACCACTACATAAAAAGGATATTTTAGATCTGGAAAAAAGTACAGAGACGGGCAACAAAACTGATAAGGGGAATGGAGTGCCTAAGTTATGAAGAAAGACTAACCAAATTAAACTTATTTTCTCTAGAAAAAAAGACATCTAAGAGGTGACATGATTATCTTATATAAATATATCCAGGGTCAATACAAGGCTTTGTCAAGTGAGCTTTTTGTGCCAAGAGGTTTTCAACTGACAAGACGACATCCTTTGAAATTAGAAGTAAAAAGTTTTCACCTTAAAGAAAGAAAAGGGTTCTTTACCGTAATGGTGGTTAATCTGGGGAATTCGTTAAGAAAGGAGGTGGTGACAGCGGATTCAATAGATAACTTTAAAAAGGGATTGGATATATTTGTAAATAAAAAGGGCAATCAGGGTTATCCTGGCTAATTAGAGAGATAGTATTAATCCAGGGAGGAATCTGATTGCCAGTGTGTGGGGTCAGGAAGGAATTTATATATTTTTTCCCGCTTTTTTCCCTGTTTTTTTTCTGTTTGTCTTGATCAATTAACAATTAATCTGCATATTATAGATCAGAGGAGATCTAAAAAGGTTGGACTTGATGGACTATTTTTTCAAACTCAATTACTATGTATATATATACTAGCGACTTGCCCGTCAAAAAATGACGGTCAATAAAAGAAAGTGTTGAAATGCTGTTTGTCACACAATGTGAGTGTACTGTGTGCCTCAAGTAACTAAATTCCATTACAGAACCAAAAAAAGAAACCTAAGTGACCAAAAATAAAAAAAGGAACATTACAGAAACTAAAAAAATACATTACAACCTCCCGTCACTACAAAAATTTTAAAAAAATTACACACCTGAAAAAGAAATACATATAATACATACGTATAATACAACAGAATTGAATAAACTAAAATACAACACAATTAAATAAACTAAAATACAACACAATTAAATAAAATAAAATACAACACAATTAAATAAAATACAATACAATTAAATAAAATAAAATACAATACAACCCTATGTAATATACATGCCACTATCTACTATACATGCCACTATCTAATAAAAATGCCACTATCTAATATAAATGCCACTATGTAATATATATGCCACTATATAATGTAATATACATCCCACTATGTAATATACAATACTATCTAATAATACATCCCCCAATCTATGTAATATCCAATACATGCTATCTATATATACAGGGAGTGCAGAATTATTAGGCAAATGAGTATTTTGACCACATCATCCTCTTTATGCATGTTGTCTTACTCCAAGCTGTATAGGCTCGAAAGCCTACTACCAATTAAGCATATTAGGTGATGTGCATCTCTGTAATGAGAAGGGGTGTGGTCTAATGACATCAACACCCTATATCAGGTGTGCATAATTATTAGGCAACTTCCTTTCCTTTGGCAAAATGGGTCAAAAAAAGGACTTGACAGGCTCAGAAAAGTCAAAAATAGTGAGATATCTTGCAGAGGGATGCAGCACTCTTAAAATTGCAAAGCTTCTGAAGCGTGATCATCGAACAATCAAGCGTTTCATTCAAAATAGTCAACAGGGTCGCAAGAAGCGTGTGGAAAAACCAAGGCGCAAAATAACTGCCCATGAACTGAGAAAAGTCAAGCATGCAGCTGCCACGATGCCACTTGCCACCAGTTTGGCCATATTTCAGAGCTGCAACATCACTGGAGTGCCCAAAAGCACACGGTGTGCAATACTCAGAGACATGGCCAAGGTAAGAAAGGCTGAAAGACGACCACCACTGAACAAGACACACAAGCTGAAACGTCAAGACTGGGCCAAGAAATATCTCAAGACTGATTTTTCTAAGGTTTTATGGACTGATGAAATGAGAGTGAGTCTTGATGGGCCAGATGGATGGGCCCGTGGCTGGATTGGTAAAGGGCAGAGAGCTCCAGTCCGACTCAGAAGCCAGCAAAGTGGAGGTGGAGTACTGGTTTGGGCTGGTATCATCAAAGATGAGCTTGTGGGGCCTTTTCGGGTTGAGGATGGAGTCAAGCTCAACTCCCAGTCCTACTGCCAGTTCCTGGAAGACACCTTCTTCAAGCAGTGGTACAGGAAGAAGTCTGCATCCTTCAAGAAAAACATGATTTTCATGCAGGACAATGCTCCATCACACGCGTCCAAGTACTCCACAGCGTGGCTGGCAAGAAAGGGTATAAAAGAAGAAAATCTAATGACATGGCCTCGTTGTTCACCTGATCTGAACCCCATTGAGAACCTGTGGTCCATCATCAAATGTGAGATTTACAAGGAGGGAAAACAGTACACCTCTCTGAACAGTGTCTGGGAGGCTGTGGTTGCTGCTGCACGCAATGTTGATGGTGAACAGATCAAAACATTGACAGAATCCATGGATGGCAGGCTTTTGAGTGTCCTTGCAAAGAAAGGTGGCTATATTGGTCACTGATTTGTTTTTGTTTTGTTTTTGAATGTCAGAAATGTATATTTGTGAATGTTGAGATGTTATATTGGTTTCACTGGTAAAAATAAATAATTGAAATGGGTATATATTTGTTTTTTGTTAAGTTGCCTAATAATTATGCACAGTAATAGTCACCTGCACACACAGATATCCCCCTAAAATAGCTAAAACTAAAAACAAACTAAAAACTACTTCCAAAAATATTCAGCTTTGATATTAATGAGTTTTTTGGGTTCATTGAGAACATGGTTGTTGTTCAATAATAAAATTAATCCTCAAAAATACAACTTGCCTAATAATTCTGCACTCCCTGTATATATAGCTACCATAATTGTAAGTTACAATAAAATAATTAATGCCACTTACCTTTGAGATGTTTCTTCAGATCAGCATCCTACGTTAAAAAAGATTCCAAAAATTAATACAACACGTTTACATGAAATACCTAAACATTGTAGACATTGTAAACATTGTAAACATTGTAAACATTCTAAATATTCTAAATATTGTAAATATTATACTCACCTTTCCAGCATGTCCCGTTCCAGCATGTTACGTCCTCCATGTTCCGTCTGCCATGTTCCGTCGGCCATCTTTACTCCTGTCCAAAAAAAACATTACATTAGTAAACATAAAGCAAAGTAAAATAAACACAATCTACATTATACTTACCTTTCCGCGATGTCTCAGGCCTCCTCGTCTTCTACGGAAGCATCAACGCCTTTAAAAAAAAAAAAAAATGACACACATCCGCCCTGGCGGATGTCTCCGACGCTAATGACCTTCCTATGGGGTGCTCCAGAGTAAAATTGGCAATGGCGGCTTCTGATTGGCTGAAAAGGCTGTCTATCAAATTCAGCCAATGAGAAGACCCCATTTGTGAACCAATGAAAAAAGTATACACCCCAAAATACAACGCTGATTGGATAACACACCTTTCAATCTTTATTTGAACCAATCCTAAGGCTTTATTGCCATCAGCCAATCACAATGGAATATACCCCCTTGTACTGATTGGTGAAGACATGTGCGCCTTCCCATTGGCTGTAATATTGATTGATTTTAACAGTAGCCAATGAGAATGCGCAAATCCTTCACCAATTAGTACGTGAGGGTGTATTCCATTGTGATTGGCTATTGTCAGTGCAACCAATCAGAATGCGCAGAGGCTCCAACAAATCACCCTGTGGGGGTGTATTCCATTGTGATTGGCTGAAGGCATCTGCGCCTTGTGATTGGTTTAAATAAAGATTGATAGGTGCATTATCTAGAGTGGGATTTTAGGGTGTATCCCTTTCTGATTGACTCACACATTGGCGCCTCCTGATTGGGTGAATTTGATAGACAGCGTTACAACATAATATTTAAATTTACATATCTACCTTTTTACATGTGTTCTTAGTCAGCTTATATAATACAATTCAGAGGTGTAGCAATTCAAGGTATATACAAGTGAGCAGGGTTATTAATGCATCTGATAGAGAAGAATTAGCTGTGTATGAAAAAAAATGTTTGCATGAAAAAAAGATATGAATGTATGACCTAAGCAATTTCCTAGTGCTTAACACTAAATTCAAAAAAAGGGGAAATAATTTAATAAGGAAAAAAGTAGGATAATTTAGTGTTCTCCAGGATAAAGCATGATAAGTAACTACAAAATTAAAAAGCGTCTATCCTGAAATAATGGCTGTAAGTCAAGAAAAATGGGTGTCACTGTCCCATAATACTGTGGGATAAGAAATAAGTGACCACCTTTATTATGACAGATGGAGTGGTATAATATTTAATCTCTAGAGCTTAAAAATAAGCATCATTTCACCACTTAATGGGGCTTACTCATGGGCTAGTATGTGTAAGAATGAGTGGCCTATTTAAGGCCTAGGCACTATGGCGTTTACTTCCTGGTTGGCGTGTCACGTTAGTTCAGTGCACTTTTTTACAAATAAACAGCGCCTATCCTCAAACTTTTCATCTATAATATATGTTGCTGCATCCCTATGATTAGCAAATACCTTTTGCCTATGAGGCTTGCATACCAGCATCACTTTATTTTTATTATACCATTATGATGCTTATTTTTAAGCTTTAGAGATTAAATATTATACCACTCCATCTGTCATAAATAATAAAGGTGGTCACTTATTTCTAATCCCACAGTATTATGGGACAGTGACACCCATTTTTCTTGACTTACAGCCATTATTTCAGGATAGACGCTTTTTAATTTTGTAGTTACTTATCTTGCTTTATCCTGGAGAACACTAAATTATCCTACTTTTTTCCTTATTAAATTATTTCCCCCTTTTTTTGCATGAAAAAAATACGAAAATAAACATGTAAACCGTTACCCTGAAGTTTGCTGAATTTCTGGCATTTGCCTGTTTTCTATCAATGTTGACACCCCCTGAAAATCCCAGCAAACATTTGCATATATAATACATTGTATCTCTTTGGTCTGTGAATTGAGCTGCAGCTTTCCTTTAGATTTCTGTAATACCCAGAACAAGGTCTGTGTCCCTTCATTCACTGATTGTTTTATCTACATCCCATGTGATACTTCCCCCAGCGTCAGTGAATTGCTCAGTTGATCTCACCAGCCTCAGTGAATTGCCCCCGAAACCCCCCAGTCCCAGTAAATTGCCCTCCAGCCCCAGTGATTTGCCTCGTGACCTCCCCCACCCCCAAGTGAATTGCCCCATGACCTCCCCCAGCCACAGTGAATTGCCCCTTTAACCCCTCAGCCCCAGTGAATTGCCCTCCAGCCCCAGTGATTTGCCTCGTTACCTCCCCCAGCCCCAGTGAATTGCCCCATCACCTCCACTAGCCCCAGTGAATTGCCCCTATCAACTTCCCCAGCCCTAGTGAAATTGCCTCTCACGCCAATGAATTGCCCCATCACCTTCCCCAGCCCCTGTGAATTGTTCTCCAGCCTCAGGAAATTGCCGCCATCACCTGCCCCAGCCCCGGTAAATTGCCCTCCAGCCCCAATAAATTGCCCCTATAACCTCCCCCAACCCCAGTGAATTGCCCCATCACCTCCCCAAGCCCCAGGGAATTGCCCTCCAGCCCCAGTGAATTGCCCCGCAACCTCCCCCAGCTCCAGTGAATTGCTCCATCACCTTCCCCAGCCCCAGTGAATTCCCTCCAGTACTAGTAAATGGCCCTGTGTCTTCCCCCAGCCCCAGTGATTTGCCTCTATCACCTTCCCCAGCCCCAGTTAATTGCCCTCCAGCTCCAGTAATTTGCCCCTGATCTCCCCCAGCCCCAGTGATTTGCCTCTGTAACCCCCCAGCCCCAATGAATTGCCCTCCAGCCCAGTGAATCGCCCCATGACTTCCCTCAGCCGCAGTGAATTGCCCTATCACCAGCCGCAGCCCCAGTGAATTGCCCTCCAGTCCCAGTGAATTGCCCCATAACTTGCCCCAGAGAATTGCCCACATGACCTGCCCCAGCCCCAGTGAATTGCCGCATTATATCCCCGAGCTCCAGGTAGTTGCCTATGTAACCCCCCGGCCCCAGTGAATTGCCCTCCTACCCCAGTGAATTGCCCTACAGCCCCAATTATTTGTTCCATCAACTGCCTCAGCCCTAGTGGATTGCCCTCCAGCCCCAGTGAATTGCCCCATTACCTACCCCAGTGAATTGCCCTCCAGCCCCAATGAATTGCCCAGATCGACTGCCTCTGCCCCAGTGAATTGCCCTCCAGCCCCAGTAATTTGCCACGTGACCTCCTCGGCCCCAGCTAATTGCCCCCATCATCTGCCCCAGCCCCAGTGAATTGCCGTCCTGCCCCAGGGAATTGCCCCATCACCTCACCCAGACCCAGGGAATTGCCCTTGTCACCTGCCCCAGCCCCAGTGAATTGTTCTCCAGCCACAATGCATTGCCCCATCACCTGCCCAGCCCCAATGAATTGCCCTCCAGCCCCAGTGAATTGCCATGTGACCACCCCCAGCCCCAGTGAATTGCCCCATCACTTCCCCCAGCCCCAGTTCATTGCCCTCCAGCCGCAGTAACTTGCTCTATGACCTCCCACAGCCCCAATACATTGCCCCCATCACCTGCCCCAACCCCAGTGAATTGCCCTCCAGCCCAAGTGAATTGCCCCATAACCTCTCCCAATCCCAGTGAATTGCCCCCATCCCCTGCCCCAGAGCCAGTGAATTTACCTCCGGCGCAAGTAAATTGCCCTGTAATCTCCCCCAGCCGAGTGAATTGACCTGTGACCTCCTTCAGCCCCAGTGACTTTCCCCATTACACCCTCACACACTCACTCAGACACTCACCATCAAACACTCACACAGACACACACTCCCACTCAGACACTCACACAGACACACTTTCACTCACAGACACACTCTCACTCACGGACTCACTCACACAGACATACACTCTCACTCATACAGACACACTTACACACACATTCACACTCACAGACTCACCCACACAGACATACACACAAAGATACTCACATACTGACATAGACACTCACACTCAGACACTCTCTCACACACTCACTCACTCACACTCACTCACTCACACAGACATTCTCATTCACTGACACCAACACACACACAGACATACACACACACTCACTCACACAGGCACACTCACACATTTACTCCCACAGACATAAACACTCACACAGACACAGACTCATTCACAAAGATGCAGACTTAAACACTCAGAAACACACACTCACTCACACAGACACACACACTCATACAGACACTCTCACATACTCTCACCCATTCCCACAGACTCATTCACAAAGGCATACACACTCACTCACACAAACACACACACTCACTCACTCACACAGACACACACCCAGACATACACACTCACACAGACACACACACTCACTTACACAGACACATAAACTCACTCACAGACACACACACACTCACACAGACACAGACTCACTCAAAAAGACACACACTCACTCACACAGACATACACACTCACACAGACACACACACACAGACATGCACACTCACAGACACACATATAGACATACACACTCATTCACACAGACACACACACTCACACATACATACACACTCACTCACACAGATACACACACTTACTCACACACACACTCACTTACACAGACACACTCACACAGACACACACACACACTCACATAGACACACACACTCACACAGACACACACACTCACACAGACACACACACTCGACCAGACACACTCACACACACACTCACTCACTCAGACATAAACACTCACACAGACACAGATTTGCTCACAAAGACACACTCTCACTCACACAGACATACACACTCAATCAAACGGACACACACACAGACATACACACTCACAGGCACACATACAGACATACACACTCACACAGACGCACACACTCACTCACACAGACATACACACACACTCACTCACTCACACAGACACACTCACACAGATACACACTCACTCACACAGACATATACACTCACTCACACATATTCACTCACATAGAGACACACACAGGCATACACAGTCACACAGACCACTCAGTCACACAGACAAAGACTCACACAGACACACACACTTGCTCACTCACTTACTCACACAGATATACGCAAAGACACACACACACTCACTCCCACAGATACACACACTCACAAACACACACACACTCACTCACACAGACATACTCACACACACTTTCACACTCACAGACTCACACACACAGGCATATACACAAAGACACTCTCATACTCACACTGTTACTCACACTCAGACACTCACACTTACACACACATTCACACTCAAAGACTCACCCACACAGACATACACACAAAGACACTCACATACTCACACAGACACTCACACTCAGACACTCTCTCACACACTCACTCACACACTCACACAGACACACTCTCACTCACAGACACACTCTCACTCACAGACTCACTCACACATTCCCTCACACAGACATTCTCACTCACTCACACAGACATACACACTCACTCAAAGGTACACACACAGACATACACACACACTGACTCACACAGGCACACTCACACACACACATTCACTCACACAGACATAAACACTCACACAGACACAGACTTATTCACAAAGATGCAGACTTACACACTCAGAAACACACACTCACTCACACAGACACACACACTCATACAGTCACTCACATAGACTCTCACCCACTCCCACAGACTAATTCACACAGACATACACACTCACTCACACAAACACACACACTCACTCACACAGACACACAGACATACACACTAACCCACACAGACACACACTCACTCGCACAGACACACACACTCACACAGACACACACACAACACACACTCACTCACAGACACACTCACACACACACTCACACAGACACACTCACTCACACACACACACACACTCACTCACACAGACATACACACACACTCACGGACACACATACAGACACACACACTTACTCACACAAACACACACACTCACTCACACAGACACACTCACACAGACACACACACTCACTCACACACAAAGACACACACACACACACACAGACATACACACTCACACACACACATGTAAACTCACTCACCCAGAAACACGCACTCGCACAGACACTCACACAGACACAGACACGACACATGCTCACTCACAGACACACTCACACAGACACACTCACACACACTCACTCGTACAGACACACACACTCACCCAGACACACACACGACACACACTCACTCACAGACACACTCACACAGACACACACTCACACAGACACACGACACACACTCACTCGCACAGACACACTCACACAGACACACACATGACACACACTCACTCACAGACACACTCACACACACACTCACACAGACACACTCACACACACACACTCACACAGACATACACATTCACAGACACACATACAGACATACACACTCACTTACACAGACTCACACAGGCACACACACTTACTCACACAAACACACTCACTCACTCACACAGACACACTCACTCACTCACACAGACACACACACACAGACATGCACACTGACTCACACACACACACGCAAACTCACTCACCCAGACACACACACTCACACAGACACACTCACACACAAACACTCACTCCCTCAGACAAACACTCACACAGACACAGACTCACTCACAAAGACACACACTCACTCACACAGACATACACACTCACTCACACAGACACACACACACACAGACATACACACTCACACACTCATAGAGACACGCACTAACACAGACACTCTCACACAGACACACACTCACTCAAACAGACATATACACTCACTCACACAGAGATACACACATACATACACACTCACTCACACAGACACACACACAGCCATACACACTCACTCACACACACACACACAAACTCACTCACCCAGACACACACACACACTCACTCACTCAGACATAAACACTCACACAGACACAGACTCACTCACAAAGACACACACTCACTCACACAGACATACACTGTGACAAGATCAGTCTCGTCACTGCAAATTGGAGGAGCCTGGTTGCCGGAATTCTTCCTTTTTACTATGGCTCATGTTGATTTTCCCCCTACAACGACATGGAAGCCATGCTTCATTTGGTCAGAAAGGACTATGATCTATCTTTTGAACCACTGGACCAATTTATTATATTTAGTATGCTGATTCCGAAAATGTAAGTTTTATGTGAATGTGATGCATACTTTTAAAGTTATGAATAATGTGGAAAAATGTGTTACAGATTCTGACCACCCCCATCTATGAGTCACTAAGGCCAGATGGTTGAGAGCAATGGTTATCTACATGGACAACAGGGGAGATAGCAGAACAAAGAGAGTCTCCAGACATACAGGCTCCATAACCCCATGGGCTTTCTCAGCTTTCTTAGCAGGGGAACAGGATAGAGCAAAAGCCATGCTTCCCCTCTGGTGGTCAGAAGCCAAATGACTGTTAGCCACACCTAGTGGGCGGACCTGGGAGGAGTCTCATGTTTCCCATGGTGTGACACTATGTGATTGGCCAGAGGCCATTAGGGGCTGACCTCAGGTAGCCCATCCCTCTACTGTGTATGTGAAAATGGTTTTAATATGTCTTGATTAATAAAGAAGAGAGTTCACTGCTTGACCCTCAAACACAGAGCTTATGTCTCGTTCTTGGGTGGGATTCATGGTATGCTGTTACAGACTGACTGCCAGGAGTGTAAACATCTTGGGGTGCTTTTCCTGTTCAGCTGCTAGCAGCTATTCATGAGGTTCCAGTTCCAGGCTTGGAGCATATTCCCCTTGGATCCAGTTTGGGGGAATGGGTGTCCTGCAGTAGCTGTCCCTATATCACTGGACGGGCAGATCAACTAAAACGGCCTTGGCCCCCCTTATATGAGAGGGGGGTACCGTTACATACACACTCACTCACACAGACACACACAGACATACACACTCACAGCCACATACAGACATACACACTCACTCACACACACACATTTACAGAAACACACACACTCACTCACACAGACACACTCACATAGACACACACTCACTCACACAGACATATACACTCACTCACACAGCCCACTCAGTCACACAGACAAAGACTCACTCATACACACACAATCACACAGACACTCACACTCCCTCACACAGACATACATACTCACTCAAACAGACACACACACTTACTCACTCACCTACTCACACAGACATATGCACAGACACACACACTCACTCCTACATATAAACACACTCACAAAGACACACACATTCACTCACACAGACTCACTCATACAGACACACACACTCACTCACACAGACATACACACTCACTCACACAGACACACACACACTTAGACAAACACACACACTCACTCACACAGACACACTCACACAGACACACACACTTACTCACACACACACACAGACACACAGACATACACACTCACTCACTCACTCACTCACTCACTCACACAGACACACAAACTCACTCACACAGACATACACACTCACACAGACATACTCACACACACACTCACTCAGACATAAACACTCACACAGACTCACTCACAAAGACACACACTCACTCACACAGACATACACACTCACTCACTCACACAGACACACACACACACAGATATACACACTCACAGACACACATACAGACATACACAGTCACTCACACACACACTCACTCACTCACACAGACATATACACTCACTCACACACATTCACTCACACAGAGACACACACAGACATACACACTCACTTACACAGACCACTCAGTCACACAGACAAATACTCACTCATACACACACACTCACACAGGCACTCACACTCCCTCACACAGACATACACACTCCCTCACACAGACTTACACACTCACTCACACAGACACACTCACACAGAAACACACACTCACACAGACATACACACTCACGTAGACATAGACTAACTCACAGACACAGTCACACAGCCACTCACATTCACTCAGACAGACATACACACTCGCTCACTCACACAGTCACTCACGCAGAGACACACACATACATACACACTCACTCACACATACACACTCACACAGAATCACACCCTCATTTACTCACTCTCTCTCACACAGACATATTCATGCAGACACACACAGACACACAGACATACACACTCCCTCACACAGACTTACACACTCACTCACACAGACACACTCACACAGACACACACACTCACACAGACATACACACTCACGTAGACATAGACTAACTCACAGACACAGTCACACAGCCACTCACATTCACTCAGACAGACATACACACTCGCTCACTCACACAGTCACTCACGCAGAGACACACACATACATACACACTCACTCACACATACACACTCACACAGAATCACACCCTCATTTACTCACTCTCTCTCACACAGACATATTCATG
Organism: Discoglossus pictus; assembly: GCA_027410445.1. Taxonomy (NCBI): domain Eukaryota; kingdom Metazoa; phylum Chordata; class Amphibia; order Anura; family Alytidae; genus Discoglossus; species Discoglossus pictus. Next base: position 150,605,884 of record CM050165.1, read on the forward strand.
CAGACACACACAGACACACAGATATACACACTCACTCACACAGACATACACACTCACACAGACACACACACTCATTTACACAGACACATTCCCACACTTACTCACACAGACATAAACAATCACACAGACACAGACTCACTCACAAAGACACAGCCTCACACACTCAGACACACACTCACTCACACAGACACTCACCCACTCACACACACTCACTCACTCAGACATAAACATTCACACAGACTCACTCACAAAGACACACACTCACTCACACAGACATACACACTCACTCACTCACACAGACACACAGACATACACACTCACAGACACACATACAGACATACACAATCACTCACACACTCACAGAGACACACACACTCAGTCACACAGACACACACTCACTCACACACACAGACATATACACTCACTCACACACATTCACTCACACAGAGACACACACAGACATACACACTCACTCACACAGACCACTCAGTCACACAGATAAAGACTCACTCATACATATACTCACACAGACACTCACACTCCCTCACACAGTCATACACACTCACTCACACAGACATATACAATCACACACACTCACTCATACAGAGACACACACAGAGATACACACTCACACAGATGCACTCAGTCACACAGACACAGACTCACTCACACACACTCACACAGGCACTCACACTCCCTCACACAGACAAACACACTCACTCACACAGATACACTCACTTGCTCACTCACTCACACACTCACTCCCACAGATACACAGACAAACTCACTCAAACAGACACTTACACTCCCTCACACAGACACAAACACTCACTCACTCACTCACAAAGATGAACTCAGTCACACAGACACACTCACTCACACAGACACACTCACACAGACAAACACACACTCTCACATAGACATACACACTCACAGAGCACAGACTCACTCACACACACACAGACACATTCACAGAGACACTCACACTCACTCACACCAACTCACACACTCACTCACTCACACAGACACACACACTCACTCACATAGACACTCACACAGGCGCACACACACTCATTTACACAGACACACTCACATACACACACTTACTCACACATACATAAACACACAGATTCACTCACAAAGATACAGACTCACACACTCACACACACACACACTAACTTACGCAGACACACACACTCATACAGACACTCACACATACACTCAATCACTCCAACTCACTCACACAGACATACACACTCTCACAGACACACACACTCACTCACACAGACATACACACTTACTCACACAGACACACACACTCACTCACACACACTCACAAAGATAATCACACTCCCTCACATAGACATACACACTCACTCACACAGACTCACACACTCACTCACACAGACACACTCACACAGACAGACACACTCACTTACACAGACATACACACTCACACAGACATAGACTAACTCACAGACACAGTCACACAGCCACTCACATTCACTCAGACAGACATACACACTCACTCACACACTCACTCATGCATAGACACACACATACATACACACTCACTCACACATACACACTCACTCACACAGACTCACACCCTTGATTACTCACTCTCTCTCACACAGACATACTCATGCAGACACACACAGACACACAGATATACACACTCACTCACACAGACAAACACACTCACACAGACACAAACACTCACACAGACACACACACTCATTTACACAGACACAATCCCACACTTACTCACACAGACATAAACACTCACAAAGACACAGACTCACACACTCAGACACACACTTACTCACACAGACACTCACCCACTCACACAGACTCACTCACACAGACATACACACTATCACAGACACACACTCACTCACATAGACATACACACTCACTCACTCACACACACACTCACACAGACATACTTACTCACTCACTCACACACAGACACACTCACTTGCACAGAAACACACACTTTCACTCACTCACTCAGACAGACACACACTCACTCACACACACATACACACTCACACACACTTACTCACACATAGACATACACACTCACTAAAACAGATGCACTCAGTCACACAGAAACACTCACTCACACACTTCTCACACATACTTACTCACACGCACACACACTCACACACACTCACACTCTTTCACACAGACACACACACAGACATACACACTTACACAGACACACTCACTCACACTGACTCACTCACTCACACAGACACATTCATGCAGACACATTCATGCAGACACACACACTCACACAGACTCAAACACTCATTCACTCACACAGACATACTCATGCAGACACACACACTCACTCACACAGACACATAGACATACACACTCACTTACACAAACACACTTACTCACTCACATAGATACACACACTCACACATACACACACACTCATACAGACACTCACACAGACACTTACCCACTCCCACTCACTCACATACTCTCACAGACAAACACACTCACTCACTCAGACATACACACTCACTCACACACACAGACACACACAGACATACACACTCACAGACAAACATACAGACACACACACTCACTCACATAGACATACACACTCACTCACACAGACACACACACTTACTCACACAGACATACACACACTTACTCACACAGACACACTCACAAAGACACACACACTCACACAGACATACATACACACTCAAACAGACACACATACTCATTCACACAGACACACTCACACAGACACTCACTCACACAGACATACACACTCACTCATTCACACACACTCACTCACTCACACAGAGACACACACAGACATACACACTCACTCACTCACTCACACACACACTCACACAGACACACACTCACTCACATAGACATACTTACTCACTCACACACAGACACACTCACTTGCACAGACACACACTCACTCGTTTATTCACTCACACAGACACACACTCACTTGCACAGACACACACTCACTCGTTTACTCACTCACACAGACACACACTCACTCACACACACTCACTCACACACACTTACTCACACATAGACACACATAGACATACACACTCACTCACACAGATGCACATAGTCACACAGACACCCTCACTCACACACTGCTCACACAGACTCACTCACACACATTCACACACACACACACTTTCACAGACACACACTCAGACATACACACTCACACAGACACACTCACTCACACAGACTCACTCACTCACTAACGCAGACACATTCATGCAGACACAAACACTCACTCACACAGAGACACACACAGACATACACACTCACACAGACACACTCACACACACAGACACACACACTCACTCACTCACACAGACATACTCATACAAACACACACACACTCACTCACACAGACACATAGACATACACACTCACTCACACAAACACACTCACTCACATAGACAAACACACTCACACAGACACACACACACTCATTTACACAGACACATTCTCACACACACACCCACTCACACAGTCACACACACTCATACAGACACTCACACAGACTCTTACCCACTCCCACTCATTCACATACTCTCACATACACACACACCTTCTCACACAGACATACACACTCACTCACACAGACACACACACACAGACATACACACTCACAGACACAAATACAGATACACACACTCACTCACATAGACATACACACTCACTCACACAGACACACACACTTACTCCCACAGACATACGCACACTTACTCACACAGACACACTCACAAAGACACACACACTCACACATACATACACACTCACTCACACAGACACACATACTCACTCACACAGACACACTCACACAGACACTCACTCACACAGACACACACACAGACATACACACTTACACAGACACACTCACTCACACTGACTCACTCACTAATGCAGACACATTCATGCAGACACATTCATGCAGACACACACACTCACACAGACTCAAACACTCATTCACTCACACAGACATACTCATGCAGAAACACACACTCACTCACACAGACACATAGACATACACACTCACTCACACAAACACACTTACTCACTCACATAGATACACACACTCACACATACACACACACTCATACAGACACTCACACAGATACTTACCCACTCCCACTCACTCACATACTCTCACAGACAAACACACTCACTCACTCAGACATACACACTCACTCACTCACACACACAGACACACACAGACATACACACTCACTCACAGACAAACATACAGACACACACACTCACTCACATAGACATACACACTCACTCACACAGACACACACACTTACTCACACAGACAAACACACACTTACTCACACAGACACACTCACAAAGACACACACACTCACACAGACATACATACACATTTAAACAGACACACATACTCATTCACACAGACACACTCACACAGACACTCACTCACACAGACATACACACTCACTCATTCACACACACTCACTCACTCACACAGAGACACACACAGACATACACACTCACTCACTCACTCACACACACACTCACACAGACACACACTCACTCACATAGACATACTTACTCACTCACACACAGACACACTCACTTGCACAGACACACACTCACTCGTTTACTCACTCACACAGACACACACTCACTTGCACAGACACACACTCACTCGTTTACTCACTCACACAGACACACACTCACTCACACACACTCACTCACACACACTTACTCACACATAGACACACATAGACATACACACTCACTCACACAGATGCACATAGTCACACAGACACCCTCACTCACACACTGCTCACACAGACTCACTCACACACATTCACACACACACACACACACACACACTCACAGACACACACTCAGACATACACACTCACACAGACACACTCACTCACACAGACTAACTCACTCACTAACGCAGACACATTCATGCAGACACAAACACTCACTCACACAGAGACACACACAGACATACACACTCACACAGACACACTCACACACACAGACTCACACACTTACTCACTCACACAGACATACTCATACAAACACACACACTCACTCACACAGACACATAGACATACACACTCACTCACACAAACACACTCACTCACATAGACAAACACACTCACACAGACACACACACACTCATTTACACAGAAACATTCTCACACACACACACCCACTCACACAGTCACACACACTCATACAGACACTCACACAGACTCTTACCCACTCCCACTCATTCACATACTCTCACATACACACACACTTTCTCACACAGACATACACACTCACTCACACACACAGACACACACACACAGACATACACACTCACAGACACAAATACAGATACACACACTCACTCACATAGACATACACACTCACTCACACAGACACACACACTTACTCCCACAGACATACGCACACTTACTCACACAGACACACTCACAAAGACACACACACTCACACATACATACACACTCACTCACACAGACACACATACTCACTCACACAGACACACTCACACAGACACTCACTCACACAGACATACACACTCACTCATTCACACACACTCACTCACTCACACAGAGACACACACAGACATACACACTCACACAGACTCACTCACACACACACAATCACACAGACACTCACACTCCCTCACACAGACTCACTCACACAGAGACACACACAGACATACACACTCACACACACACACTCACACAGACACACACACACTTGATCACTCACTTACTCACACACACACACACTCTACCCCACAGATACACACACTCACACAGACGCACTTACACACACATTCAAGCTCACAGACTCACCCACACAGACATACATACAAAGACATTCACATACTCACACAGACACTCACACTCAGACACTCTCTCACACACACACAACCACTCACTCACACACTCACACAGACACACTCTCACTCACAAACTCACTCACACACTCACTCACTCACTCACACAGACATTCTCACTCACTCACACAGACATACACACTCACTCACAGAAACACACAGACAAACACACACTGACTCACACAGGCACACTCACACACACACACACATTCACTCCCACAGACATAAACACTCCCACAGACACAGACTCATTCAAAAAGATGCAGACTTACACACTCAGAAACACACACTCACTCACACAGACACAAACACTCATACAGTCACTCCCATAGACTCATTCACACAGACATACACATTCACTCACACAAAAACACACACTCACTCACACAGACACACAGACATACACACTAACTCATACAGACACACACTCATTCGCACAGACACACACACACTCACACAGACACACACATGACACACACTCACTCACAGACACACTCACACACACACTCACACAGACACACTCACACATACTCACACATACATAAACATTCACACAGACACAGACTCACTCACAAAGACACACACTCACAGAGACATACTCACTCACACAGACACACACAGACATACACACTCACAGACACACATACAGACATACACACTCACTCACACAGACATACTTACTCACTCACACACAGACACACTCACTTGCACAGACACACACAAACTCACTCACACACAGACACACACTCACACACACATACACACACTTACTCACACATAGTAACCCAGACACACACACTTACTCACACAAACACACACACTCACTCTCTCACACAGACACAGACACACACACTCACTCACACAGACACACACACACACACAGACATACACACTAACACACACACATAAACTCACTCACCCAGACACACACACTCACACAGACACACTCACACACACACACTCACTCCCTCAGACATAACACTCACACAGACACAGACTCACTCACAAAGACACACACTCACTCACACAGACATACACACTCACTCATACAGACACACACAGACATATACACTCACAGACACACATACAGACATACACACTCACTCACACTCACAGAGACACACACACTCACTCACTCACACAGACTCACACCACACTCCCTCACACAGACATACACACTCACTCACACAGACACACACACACTTGCTCACTCACTTACTCACACATACATATGCACAGACACACACACTCACTCCCACAGATACAAACACTCACAAAGACACACACTCATTTACACAGACTCACTCACACAGACACACACACTCACTCACACAGACATACACACTCACTCACTCACACAGACACACACACACTTACTCACACAAACACACACACTAACTCACACAGACACTCACACAGACACATACACTTACTCACACAGACACACACATACAGACATACACACTCACTCACTCACTCACTCACTCACACAGACACACAAACTCACTCACACAGACACACACACTCACACAGACACACTCACACACACACATACACTCCCTAACGCAGAGACACACACATACATACACACTCACTCACACATACACACTCACTCATACAGCCTCAAACCCTCATTTACTCACTCTCTCTCACACAGACATACTCATGCAGACACACAGAGACACACAGAAATACACACTCACTCACATAGACACACTCACTCACACAGACACACACACTCACACAGACACAAACACTCACACAGACACACACACACACACTCATTTACACAGACACAATCCCACACTTACTCACACAGACATAAACAATCACACAGACACTGACTCACTCACAAAGACACAGACTCAAACACTCAGACACACATTCACTCACACAGACACTCACCCACTCACACAGACTCACTCACACAGACATACACACTCTCACAGACACACACTCACTCACTCACTCAGACATACACACTCACTCACACACATACTCACACATACATACTTACTCACTCACACACAGACACACTCACTCACACAGACACACACACACTCACTCGCTCACTCACTCACTCACACAGACACACACTCACTCACACACATACACACTCACACACTTTTTCACAAATAGACACATATAAATACACACTCACTCACACAGATGCACTTAGTCACACAGACACACTCACTCACACACTACTCACACAGACTCACTCCCACTCACAGACACACTCACACTCACTCACACAGACACACACACAGGCATACACACTCACACAGACACACTCACTCACACAGACTTACTCACTCACGCAGACACATTCATGCAGACACACACACTCACTCACACAGACACATAGACATACACACTCACTCACACAAACACACTTACTCACTCACATAGACACACACACTCACACAGACACACACACACTCATTTACACAGACACACTCACACACACACACACACATGCACACAGACACACACACTCATACAGACACTCACACAGACACAGACACAATCCCACACTTACTCACACAGACATGCATAGACACACACTCACGCAGACACACTCACACAGACATACACATTCATTCACACAGGCACACTCACTCACACACATACTCACACATACATACTTACTCACTCACACACAGACACACTCACTCACACAGTCTTACTCACTCACGCAGACACATTCATGCAGACACACACACTCACTCACACAGACACATAGACATACACACTCACTCACACAAACACACTTACTCACTCACATAGACACACACACTCACACAGACACACACATACTCATTAACACAGACACACACACACACCCATGCACACAGACACACACACTCATACAGACACTCACACAGACACAGACACAATCCCACACTTACTCACACAGACATAAACAATCACACAGGCACAGACTCACTCACAAAGACACAGACTCAGACACTCAGACACACACTTACTCACACAGACACTCACACACTCACTCACACACACTCACACAGACACACACAGACATACTTACTCACTCACACACAGACACACTCACTTACACAGACACACACACACTCACTCACACAGACACATACACACTCACACACACTTACTCACACATAGTCACACACTCACTCACACACATACTCACACATACATAAACAATCAAACAGACACAGACTCACTCACAAAGACACTCACACAGACACTCACACACTCACACTCAGACACCCACACACAGACACTCACACACAGACACATTCAGACACTCACACTCAGATACTCACATAGAGACACACACACACTCACAGACACTCATACAGACACACTCTCACTGACAGATACACTCTCACTCCCACAGACAAACAGAGACTAAATGATGAGACTAAAATGTAACTTTTCAGCCATCAAAGCAAACGCTATGTCTGGCGCAAACCCAACAGATCACTTCACCCAAAGAACACCATCCCCACAGTGAAAAATGGTGGTGGCAGCATCATGCTGTGGGGATGTTTTTCAGCAGCCGGGACTGGGAAACTGGTCAAAGTTAAGTGAAAGATGGATGGTGCTAAATACAAGGATATTCTTGAGCAAAACCTGTACCACTCTGATTTGAGTCTAGGATGGAGGTTCACCTTCCAGCAGGACAATGACACCAAAACACACTTGAGTGAATTAAGGGGAAACATGTAAATGTGTTGGATAGGCCTAGTCAAAGCCCAGACCACAATCCAATATAAAATATGTGGTCAGACTTAAAGATTGCTGTTCACAAGAGCAAACCATCCAACTTGAAGGAGCTAGAGCAGTTTTGCAAGGAGGAATGGGCAAAAATCCCAGTGGTAAGATGTGGCAAGCTTATAGAGGCTTATCCAAAGTGACTTGGAGCTGTGATTGCCGCAAAAGGTGGCTCTACAAAGTATTGACTTAAAATTTTCTTTTTCTGTTATTTTGTCCTATTTGTTGTTTGCTTCACAATAATAAAAAAAAACATAATCAAAGTTGTGGGCATGTTCTGTAAATTAACTGAGGCAAATCCTCAAAAAATCCATGTTAATTCCAGGCTGTGAGGCAACAAAACACGAAAAATGCCAAGGGGGGTGAATACTTTTGCAAGGCACTGTATGCATCTGGTAAATGTAAGAGTAAAAAAAGTATTTGTTAATAGGAAATAAATAAAATAGGTACCAACTACTCTCCAAGTTCCAAAAGCTCCTTCTCTCACTCTCTCACTAGATTCCCTTCAAAGCCTGAGACCTGCGTGCTAACTTGAAAAAATCTACAACACAGTCAAGGCTGGGGCAGGAGGATCACAAATATGTTATCTCTCGCTTATGCCATTTCTAATGTCTCCTATGGCAGTGGGGCAACAGGAAAATGTGTGTTATTGCGTTGATTGGTGTAAGGAAGCAAGTGTCAAATAATCCAGCCATCTCAATATTACTGACGAGCGCTTGTTTTACGGATGCAGGGTGGCATCCATAATATTGCAAGTGAAAGCATTGTATACTCTAGAACAGAAACGTTAACCAGATAAGGGTGGACTCAAATAATGGCTCCCTAAAACATATGGTACACCAAAGACTCGACTTTTTCAAATGTAGCAACCAAATCTAATGAATAAATCAAAACATTTATATATAAACAAGAGACTTGCCCGTCAAAAAATGACGGTCAATAAAAGAAAGTATTGAAATGCTGTTTGTCACACAATGTGAGTGTACTGTGTGCCTCAACTATGTAGACCCCTCTAACACAATAATGAACGCATGTAATAACACTGTAAGTGCCATGAGGGTCATCCAGGACTCTCATGACCCAAAGTGTAAGTACTACACCGTTTTAACCCAGTCACTTATGGGGGTCTATCCAGACCCTCATAAGCCTCTATTTAACCCCATCAGTCCCATAAGGGTATATTATGACCATTATGGGCCTGTTACAACTCAACATTAACCACATAAGTGCCATGACGGTCCTCAAGGACCATCATGACACTAAGTATAAACACTACAATGCACTATACCCCCCCAATAAAACATTAAATATCAACTAAACACCCTCTACACTAACCTATTAACACCTACACTACCTACCTACACTACCTACATACCCCCTAATAACCCCCCACCACTCTAATTACAGAAAACAAAAAAACTAAAGTCATAAAAAAAAAAAATCTACATTACATAAAATAAAAAAACTCACAAAAAAAAAGAAATTTACATTACAGAAAATAAAAAAAATTAAGTCACAAAAAGTAAAAAAGGAACATTACAGAAAATAACAAAATACATTACAACCCCACCCCCGCACCCCCACTACAGAAAAAAAAAATGCACACCTGAAAAGGAAATACATATAATACATACAATACAATACAATATATACAATACAAATAAAATGAAATACAATACAATATACCCCTATGTAATATACAATAAATACTATCTATCTAAAATACATCACCCAATCTATCTAATATACAATATAAACCTATGTATGTAATATACATCCCCCTATCTATCTAATATACAATAAATACTATCTATGTAATATACATCCCCTTATCTATCTAATATACAATAAATACTATCTATGTAATATACATCCCCCAATTTATATAATATACAATACATGCTATCTCTATATAGCAACCCTAAGTCTAAGCTAAAATAAAATAATTAAGACCACTTACCTTTGCAGATGTCCCTTCAGATCAGCAACCTAGGGTAAAAAAGATAAAAAAAATTACTACAACACATTTACATAAAATAAATAAACATAGTAAATATTCTAAATATTCTACTCACCTTTCCAGCATGTCCCGTCTTTCTTCTTTTCTTCTTCTCCAGTGCGGCCCCTGTTAAAAAAAAACATTACATTAGTACACACACATAAACATAAAACAAAGTAAAATAAACATAATATACATTGTACTTACCTCCCTGTGATGTCCCCGACCTCCTCCTCTTCTGCCCCGGATGGGCCCTAGAACAATCCGCGCTGTAAAAGAAAAAATAGAAAAAACAAAGTAACAGAGATCCGCACTCGCGGATGTCCCCGAATCTAATTGATCCTCCTACTGGGTTTTCTGGAAGAAAATTGGCAATGGTGGCTTCTGATTGGCTGAAAACACTGTCTATCAAATTCAGCCAATCAGAAGACGCCAATTGTGAGCCAATGAGAAAGGGATACACCCCAAAATCCCACTCTGATTGGATAACGCACCTGTCAATATTTATTTGAACCAATCAGAAGGATGTATTGCCATCAGCGAATCACAATGGGATACACCCCCACGGGGTGATTGGCTGAAGACATCTGTGCCTTCCCATTGGCTGTAATACTGATAGACATTGACAACAGCCAATGAGAAGGCACAAATGCCTTCAGCCAATTAGTACGTGGGGGTGTATCCCATTGTGATTGGCTATTGTCAGTCTAACAAATCAGAATGTGCATATGCTTCCAGCCAATCACCCTGTGGGGGTGTATTGCATTGTGATTGGCTGAAAGCTTCTGTGCCTTGTGATTGGTTTAAATAAAGATTGACAGGTGCATTATTCAATCAGAGTGGGATTTTAGGGTGTATCCCTTTCTGATTGGTTCACACATTGGCGCCTCCTGATTGGGTGAATTTGATAGACAGCTTTTTCAACCAATCAGAAGGCGCCTTTGCCTATTTTCTTCCGGAAAAGGCTCCGGGAGGCTCATTAGCGCTTTTCCAGGGCGGGGCAGAAGAGGAGGAGGCCAGAGACATCGCAGGGAGGTAAGTACAATGTAGAAAAGAAGAAGGATGGGGACATGCTGGAAAGGTGAGTAAAATATTTATAATGTTTATAATGTTTATTTATTTACTGTAAATGTGTTGCACTATTTTTTTTTCCTGCCTAGGTGGATGATCTGAAGGGACATCTGCAAAGGTAAGTGGTCTTAATTATTTTATTTTAGCTTAGAACTAGATTATTTTATATATAGATAGCATGTATTGTATGTTAGCTAGGGGTATGTGTTTTATAGAGATAGGATGTATTGTATATTAGATTGTGGTATTTATTTAGATAGATTGGGGGATGCATATTAGATAGATAGGATGTATATTAGACAGATAGTATTTATTGTATATTAGATAGATTGGGGGATGTATATTAGATAACTAGGATGTATATTAGATTGTGGTATTTATTTAGATAGATTGGGGGATGTATATTAGATAGGATGTATTTTAGATAGATAGTATTTATTGTATGTTAGATAGATTGGGTTATGTATATTAGATAGATAGGATGTATTGTATATTACATAGGGGGTATTGTATTGTATTTCATTTGTATTGTATGTATTGTATTGTATTGTATGTATTTTTCTATTTTCTGTAATGTTCCTTATTTTTATTTTTTGTGACTTAGGTTTTTTTATTTTCTGTAATAAAGGTTTTTTTATTTTTTGTGATTTAGTTATTTTTATTTTATGTAATGTAGATGTTTTATTTTTGGTGACTTTAGTTTTTTTTTGTTTTCTGTAATTAGAGTGGTGGGGGGTTATTAGTGGGTAGGTAGTGTAGGTAGGTAGTGTTAATAGGTTAGTGTAGAGGGTGTTTAGTTGATATTTAATGTTTTATTGGGGGGGTATAGTGCAGTGTAGTGTTTATACTTAGTGTCATGATGGTCCTTGCAGACCGTCATGGCACTTATGTGGTTAATGTTGGGTTGCAACAGGCCCATAACGGTCATAATTTACCCTTATGGGACTGATGGGGTTAATTAGAGGCTTATGACGGTCTCTATTGACCCCCATGAGTGACAGGGTTAATTATGGGTTTATGGGGGTCTGTTTTGACCCCCATGAGTGAGGGTGTTAATTAAGTGCTTATGGGGGTCTGTATTGACCCCCATGAGTGTCAGGGTTAATTATGGGTTTATGGGGGTCTGTATTGACCCCCATGAGTGAGGGTGTTAATTAAGTCCTTCTTTGGGTCTGTATTGAACCCCATGAGTGACAGGGTTAATTAAGGGCTTATGGGGGTCTGTAAAAAAAAAATCTACATTACATAAAATAAAAAAACTCACAAAAAAATAAGAAATTTACATTACAGAAAATAAAAAAAATTTAAGTCACAAAAAGTAAAAAAGGAACATTACAGAAAATAACAAAATACATTACAACCCCACCCCCGCACCCCCACTACAAAAAAAAAATACACACCTGAAAAGGAAATACATATAATACATACAATACAATACAATATATACATTACAAATAAAATGAAATACAATACAATATACCCCTATGTAATATACAATAAATACTATCTATCTAAAATACATCACCCAATCTATCTAATATACAATATAAACCTATGTATGTAATATGCATCCCCCTATCTTTCTAATATACAATAAATACTATCTATGTAATATACATCCCCTTATCTATCTAATATACAATAAATACTATCTATGTAATATACATCCCCCAATTTATATAATATACAATACATGCTATCTCTATATAGCAACCCTAAGTCTAAGCTAAAATAAAATAATTAAGACCACTTACCTTTGCAGATGTCCCTTCAGATCAGCAACCTAGGGTAAAAAAGATAAAAAAAATTACTACAACACATTTACATAAAATAAATAAACATAGTAAATATTCTAAATATTCTACTCACCTTTCCAGCATGTCCCGTCTTTCTTCTTTTCTTCTTCTCCAGTGCGGCCCCTGTTAAAAAAAAACATTACATTAGTACACACACATAAACATAAAACAAAGTAAAATAAACATAATATACATTGTACTTACCTCCCTGCGATGTCCCCGACCTCCTCCTCTTCTGCCCCGGATGGGCCCTAGAACAATCCGCGCTGTAAAAGAAAAAATAGAAAAAACAAAGTAACAGAGATCTGCACTCGCGGATGTCCCCGAATCTAATTGATCCTCCTACAGGGTTTTCTGGAAGAAAATTGGGAATGGTGGCTTCTGATTGGCTGAAAACACTATCTATCAAATTCAGCCAATCAGAAGACGCCAATTGTGAGCCAATGAGAAAGGGATACACCCCAAAATCCCACTCTGATTGGATAACGCACCTGTCAATCTTTATTTAAACCAATCAGAAGGATGTATTGCCATCAGCGAATCACAATGGGATACACCCCCACGGGGTGATTGGCTGAAGACATCTGTGCCTTCCCATTGGCTGTAATTCTGATAGACATTGACAACAGTTAATGAGAAGGCACAAATGCCTTCAGCCAATTAGTACGTGGGGGTGTATCCCATTGTGATTGGCTATTGTCAGTCTAACAAATCAGAATGTGCATATGCTTCCAGCCAATCACCCTGTGGGGGTGTATTGCATTGTGATTGGCTGAAAGCTTCTGTGCCTTGTGATTGGTTTAAATAAAGATTGACAGGTGCATTATTCAATCAGAGTGGGATTTTAGGGTGTATCCCTTTCTGATTGGTTCACACATTGGCGCCTCCTGATTGGATGAATTTGATAGACAGCTTTTTCAACCAATCAGAAGGCGCCTTTGCCTATTTTCTTCCGGAAAAGGCTCCGGGAGGCTCATTAGCGCTTTTCCAGGGCGGGGCAGAAGAGGAGGAGGCCGGAGACATCGCAGGGAGGTAAGTACAATGTAGAAAAGAAGAAGGATGGGGACATGCTGGAAAGGTGAGTAGAATATTTATAATGTTTATAATGTTTATTTATTTACTGTGACAGGGTTAATTAAGGGCTTATGGGGGTCTTTATTGACCCCCATGAGTGACAGACTTAATTAGGGGTTTATGGGGGTCTGTATTGACCCCCATGAGTGACAGGGTTAATGAAGGGCTTATGGGGGTCTGTATTGACCCCCATGAGTGACAGGGTTAATTAATGGTTGATGGGGCTCTGTATAGAGCCCCATGCGTGATTTTGTATTTTTTTTTTTTATAACAGGCCGGGACCCCCACTGCGTTAATGTGGGGTTAATGCGGGTCTCAGAGCTTTAATTGGTTCCCATGGGGTTAATGCGGGTTTCCAAGCTTATCTCGGATCCCTTCTTGGTTAAGTTGTACGTGGCCGGGCGGTCCTTGGTCGTGGAGCCTCATTTTCGTTTTTTCACGGTCATTTTTTCTTTCGCTTAGGGGATTTTCGTGTGTCTGAACTCGGGAATTTGGACTTAAATGGAGGTGTAACTTCACTTGCAGAGGTCCTGGGTGCCCCCGCCTTGCTGTGGGTATGCTTTTTATGTATTTTTTGTGTTATTTATTGTGTTTTGACTGTTTTTAGGTGCGCACAGTTCGGCCGTTAAGGTCGTATTTTTGCCGGCTCGCCGCCAATGAGGGCCTTTGGCGCTCATTGCCCAAGTGCTACAGACTCCGCAAACAGCATGACGATGACTCGCAGTTGGACTATTATAATATGTGATAAACTTTATTATTAAAACAACAGCGATTTTGTACGCCCACATTTTTTTATATACAATATTTACAAGGAAGTCAAACCTGAATACATCAGGTAAACTGCCGTTAGTAAACCCTCATATGTGTGTCTCTTTACATCTAGCACTACCACCTACTTAGATGGTTACTAATTACTGCAGTAAGTAACAATATAATATAGATAACTCAAGGCAACACAAGTCTTATCTATATTATAATGTTACACACTGCAGTATTTAGTAACCATCTAAGTAGGCGGTAGTGCTAAATGTAATGAGACACACACATGAGGGTTCACTAATAGCAGTTTACCTGATGTATACAGGTTTGACTTCCTTGTAAATAGTGTATATAAAAAAATGTGGGTGTATACTTATTGGTGTTGTTTTAATAATAAAGTTTATGTATATATATATATTTTTGATTATTTTATTAGATTTGGTTGCTACATTAGAAAATGTAGCGTCTTTGGCGTTACCAGATGTTTTAGGGAGCCATTATTTGAGGCCACCCTTATCTGGTTAATGTTTCTGTTCTAGAGTTTTCAATATTATTCTATTGTATTTAGAGGCTTTTTTTATCTATTTAATCAAAGTATTGGATACGTGTATAATGTTAGGGGAATAAAGCTCCTGCAGTTGAATTTAAGCAGCAACTTAAATTACCGTAAGTTACTCAGGATAAAATAGGGCTCCTGGTTACTAGAACGAACAAAGGACCATGTCATATTGGAAAGAAGAACAAGAACATAGTAGAATCTATTAACAGCAACTGATGGTTTTTGATTCCAGATGAATCAAGCAAAAAAAACAGAAGCAAGAAAATAATATATTAAAAAAAAAATATATATATATTTTTTTATTTTAGACTTCTCAGTTTAGTTTAGAAACACCCAGCCTTCACAGCTATTTTAATTTAACATATATGCTAAACGTCTTATATTATGATATTGAGTGCAAAGTTCTCAGTTTATGTTCATTAGCAAACTGACAGTCATTTCTCTCCATTTTATACAAAGTACTTAATTTATGTATATTTCAGTCCATTAAACATAGTTTACTAATCACATTTAACATCAAATATTCATGCTTTTCAGTCCATTACTGAATATGTTCATGGAACAGCTCTATCCGGTTCACTTTACTGAGTACACACACATATGGTATGGTTTATTATGCTATACTATATAAATCAAGTGTGTTTTCTGAATTGCACACTATCCATTAAGATTATATTAGCATGAGTTCATTAAATGCAGAGTAGGATACCAAATGAATTCACTCTTTTCTGCTCTGTGTGAAAAACTGCTCTTGATGTGTAAAAACACAGGATGGGTAAAAATATTTGTTATGATGAAAAATTCCCTAACTATTCAAATCCCCCCAGATTGTATGATTAGAGGGTTTATATATGAAAGCTGGGTCTCACAAGAACACACAAGATTTTATCTTTCATGAATTGTCCATTTAGCCAAAAGGACAGGAGGAAAGCTGAATTAAGATTAATAATCAATGTATTGCAGTATATACTGATACATTTTTTACTGGACAAACATTTTTATAGTAATGATGACCTTTCGAGAGCAACACCTCTCACCAACACCTATATCAAATCAAAGGCAATACTGATTATAGGTTAGCAGAGAGAGAAATAAATTCAAAGTGACAGGCATAATGAATATTATTCCGTTCAGTCAAGTGTGCATGGATGCATAAAGTTTTCGATAAGTGAAAACCAGAGTAATTAATGGGGCAGTAAAAATCCTCACATAATAAGGAGTAAAAGAACGGCAATAAAACAGAAAGGAAAAAAAAATCATGAGCAGAAATATTGGCGGATCATAAGAAATTTTGGTAGAAAAATCCCAAGTCTATGTTGAGTCCTGTATTTCTAGCATTGAAGAGTATTATCAATTTAATTTCAAATGTCTTTCTTTGCTGTATGGTTTTGAACTGTCCTCTGAGTATTTTGATTTTCAAGTTTTGTATGGAGTTGTTATTCTGGGTAAAGTAGTGTCCATTTTGGGTACAAAAGCTGTCTGCATTGTGCTTTTTGATGGAAAGTCTGTGTAGATTCATCCTTAGATGCAGTTTAACATACAGTACATTGTATTATGTAAACCACGTTGGGGGATGTGCATGAATAAAAACCTCTGATGGTATAGGTCTTGTTGTTATGCATGACCATGTCCCCGCTACAGATATGTTGACATAGTTTACTGCAAATTTTATTGCAATGTTTGGTACCATTTTCTCTATCATGCTGCCCATAAACTTATCTTCTAATGACCAATGTTTGCCTCAAGTTTGGCTCTGTCTACATGCAAGAATAAGAGGCTTAGGGAATATATGCTTTAATTCTGTGTCCTATTTTAGTAGTTGCTGTAAATCCTTACATATTTTGTATATTTCTTCTAGATATAGTTTTAGATATATATAGTTCAGGAAAACATTCTACCATCATATTCTTAAGTCATGTTGTTCCTAGTTACATCTTGCTATAGTCTGCACATTAAACAGTTCTGGTTATTGTATGTTTAATGCAATGGTCATCCTTATATGGCACTTAACACTTGTATGTTAGATATGTGTGGAAGTATTGGGAACATGTGGCATAGATGAATCATTTACAGTTCTGCAATGTGCTCTACCAACATTTTCTCTTTCTGGGCACCTGTTGGATAACTGCCATTTTTCTCCGTTCATCTATGCACTGGACTAAAAATGTAACAT
Source organism: Discoglossus pictus (assembly GCA_027410445.1). Taxonomy (NCBI): domain Eukaryota; kingdom Metazoa; phylum Chordata; class Amphibia; order Anura; family Alytidae; genus Discoglossus; species Discoglossus pictus. The sequence goes on from CM050165.1 coordinate 150,625,018, forward strand.
GATTCCTTAGCCACTGATGAAGCAATCCAGTATTTTTAGCTTCCCTGCATACTATTCTAGTAGCCAAAATATACTTAGGAGCTACAAACCACGTCTAAGTTAAATCAGTATAATTGATCATATTAGTGGTTCTAACTTTATGATTTTAATTCAACTATATTTGCAAAACAGATACACGTCAACCACAGGAGATCAATTTTATATTTGAAGAATCCACACATGATGAAGACCTGTATCACACCATAGCCACATGTGATCAGTTTGAGAAATTACGATTTTGAACTTCCATGCATGATGCATCTTTTCATATGTTGCAAGATACTTGGAATGAAGCCAATATCTATCAAAACGTAATTCAGTTTTTGGGCTAGTGGATTTAACACCTTATAGCATTGGGAGCACATTTTTTAATATATGATCATTATGTATTTCATTACCCATCTTTGTATCTAAGTTTTTAAAATTTGTTTGATTTATGGATAGATTATAATTTTTAATAAACTGCAAATTGTAATGTCTATAAAATATAATAGAGGTATTCATTCTGCTTATTGAATGCTGATGCATTTTGGGAATGGTTAGATAAACTGCAGATACTGGATCTAAAACTGAGCACTGTTGCATTTTGCTACATCAGCAGAATGTCAGCAGGTAATATTTTTTATTATATATAAAAACTGCATGTTTCCATTTAAAGTGCAGTTATTGTGGAAATAGCTCTGAGACTTGTCAGTCCAAAGATTGATTTTCGAAAGGCCTTGTATATTTTTTCCAATAATAAATCACAGAAGTTGTCCTAGTAGGAGGGGGAAATTTGGTTTCTTAGCTATTTCATTTTATTTGCTGTCCATGTCTGTTATGTGCCAATTTAATATTTTAGTTCATATATAAATAGTGTATTTTGAGCAGTTATGACATGATATACTTTCTTATTTTTTATAACTGACATCCGAAAAGCTTTGAGAGACAGACTATCAAAAATACAATGGCTGCATAATAATCAGGGTTAGAGGATTATGTTGTAGCCATTAAGTATATGGAGAAATTACTAGAAATATATTTCATCCTTGTATTTTTATTGTTATTGTTTTATGGCATGTCTACATTTGACTTTTAATTTGCATTTTCATATTTATTTTCATCTAAATCTCTTAAAATACTAAATCTGGAACATATATGTTTTTATTTGTAAAAAATGTATTCCTATAACATCTACATATTAAAAAACAACATGATGAGGAAACCCATAAAAATGTAAGATGTACATTACACTTATGTCAGTTATTATTTCCATTATCAAAATACCTTAAAATATATTTTTAGGGATTATCAAAATAAGTCAGATTACAAATATAAAATGAACAAAAAACATTCTTTTACTTATGAACTATAAAATAAATTGTTATTCTTGGAGTTTACTTATTCTGATATATGAAAAGCATTATGGAACTCAAAGTAGCATTTAGTTTAATTGTATATATATATATATATATATATATATATATATCATGCTAATATATTTGCTTCAGTATTAATCTTGGGATGTTTGTGGTTGAACAACAATCGATGGAACTAAGGAACTGAGGTAGAGAGTACACCAATGCAAAATCCGGGCACCAGAAGCAGTAGGCTGTTCCAAAGATCAGAAGCTAGAGGCAAGCATTTAAAAAGCTATGGGTTGAGGCTGTCATAATCACACCTAAAGGATCAAGGATCTCGTAATCACACCTATTGAATCAAGCGAGGTAGCAAAAGAGAGAATGGTTGGAGTCACAAGCCAATATAAAACATCACAGATTAAACTCTAGCAACAAATATAGTTTGCAGGATCAAGATCAAGAATCCTTTTGCACTGTCACTTGTACTTTTTATTGGTGTAACTTTTTGAGGATTGGCAGGCACTGGTTTGTGACAAGAGCAACACTGTTTATTTCATGGAGGTGTGTCTGTAGATATAGTTGTATGTCAGTAAATCCTAAAGTCCCCATACTTACAGTCTGTTGCTCTGGGATAATACTCTTCTAGTTCAATATGCAAGAAGCAAATTGTTGGTGGTAGTTCATCGATGATGAAACCATCCAACCATAATTCATGGGAAAAAACACAAATATTAATGGGAACATACAGTGCCTTGCAAAAGTATTTACCCTCATTGACTTTTTACCTATTTTGTTACATTACAGCCTTAAGTTCAATGTTTTGTTAATCTGAATTTTATGTGATGGATCTGAACACAATAGTCTAAGTTGGTGAAGTGAAATGAGAAAAATATATACATAATTTTTTTTTTAGAAAATTGGCATGTGCGTATGTATTCACCCCCTTTGTTATGAAGCCCATAAAAAGCTCTGGTGCAACCAATTACCTTCAGAAGTTAAACAATTAGTGAAATGATGTCCACCTGTGTGCTATCTAAGTGCCACATGATCTGTCATTACATAAACACCTTTTTTTGAAAGGCCCCAGAGGCTGCAACACCTAAGCAAGAGGCACCACTAACCAAACACTGCCATGAAGACCAAGGAAGTCTCCAAACAAGTAAGGGACAATGTTGTTGAGAAGTACAAGTCAGGGTTAGGTTATAGGAGCACCATCAAATCTATCATAACCAAATGGAAAGAACATGACACAACAGCAAACCTGCCCAGAGACGTCCGCCCACCAAAACTCACAGACCTGGAGAGGAGGGCATTAATCAGAGAGGCAGCACAGAGACCTAAGGTAACCCTGGAGGAGTTGTAGAGTTCCACAGCAGAGACTGGAGTATCTGTACATAGGACAACAATAAGCCGTAAGCTCCATAGAGTTGGACTTTATGGCAGAGTAGCCAGAAGAAAGCCATTACTTTCAGCAAAAAAACAAAATGTCACGTTTTGAGTTTGCTAAAAGTCATGTGGGAGACTCCCAAAATGTATGGAGGAAGGAGCTCAGGTCTGATGAGACATAAATTTAACTTTTTGGCCATCAAAGAAAAGGCTATGACTGGCACAAACCCAACACATTACATCACCCAAAGAACAACATCCCCATAGTGAAACTTGGGGGTGGCAGCATCATGCGGTGGAGATGTTTTTCAGCAGCCGGGACTGGGAAACTGGTCAGTTGAGGGAAAGATGGATGGTGCTAAATACAGGGATATTCTTGAGCAAAACCTGTACCACTCTATGAGTGATTTGAGACTAGGACGGAGGTTCACCTTCCAGCAGGACAATGACACTAAACAAACTGCTAAAGCAACACTTGAGTGGCTTAAGGGGAAACATGTAAATGTGTTGGAATGGACTAGTCAAAGCCCAGACCTTAAGCCAATAGAAAATCTGTGGTCGGACTTAAAGATTGCTGTTCACAAGAGCAAACCATCCAACTTGAAGGAGCTGGAGCAGTTTTTCAAGGAGGAATAGGCAAAAATCCCAGTGGTATAATGTGGCAAGCGCATAGAGACTTATCTAAAGGGACTTGGAGCTGTGATTGCCGCAAAAGATGGCTCTACAAAGTATTGACTTTAGGGGGGTGAATAGTTATGCACATTGACTTTTTCTGTTATTTTGTAATATTTGTTGCTTGCTTCACAATAAAAAAAAACATCTTTAAAGTTGTGGACATGTTCTGTAAATTACATTATGTAAATCCTCAAACAATCCTTGTTAATTCCAGGTTGTGAGGCAACAAAGCACGAAAAATGCCAAGGGTGGTGAATACTTTTGCAAGGCACTGTATTTTAAATACAAAACTGGATGAAAGTAAAATGTCTAAATTCTTAAATTCTAAGTGAGAAATAAGATGTAGTTTACATAAATTAAAAAATGCATTTCCTGTAGTCAAATATTTTTTTATAAAATAATGTAAAATGTTTTTTGAATATATGGAGTGAGGTTAAAATCTAACAATATAAGAGAAAAATACTGTAAGGAACACCAATTTAAGTCATTATTAAAAAATATTTGATAGAAAGGCTGATAGAAAGATCTGAGTTTTAAGTTAGTAAAGTATAAAACTGAATTTATATGTAGTTGAAAGGTTGTTAATTATTATAAGACCATATAGTTTAATTAAAATGATTTCTTAAAAGTCTGCATGTAGGGTTCTCGTGATCCTCTGATCCATCATTGCAAATTAATTGCTGACTTAAGGTGGCATACTGCATGGAGAGAGGATAGAATAATGATTCTGCTCAGTAAAACATTCCACCTCTACAACCATGCCCCACTCTGCTCCCTGACTGTACCAGAGTGAAGGGCCATTGAAACATTGATTGAAACACATTTAGCAAGCATCTGCCCCTTAGAATGAGCACGAGAGGGAGGGAGAAAGGAGACACAGGGGAATGAGAGGGAGGGAGAAATGAAACACAGGGGAGGGAGAGGGGGAAGGAGACAAAAAGGAGGGAGAGGGGGAAAGAGACACAGGGGTGGGTGAGGAGGAGGGAGAGGGGGTGGAATAGACACAGGGGAGGAAGATGGGGGTAGAAGAGACACAGGGGTGGGAGAGGTCTGGAAGAGACACAGGGGAGGGAGAGGGGAGAGAAAGACAGGGGAGGGAGAGGGGGGAGAAACATGGGAGGGGGGAAGAGACACAAGGGTGGGTAAAGGCTCTCAATGAGTGCGAAAGGCACTCATTGCAAGGCTTGTCATGAGCACCGAGGGCACTCATCGCGAGGCCCGCAATGCGTGACAAAATTACGGACTTGCACATGCGCACAGCGCATGCCGCGGCCTGCAATTAGAGGCAAAACTGCACTCATTTGACTGTAAAGTAGAGGGGGGTAGAGGCTCGCAATTAGCACCGCTGAGAGTGGGATCGACAGGGAGGGAGAAAGGAGTCAGAGGGGAGGGCGAGAGAGGGAGAAAGGAGACACAGAGGAGGGAGAGAGGTGGAGAAAGGAGACACGGGATGAAAAGAGATGGAGAAAGGAGACACAGGGGTGGGAGAGCGAGGGAGAAAGTAGGCATAAGGGGGGAAGAAGGAGACACAGGGGAGGAAGAGGAGGGGGAGAAATGAAACACAGGGAAGGGAGAGGAGGGGAGAAAGGAGACTCAGGGGAGTGGGGGAGAAAGGAGACACAGGGAAAGGAGGGGGAAGAAAGAAAACACAGGGGAGGGAGGGGAGGAGAAACACAGGGGGGAGACACAGGGGTGGGAGAGGGGGTAAAGAGTGGGGATAAGGCGGGGAGGAGAAACACAGGGGGGTCACAGGGGAGGGAGAGGGGGGAAGAGACACAGGGGATGGGTGAAATTCTAAGTGGCTCTCTTAAGACTCAGAAATAAGATGTAGTAGGGAGGGAGAGGGGGTGGAAGAGACACAGGGAATAAAGAGGCTCTCATCATGAGGCCAGCAAGTGAGAGAGGTGGGAGAGCCTCGCAATGTGTGACAAACAGCATTGCCAGGCATCACATTTTATTACCATCATTTTTGAGGGGCAAGTTGCTAGTTTTAATATAAAAGATTTAAGACTTAAGCCCACCACCATAATTATACAGTATACTAGCGACTTGCCCGTCAAAAAATGACGGTCAAAAAAAGAAAGTGTTGAAATGCCGTTTGTCACACAATGTGAGTGTACTCTGTGCCTCAACTATATAGACCCCTCTAACGCACTAATGAACGCATGTAATAACACTATAAGTGCTATGAGGGTCATCCAGGACCCTCATGACCCAAAGTGTAAGCACTACACCATTTTAACCCGGTCACTTATGGGGGTCTATCCAGACCCTCATAAGCCTCTATTTAACTCCATCAGTCCCATAAGGGTATATTACGACCATTATGGGCCTGTTACAATGCAACATTAACCACATAAGTGCCATGACGGTCCTCAAGGACCATCATGACACTAAGTATAAACACTATACTGCACTATACCCCCCCAATAAAACATTAAATACATTAAACACCCTCTACACTAACCTATTAACACCTACACTACCTACCCCCTAATAACCCCCAACACTCTAATTACAGAAATCAAAAAAACTAAATTCATTAAAAAGCAGAAATCTACATTACATAAAATAAAAAAAACTAAAATCAGCAAAAATAAAAAATGTACATTACAGAACAAAAAAAAAACCTAAGTCACAAAAAATAAAAAAAGGAACATTACAGAAAATAAAAAAATACATTACAACCCCCCCACACTACATTTTAAAAAGAAATTGCACACCTGAAAAGGAAATACATATAATACAATACAATACAATTAAATACAATACAATAAACCCATATCTAATATACATCCTCTTATGTAATATACATCCCACTATGTAATATACATCCCACTATGTAATGTAATATACATCCCACTATCTAATATACAATACTATCTAATAATACATTTCCCTATCTATCTATGTAATATACAAAAAATACTATCTATATACTATACATCCCCCTATCTATCTAATATACAATACATGCTATCTATATATAGCAACCCTAATTCTAAGCTACCATAAAATAATTAAGACCATTTACCTTTGAGATGTTTCTTCAGATAACTAACCTAGGGTAAAAAAGATTAAAAAAATTAATACAACACGTTTACATGAAATAACTAAACATTCTAAATATTATACTCACCTTTCCAGCATGTCCCATTCCAGCATGTCACGTCCTCCTCCATGTTTGCCTCTGCGGCGCTGCTCCTGTTAAAAAACAACATAACATTAGCACAGATACATAAACCTAAAACAAAGTGAAATAAACACAATCTACATTATACTTACCTACCCGCGATGTCTCCGACCTCCTGTTGTTCTGCTCCATAAGCATCCACGCTAGAGATGTCCCGGACTGTTCGCCCGCGGACTATTCGCAGCGATTTTGGTTCTTTCGCGCTCGCAGCGGACGGCGGACACATGCGCTTTTCGGTCCGCCCCCTATTCTTTATCATTGAGGAAACTTTGACCCTGCACCTCACAGTCAACAGACACATTCCAGCCAATCAGCAGCATACACTCCCTTCCAGAGCCTTCCATCTGAAGGACAGCATACATTTTAGAATCATTCTGAAGCTGCATTCGTTGTGAGAGGACAGATAGTGTAGCTGCTGGAGATTTAATAGGGAAATAGATAGCCAGGCTGTGTATTTAGCTTCCACTACAGACCTGAAGGACTAAGTCTAATTTCAGTTGCCTGCCTGTGTCAGGCTCACAGCTTATATTGTGCTCAGTGAAATAAAACAACACTTTTTTGACTGTAATAGATTGAATAGCAATTGGCTGCCTACAGGCGTGTGTGTGAAGCCTATTGCATCTACTCTGCCAACTTTTGCCAGTGCACAGTGATACGTCATATCTGGTGCAACCGTAGTGTACAGTGACATAAAACAACACTTTTTTACTGTAATCGATTAAAAATCAGTTGCCTGCCTACAGGCGTGTGTGTGAGGCCTACAGCGCCTACTCTGCCAACTTTTGCCAGTGCACAGTGACACTCATATCTGGTGCAACCTAGTGTACAGTGAAATAAAAGAACCCTTTTTTTACTGTAATCGATTGAATATCAGTTGCCTGCCTACAGCAGGAGTGTTTGTGAGGCCTATTGCGTCTACTGTGCCAACTTTTGCCAGTGCACAGTGACACTCATATCTGGTATCACAGTAGCTTGCACGCATAGTACCACTAATAAAAAAAAAAATGACAGGCAGAGGCAGGCCACACCATCGGGGCCATCGTGGTCGTGTTGCTGTGATTCCCTTTGGCCCTAGAATAATGCCCAGTTTTCAGAGGCCACGTACCCTGAACTTGAAAAGTTTTGAGGACATGGTCGACTGGCTAACACAGGACACCCAATCTTCTACAGCTTCCGCTCGAAACCTAGACGCACCATCCTCCTCCAGCTTAGCTTCGGGCACCTCTCCAGTTACCACTCGCCCGCCTGCCGCCACCACCAACACTAGCACCACAGCCGCTTCACTTGATCCATCAGCAGAGTTATTTACACATCCGTTGGAAGAAATGAGTGATGCGCAAACATTAGTGCCAGAGGATGTAGATAACAGGGATATGTCCCAGTCAGGCAGCATTACACACATGGACGTACGGTCTGATGATGATAATGTTGTACCCGGTGCTGCTTCCTTTGTTGAGTTGTCAGATAAAAGTGAAGCGGTTGATGATGACGATGCGTCCGTGGATGTCACGTGGGTGCCCGCTATTAGAGAAGAAGAACAGGAGAAAAGTTCAGATGGGGAGACAGAGAGGAGGAGGAGACGAGTTGGAAGCAGGGGGAGGTCGTCGCAAGTAGCTAGTGGCACAGTCAGACAGCATGCATTGGCACCCAGGGTCAGCCAGATAGCACGCCAGTCAACGCATGCTCAGCACTGTGGCAATTTTTTTGTGTGCCTGCCTGTGACAAAAGTGATGCCATTTGCAACCTGTGTGAAAAGAAACTGAGTCGTGGGAAGTCCAACACCCACCTAGGTACAACTTCTTTGCGAAGGCACATGATGTCACATCACAAACGCCTATGGGATCAACACATGAGTACAAGCAGCACACAAAGTCAAAGCCACCATCCTCCTCCTGGTCCAGCATCTTCAGCCACGTCAAACACTGCTGCCCTGCTTGCCCCCTCTCAATCATCCGCCACTCCGTGTCTCGCCCTGAACAGTCCCTGCTCATCTGCCCACAGTCAGGTGTCTGTCAAGGACATGTTTGAGCGTAAGAAGCCAATGTCACAAAGTCACCCCCTTGCCCGGCAACTGAAAGCTGGCTTGTCTGAACTCTTAGCCCGCCAGCTTTTACCATACAAGCTGGTGGAGTCTGAGGTGTTCAAAAAATTTGTAGCTATTGGGACACCGCAGTGGAAGGTACTCGGCCGAAATTTCTTTGCACAAAAGGCAATCCCCAACCTGTACTCGATTGTGCAAAAGGAAGTAATGGCATCTCTGGCACACAGTGTTGGGGCAAGGGTCCACCTGACCACTGATACCTGGTCTGCAAAGTATGGTCAGGGCAGGTATATCACCTACACTGCGCATTGGGTAAACTTGGTGACGGGTGTCAAGTATGAAATACGTGGCTCTGCAGAGGAGTTGGTGACACCACCACGACTTGCAGGCAGGCCTGCTGCCACCTCCTCTACTCCTCCTACTCCATCTTCTTCCATAACCTCCTTGGCTGAGTCCTCTTCTGCTGCTGCTATGTCTTGCTCCACATCAACGGCACCCCCCAGCTCCACAGGTACTATTCCACATCCAGGATACGGCAGTGTCACGCCGTCTGGGGTTGACTTCCCTGAAAGCAGAGAGTCACACCGGACCAGCACTCCTGTCCGCCCTGAACGCACAGGTGGATCAGTGGCTGACTCCGCACCAACTGGAGATCGGCAAAGTGGTTTGTGACAACGGAAGAAATTTGTTGGCGGCATTGAATTTGGGCAAGTTGACACATGTGCCGTGCATGGCACATATGTGTAATATGATTGTACAACGCTTTGTGCATAAGCACTCAGGCTTACAGGACGTCCTGAAGCAGGCCAGGAAGGTGTGTGGCCATTTCAGGCATTCCTACATGGCCATGGCGCACTTTACAGATATCCAGCGTCGAAACAACATGCCAGTGAGGAGCTTGATTTTCGACAGCCCGACACGTTGGAATTCAACACTCCTAATGTTCGACCGCCTGCTCCAACAAGAAAAGGCCGTTAACGAGTATTTGTATGACCGGGGTGCTAGGACAGCCTCTGTGGAGCTGGGGATTTTTTTGCCACGTTACTGGACGCTCATGCGCAATGCCTGTAGGCTTATGCGTCCTTTTGAGGAGATTACAAACCTGGTCAGTCGCACCGAGGGCACCATCAGCGACATCATACCATTTGTTTTCTTCCTGGAGCGTGCCCTGCAAAGAGTGCTGGATCAGGCCGTAGATGAGCGTGAAGAGGAAGAGGAAGAGTTGTGGTCACCATCACCACCAGAAACAGCCTTATCAGCATCGCTTGCTGGACCTGCGGCAACGCTGGAAGAGGATTGTGAGGAAGAGGAGTCAGAGGAGGAATGTGGCTTTGAGGAGGAGGAGGAAGACCAACCACAACAGGCATCCCAGGGCGCTCGTTGTCACCTATCTACCAGTGGTGTTGTATGTGGCTGGGGGGAAGAACATACCTTCAGTGAGATCACGGAGGACCAGGAACAGGACATGACTAGCTCTGCATCCAACCTTGTGCAAATGGGGTCTTTCATGCTGTTGTGCCTGTTGAGGGACCCTCGTATAATAAGGATGAAGGAGAACGACCTGTACTGGGTGTCCACGCTACTAGACCCCCGGTATTAGCAGAAAGTGCCTGAAATGTTACCGAATTACCACAAGTCGGAAAGGATGCAGCACTTCCAAAATAAATTAAAAAGTATGCTTTACACAGCGTTTAAGGGTGATGTCACAGCACAACGGCAATCTAACAGCGGAAGAGGTGAACATAATCCTCCTCCTCCCACGACCACGCCGGCAAGGAGAGGATGCTTTACAGACGTGTTGTTGATGGAGGACATGCAGAGCTTTTTAAGTCCTATGCATCGCCACAGCCCTTTGGGGTCCACCCTCAGAGAACGACTCGACCGTCAGGTAACAGACTACCTCGCCATAACTACAGATATCGACACTATGAGGAGCGATGAACCCCTTGACTACTGGGTGTGCACGCTTGCCCTGTGGCCTGAGCTATCCCAATTTGCCATAGAACTTCTGTCCTGCCTCGCTTAAAGTGTCCTGTCAGAAAGGACCTTCAGTGCAGCAGGAGGTTTTGTCACTGAGAAGAGAAGTCGCCTAGGTCAAAAAAGTCTAGATTACCTCACCTTTATTAAGATGAATGAGGGATGGATCCCGAAGGGAGTGACAATGGGCGATACATTCAATTAAAAAAGGCCTGATAGATGAGCTGCCTTGAGCTAATAATGGTCTACACGCTGCTGTATTTTATCCCTGAATGCCAGATGACTTGTGTGACTTATCCGCCACCAACTAGGGTTCAAGACACAATGTTTTAGGGGAATTTCTGCCTGGCAAACTAACCACAATTTTTCTGGTCGCTGCAACAATACCTAATTTTTGCATTTAAATTATTTTATTGTCAGAAGGCCTACAGCATGTAATGAAAAATAAAGCATTTTTGAACAGTTGTGCAAAAATACATATTTACAATAGAGACATTTTGTGAAAGTTAGCTGGCTATTCTTCTTATTTTTACTTTTTAGGTTAATCATTTTTCTTATTTTTTACTGTGATTGCAATTTAAGAGATACCTAAAACATGGTAAAACAGACAATAGTAAAGAGTATATCTGCAGGGAACACCAAAGTCCTATTAGCTATCATCCCTCCAGCAGTATTAGCTTATTATTTACAATATCTAACCTGGGCAATCACCCTTGGGTTACCCTAGGGCAGGCTTCAGTAAGCGACCTCTCCTTTCCTGGGATGATTTTGCCGCCGGTTGCTTCTGAAGGGTCTCCAGGGCTCCCCCACTCCGGTCCTTCCCCCAGTGCCGCTTCAACCAGTAACAAATGTTTTATATTTGTAAAGCGACCCAATGATCCCCCTTGATAGAGGTTTATCTTTACAAATTTTGGAGAACCAATTAAAGACCGGTGTCCCCTGTTTCTGGGTCAGGGAGTGTGTGAAATGCCTCAGCCTACAGTAATTGTAATGTTCTGACAGCAGTAGCTCATGCTTGTCAATCAGTTCCTCATAGGTGAGCATCTGGCCCTTTACTAACCAGTCTCCCAGTCTATCTAGTTTCCTTAACCTCCACCAGTGTTGTGATGTTGTGCTCATGTGTTTCGGGGCCTGAGGGTGGTCAAGAATTGGGGTCATTTGGGTGGATCCAGGGAACAAACCTGTGTGTTTCTTGGCCCATTTCCAGTATGATAGTGAGTGTCTGATTAGGGGGGTTGGCGAGTTTTTAAGGCTCTGAGGCAATTCTGATAGCCAAGCCACCTTGTCCCAGGTTAAGGGCCTTAAAGTATGGTTCTCTAAATACACCCAGGCCGGTTGATGACATATAGAATGTGCTATTGGGAGGAAAGATAACTGAGCTGCCTTATGGTAATATTTTAAGTTTGGACACGATAGTCTCCCCTCTGACTTATGAAGGTACATAATTTTGTTTGTGATGCGTGAGGGAGAGTGGTTCCAGATAAACTGAAATATTTTCCTTTGAATATTTTCTAATTCTTTTTATTTATTCGGGATCGGGAGTGTTCGAAATATGTAGAGCAAACTAGGAAGGACATTCATTTTTATCGTATTTATTTTCCCTATCCATGATAACCTATACTTTGTCCATTTACTTAGGTCATTAATTATTGTTTTATAAAGTTTGGAGTGGTTGGCTTTGTACAAGTCCTCTAGCTTAGTGGTTAGTCGGATTCCCAGGTAGTTTATGTGGTTCTTATCCCACTTAATATTAAACTTCTCTTGGAGACCCTGCTTCTCTACTGCTGTTAAGTCAATCGCTAGTGCTTCTGTCTTCTCTATGTTCAGTTTAAGGCCAGAAAACTGACCAAACTCCTCCAAAGTTCGAATCAACTCTGGGACCGATTGGGTAGGGTTTGAGAGCATACACAGCAGGTCGTCTGCAAATAGACAAGTTTTGAAATGGTGATGGCCTATTTTTATGCCTGTGATCCCAGCGTTGGCCCTAATTGTCTGAGCCAGGGGTTCTATTGCTATTGCGAATAGAAGGGGAGAAAGGGGGCACCCCTGTCTTGTTCCTCTTTCTATTTTAATTAAGGATCTCTCATCTCCCGGAATCTGTAACCTTGCCCTGGATGATTTGTATAATGAGTGTATGAGATTTATGAAATGGCCTTAATACCAAATTTTTCAAGCGTGGCGTATAGGTAAGTCCACTCCAGGGAATCAAACGCCTTTTCAATGTCATAGGCCTTAAGACAGGCTTGAATTTTAGAGGCTTTGGTGTGGTACAGTAGGTTCATGACTTTTCTAATGTTGTCTCCCGCTTGCCTGTGGGAGACAAAGCCTACTTGGTCATTATGTATTAACTTAGGCAAGAAGGATGACATTCTATCCGCTATTATTTTTGACAGGATCTTTGTATCACAGTTTAGTAATGATATTGGCCTGTAGTTTTTTGGTTCTAGGGCATCTCGACCCTCCTTAGGTAAAAGAGCGATATCTGCCCTGTTCAGCTCTGCTGGTGTTTGCTTGCCTTCGAGAACTCTGTTAGAGTGACCAAGTGCGGGCCTAATATGTCTATAAATTTTTTATAAAATAAATTGGTGTACCCATCTGGGCCTGGTGACTTACCAGGTTTGAGGTTCTGAACTGCTTTTCTCACTTCCTCTAGGGTCACTTTGGCATTTAAAAACTCTAAGTCATTTTCTTCTATTAAGGGGAGATCACAGGAATTAAGAAATCCCCTCATTTTGTGTAGATCTATGTGTTTTGTTTCCGTAGAAAGGGTATTGTAAAATTTTTTAAAAATCTTCTGGATCTTATTTGGGTTCGTTTTTTTATCTCCCTTCGAGGTCTTAATTTGAAGTATCCTATTTTATGTTGTTTTGGTTTGTAGTTTCCTGGCTAGTAACGGGCCAGGTTTATTGGCTTTATTGAATCCGATAGGAATAAATAGTACAACTGAACACACCACTCCTATCTGGTGGCACCTTAGAATGCACGCGCAGTGCCCCAAATTTGAAGTGGGAGGACCGACCAAGCATCTTTTTCCATCTCCTGCTTCCAAAAATCAATGCCATATACACGTCCCTTAATAGTGGACGTAACAGGGATTAAACCGATAGGAATAGTACTACTTAACAGTACACACCTTATAATAATGCAGACAGAGGCAACGCAGAGAGAGGTGTCTGAAGAAGAGGAGTCAGAGGAGGAAGGTGGCTTTAAAAGGTTGGGAGACCAAACACAGCATGCGTCCCAGGGGGCTTGTTATCACCTTTTGGGGACCCTTGGTGGCTAGGTGGAGGAAGAGACCTTCAATGACATCAGTGAGGACAAGGAATGGGACATGGCTAGCTTCGTATCCAACCTTGTGCAAATGGGGAGTTTGCGGTTGTGCAAAGGGACTGTTTGCGGTTGTTTGCGGTGCATTAAACGGGGAGATTGGTCTGTTACTGTGAAGCGTGTGTAACCCTTACACTACCTGATCGATACAACATCATACCTGATGTTTAAAAGCATATTATTCCAAACAATTTAGGAATGTTAGGTGATTTATGCCCTTTATGGCTTAAAACCATACTCTGCATCAACTATGTAATTTTCCGTGGTAGTTTTGCCATGGATCCCTCTCCGGCATGCCACAGTCCAGGTGTTAGTCCCCTTGAAACAACTTTGCCATCACTATTGTGGCCAGAAAAAGTTCCTGTGGGTTTTGAAATTTGCCTGCCCATTGAAGTCTATGGCGGTTCGCCCGTTCGCGAACATTTGATGAAATTCTTGTCCGCGGTTCGCGAACCGAAAATTTTATGTTCGCGACATCTCTAATCCACGCTTAAAAAAAAAAAAAAAAAAAAACTTCACACATCCGCCCTGGCGGATGTCTCAGACGCTAATGAGCTTCCTATGGAGTGTTCCAGAATAAAATTGGCAATGGCGGCTTCTGATTGGCTGAAAAGGCTGTCTATCAAATTCAGCCAATGAGAAGACCCTAATTGTGAACCAATGAAAAAAGTATACACCTCAAAATACCACGCTGATTGGATAACACACCTGTCAATCTTTATTTGAACCAATCCTAAGGCTTTATTGCCATCAGCCAATCACAATGGAATATACCCCCACGTACTGATTGGTGCGCCTTCCCATTGGCTGTAATATTTATTGATATTAACAACAGCTAATGAGAATGCGCAAATCCTTCACCAATCAGTACTTGGGGGTGTATTCCATTGTGATTGGCTATTGTCAGTGCAACCAATCAGAATGCGCAGATGCTCCAACCAATCACCCTGTGGGGGTGTATTCCATTGTGATTGGCTGAAGGCATCTGACAGGTGTATTATCCAATCAGAGTGGGATTTTAGGGTGTATCCCTTTCTGATTGACTCACACATTGGCACCTCCTGATTGGGTGAATTTGATAGACAGCGTTTTCAATCAATCAGAAGGCGCCATTGCCTATTTTCTTCTGGAAAAGTCTCCGGGATCCTCATTAGCGTCGGGGATGTCCGTGAGTGCGGATGTAAGTATATATATATATATATATATATTTTTTTTTTTTTATACAGGGGAAGAATAGGTCCTGGAGGAGCCTGGAGACATCGCAGGGAGGTAAGTACAATGTAGATTATGTTTATTTTGTTTTTATGTATGTGTATTAATGTTATGTTTTTTTTAACAGGTGCCGCTCCGAAGAAGGTTAAAAGAATAAGGACGGGACATGCCAGAAAGGTGAGTAGAATATTTAGAATGTATAGAATGTTTATTTATGTACTGTAAACGTTTTGCACTAATTTTTTTTTTTTTTTCGTATGTGGCTGATGGCTGAATGGACATCTGCAAAGGTAAGTGGTCTTAATTATTTTATTTTAGCTTAGAATTAGATTATTTTATATATAGATAGCATTTACTGTATGTTAGCTAGGGGTATGTGTTTTATATAGATAGCATTGAATGTATTGTATATTAAATTGTGGTATTTATTTAGATAGATTGGGGATGTATATTATATAGATAGGATGTATATTAGATTATGGTATTTATTTAGATAGATTGTGTGATGTATATTAGATAGTGTATTGTATTGTATTTAATTGTATGTATTTGTATTGCATTGTATTTGTATTGTATTGTATTTGTATTGTATGTATTTGTATTTTATGTTTTTCCTTTTCAGGTGTGTAATTTTTTTTTTCTGTAGTGAGGGGGGTTGTCATTTTTTTTTTCTGTAATATTCCTTTTTTTATTTTTATTTTTTTTATTTTCTGTAATGTAGATTTTTTTGTGTAATTAGAGTGGTGGGGGTTATTAGGGGGTAGGTAGGTAGTGTAGGTGTTAATAGGTTAGTGTAGAGGGCGTTTAGTGGATATTTAATGTTTTATTGGGGGGGGTATAGTGCAGTGTAGTGTTAATACTTAGTGTCATGATGGTCCTTGAGGACCATCATGGCACTTATGTGGTTAAGGTAGTGTTGTAACAGGCCCATAATGGTCTTAATATACCCTTATGGGACTGATGGGGTTAATTAGAGGCTTAGGAGGGTCTGTATGGACCCCCATGAGTGAGGGGGTTAATGAAGTGCTTATGGGGGTCTGTATGGACCCCCATGAGTGACAGGCTCAATGAAGGGCTTATGGGGGTCTGTATTGACCCCCATGAGTGACAGGGTTAATGGAGGGTTTATGGGGGTCTGTTTTGACCCCCATGAGTGACAGGCTTAATGAAGGGCTTATGGGGGTCTATATTGACCCCCATGAGTGACAGGGTTAATGAAGGGCTTATGGGGGTCTGTATTGACCCCCATGATTGACAAGGTGATATTTGTATAAGTGTATATTTGTTTTCTTTTACAACGGGTCCTTTAAGGACCTGTAACGCAGGAATTTTGAATTTTCATTGCAGCGGGGTTTCCCCGATCGCCTGCAATCGGGACCCCCACTGCGATGTTTATTGTGGGGTTAATGCAGGTCTGCGAGTTTATCTCGGATCCCCTGGGGTTAATGAGGGTTTCCGAGCTTATCTCGGATCCCTTCTTGGGTAAGTTGTACGTGGCTGGGCTGTGAGCCTCGTTTTCAAGCGAGGGCACTGTGCCAGGTTCTCAGTTGCTGGCTTGGAGCGCCGCAGACGACCCTTGCAAAATTTCAAAAAAAGTTTACGTCGCAACACATTACGACACTCGCAAACAACATACGACACACGTTCACACACATTACGACACTCGCAAACAACATTCGACACACGTTCACACACATTACGGCCTCGCAACACTCGGATGCAACTTGCGAACATTACAAAATTAAAAACACAATACATACACACAGCACATATATAAAAACCTTACCTACACAAACAGGAAGCACCCAGGACCTCAAAAATGCAACTTACAACTTAATTGCACTCAAAATAAAAGAGTTTAGACGCTAAATAGTTTGTTAAGCGACACAAAAAATGTCCGACGAATAAAACGAAAACTAGGCTACACACGCAAACACCATACGAGACACGTTACCACACATTACGACTTCGCAAACATCGGACACAACACGCCGACATACAAACATTTAAAACTTAAGAAATACACACAACAAACACATAAAAAGCTTACCTACAGCAAGAGGAACCAGCCAGCACCTCAAAAAAACAAGTTACACCAACATTTAAATCAAAATAAAACACTTTAGACACTAATACCATCGCTAAGCGAGAGAAAAAATGGCCGACGAACAAAACGAAAACGAGGCTTCAGACGTAACTACACTACACTTACTCGCAATAATGAAACACATACTATGCGGAACGTATCACAATCATATTAAACACCATTTTGAACAGTAATACGCAGAAAATGGCGGATGGAACGCAAATTGTAAGCTGGAACGCAAATAGCGCATGCGTATTGCGTTCTAACGGTCTCACTTTCCAGAACTTTCTACAAGTTTATAAATACTGCCTATTTCAAACAAAAAAATACATTTCTCCTCAGGTGATCAACGGAGTGACTTCTGAGATAACTGCTGCTTTTACTTGAGAAGACAATTCTTTACACATTACTACTTTGCATTGTGCAAATTACAACTGAGAGGTAAGCTATAATATATTAAATTTTATTATCAGGACAGGTCAAACAAATAAAAAAAAAAAATAGCATTTATGTAGTGACATATATGGCACATTTATGTGTATAGGCTCAAAAAAAAAATATGGTTCATTTAACAAAACAACAAAAAAACATAATTCAATATTAAACAGAGGTTTATGTATAGTGACATGTGACACGCACATATATGTCTATAATGTATAGTGACATCTGACACGCACATATATGTCTATGATGTATAGTGACATCTGACACGCACGTATATGTATAGAATGTATAGTGGCATGTGACATGCACATTTATGTGTATTGCCCCTGCATAGTGACATGTGACACGGACATATATGTGTATCATGTATATTGACATGTGACACCCACATTTCTGTGTATTGCCCCTTCATAGTGACATGTCACACGGACATATATGTGTATAATGTATAGTGACATGTGATACGCACATTTATGTGTATTGCCACTGCAACAAAATTAGCTTAAAACAAAATCAGTAAACAACTACATTTAAATGACATTATATGTCATGTATACTGATATGTCACACGCACATATGTGTGTATCATCTATAGTTACATCTCACACACACACATTTATGTGTGTTGGAAAAAAAAAATATAAGGTTAATTTAACCATTTAAATATGAGTCATGTATACTGATATGTCACACGTACACAAAATAATTACATTAAACTATAGAATGTGCTTCATGTATGTGACATATGTGTGTAGCCCCCAACAAAAAATAAGGTTAATTGAAAAAAATTACACAACTATATTTCAATGACATTCATTTACTTCAATTCAATAGATCATATAAAGCTGAATCTTTTTATTTCTTTAAATATTCAAACAGACTCTGCATCAATAGCGTCTCTCAACAATTTGCACCGTGCACTGTGAAGCACAATCCCTTTTAAAGAACACCAACAAAGAAGAAGAGGTAAGATACAACAAGACATTACATGCTCAAAAGGCCATGCTTTGCTAGATGAAAAATTATAAATATACAAATAACTATTTCACTTTCTTTTTCAAACAGACACTACAAGAAGACCGGCGGATTAAGATTGGCAGGAAGGGACCCTCTTTCATTCGACACTTCAATCAAGGTAAAGTATTAAGTATAAAAAAGAACCGAACCATGAGCCTTATTCAATTGCGACTTCCTCAATTGAATAGGGCTCTATATAAGCACATAACATATTTTTTATACAGAACTTTTTAGTTACTGAATTTCTAACCACAATCAAGGTTTTCAATAACTAAAAACTTTGCTCAATAAATATGTTATGTGCTTATATAGAGCCCTCTTCAATTGGCAAAATTGCAATTCAATGAGGACCTATATATCTTTAATGGCCAAGGGCCTCACTCAAATGTGATTTGCCCATGTCAATAGGGCTCTATATAAGCACAGAGCATATTTTTTAAAGGAAATTTTTCTTTTGTGAACACGTTGCTTTTGGATACAAGTTCACTAAATACAAAATTCCGTAAAAAAATATGCTCTGTGCTGATATTGAGCTCTATTCCATTGGCCAAAACACAATTGAATGAGGAGCTCACAATATAACAAATGCAGTAACCAAAGGCCCTCATTCAATTGCTATTTTGGACAATTAAATATGGCTATAAATAAGCACTTTTAGGCCCTTATTCTATTTTAACAAATATATGTGATGTGCTTATTTACAACCCTATTCAATTTTCAACATTGCAATTCAATGACGGCCTTAGAGTACTATTACATTGTAAAAAATGCAATTGAATGAGGGGCAAACTATGCAACATATGGTACACACAAAGGCCCTCATTCAATTGCAATTTGCCCAATTGAATAGGGCTCTAAATAACAACATAACAATTTTTTTAAAAGAAGTTTTTAGTTACTAAAAATATATCCAAAATAAAGTTTTTAAATGACTAAAAACTTATTTAAAAAAATATGCTATGTGCTTATTTAGGGCACGATTCAATTAGCCAAATCGCAATTGAATGAGACACAAACTGCTACACACAAAACAGAATTTCTTATTCAATGTTTAACAACCTATAAGCCTTACAAAGAAGCAAAAATAAGAATAACAAAAGTGTTGTGCACCTAATAGCATTGTACAAAAAATCACACAAACTCATAGGAAACTACATTAACATTCTTCTTTAATGTTTAACAACCTATAACCAGTACAATCAAGAATAAATAACTTTTGCACAAGTGGTGCGCACCAAACAGGATTGTCAAAAACTAACACAAACACATAGCAAACTACATTAATTATATTATTTCATGTTTCACTAACTATAAGCATCCCAATAAAGGTTAAATAAGTATACCACAAGTGGTGTGCACAAAACAGGATTGTACAAAAAATAACATAAACACATAGCAAAATAAATTTATATTCTTATTTAATATATCACAACCCACAAGCCTTACTAAGAACCTTCAATAAGAATAACAAAAGTTGTGGGATTGTACAGAAAGTAAAAAAAAAAAAAGATAGAAAAAAATAACCATAACTGATACAATACAGTCAAATTAATACATTTTTAAATTATTTAAAAGACATTTCACTCAAACAACATTTTCTATTTTATATTACAACAGATACTGCGTGAAGACAATCGGACGAGGACTTTTTCCACAGGACCGGACCATCGGACGAGGACTCGGACCAGACCAGCAGACGAGGAATTTCAACACAGGACCAGACCATCGGAC
The DNA here is from genome assembly GCA_027410445.1 of Discoglossus pictus. Taxonomy (NCBI): domain Eukaryota; kingdom Metazoa; phylum Chordata; class Amphibia; order Anura; family Alytidae; genus Discoglossus; species Discoglossus pictus. The sequence continues at coordinate 150,645,486 of CM050165.1, forward strand.
GAGGACTTTCACCAACGGACCACAACATCGGACGAGGGATATCGCCACAGGACCACACCATCGGACGAGGACTTCCAACAGAGGACCACACCATTGGACAACGATTTTGAACCGAGGACCAACAAACATTCGGATTTAAATCACACTTCAACCAAGGTAAAGTATAATAAGTACTAAAGTATAAAACTAAAGAAACTGCTTTCAGTTGCATCTGTGTCAACAGAAAAATAAAATAATTAATTTACTATCTCCATTATTTTATTTAAATTGCTACTATGCAATACATAGCTCAATAACCACATCACTTTTTTTTTTAGCAAAGAAGTTTTGCAGTGGTAAATATCTATCCACAAACAACGTTTTTAATCAATAAAACCATTATTTAAAAAAAATATGTTACATGCTTATTTACAGCACTATTCCATTGGCCAAATTCTTAGCCAGTGAGGACAGGAATTATAAATTTAACTAAATATAAATGATACATTCTAAATATAAATGATACCTTAATGATTTGCCTTTTATTTCACCAATTGTGCACAAGAATCTTTAACAGGAATTACAAATTTAAATATACACAATTACATTTATTTTTTTTCCTTTACAGATTAATATGGCTGATAACGAGACCAAAGAAGAGAAGAAAAGACGTCAAACTAGAGAAAGACAAGAGAGATGGGCCGCCCAGCAGACACCGGAGGAGAAAGAAATTCGACGAGAAAAAGAACGCAAAAGACTTGCAAATAAAAGAATATCAGCTGCAAAAATGAAAGATACAACCAAAAAAAATAAAAAGATAATAAAGCATTTACAAACTGTTCCTAAAACATCAGATGACATTTTACAAGATACCAGTCAAGACAGACCAAAAAAAGCAACTACAAAAACAAAGCATTTACAAACTATTACTAAAAACTTACAGGACATTTCAACCAAACAAGTACAACATATACCAAGAAAATCCACGAAAAAAACTAAACATTTAGAACCTGTTGTTGAAACATTTCATGACTTTTCATCTGATGAATATGAAAGTCAACATCCCATATGCTTTGCAAATTGTCCTTTACTGAAGTCTTTAGCAGTAGAGGTTCATAGTTGTGGGGACATGACTACTCAATGTCAATTTTGTGAGGCTTATTATTTTAAACAGGAGAGACCCCGAGATGGACAATTTATTAGTTGTTGTCAAAAAGGAAAGTTCAAACTTCCACAAAGGAAACAATTTCCAACCTATTTACAAAATATTATGACTGAACCTACTTTTCCAAATTACAAAAATTTTAAGACAAACATAAGATCCTACAATAGTGCCATATCATTTGCATCTATGGGGGCAACATTGGCTGCTAATGTACCAGGACATGGTCCTTACTGTTTTAAAGTCCAAGGACAAATTTATCATCGGACTTCACATTTACATCCAGAGGAAGGAGAGCAAAGAAAATTCGCTCAACTATATGTCCTAGATACAATGGAAGCTGTTGACCAACGTATGCAGATGGAAGAAAATAAAAAATGCTTACCCAGTGTTTTTATAGAGCTAAATAACATTATGGACAACAATCCCTACAGTAAAGCTTACAAAAAATTGGCAGAAGTAGAAAATGAACAACTACTTCATGCACAAAGACATCAATTACCCATGCCAAAGGTTAATATGGTGCTTAAAAGAGACAGACATACTGATAAACGTCGTTATAACTTGCCAACATCAAATGAGGTTGCAATGGTCTTTCACAATGATGAAGGAGAACCACCATTTCAAAGAGACATTAGAGTATATCCCAGAAATGAAGACCAACCATTTATTAATATTAATATCTTAAGTCCAAATTTAGATCCAATGACATATCCCATCTTTTTCCCACACGGAGAAGCAGGTTGGCAACCAAAATTAACCCTTCCCAGTTACCCAAATGCTAAAGCCAGAATCCGAAATAATGTTTCTATGCTTGAATTTAAAGTTGCTCAAATTGCCATTAGAGATGAATTTAATCCAATTTTATGTGGTGGGAAACTAACCCAACAATGGATTATTGATTCATATTTGCAAGTTGAGGCAAATAATTTAAACTTTATAAAATATCAACAAGATAAACTACGTGTAGAACAATATTGTGGACTCATGGACTATGTTGCTGACGTGGCTACAAGCAGAGACATGACAGCTGGCAAAGCCATCATTTTACCATCTTCCTTTCAAGGATCTCCTCGAAATATGAGAGAAAGATACAATGATGCTATGGCTATTGTGACAAAATTTGGAAAACCAGATTTATTTGTGACATTTACATGTAATCCACAATGGCCAGAAATTAATCAAAATCTACTTCTTGGACAAAGTGCTTCAGATCGACCAGATTTAGTAGCCAGAGTTTTTAAGATCAAATTAAATGAATTAATACGTGACTTCACTATAAATCAGTTATTTGGCAAATGTCTTGCTTATGTATATACCATTGAATTTCAAAAAAGAGGCCTTCCACATGCACATCTTCTCATAATACTTCAAGAGAAAGATAAATTAGATACCTCGGACAAAGTGGATGCAGTCATAGTTGCTGAACTACCAGATCCAGAACTATATGGTAGACTATATGAGATTGTTACTCATCGCATGATTCATGGACCCTGTGGAGACCTTAATCCACAATCACCATGTATGGAAAATAATCAATGTTCAAAAGATTTTCCAAAAGATTATAGAGACAAAACATATGCAAATTGTGATGGATATCCACTTTATAAAAGAAGAGAAGGAGATAGTGCCATTATTCGTGGAAAAAAAGTGGACAATAGATATGTAGTACCCTACAATCCACATTTACTCATGAAGTACAACGCCCACATCAACGTAGAAGCCTGCACTTCCATCAAATCCATTAAATATGTCTACAAATATATTTACAAAGGTTACGATGCAGCTACTGTAGTCGTCAAAAGTGCAGACAACCCTGAAAGTAGTGAGTTAGTACATGATGAACTTGCATCTCATGTAGATGCTCGCTATGTCAGTGCACCAGAAGCTATGTGGCGGCTTTTAAAATTTGAAATGCATGATAGATCACATGCAGTATATAGGTTAGCAGTACATTTGCCACAACGACATTTAGTCTATTTCCATGCTGGAAATGAAATAAATGCATTGGTCCAAAGTGAAGATCGTCACACTACACTAACTGCATGGTTTGCATTAAATTCCACTGATGCTCAAGCAACACAATACTTATATATTGAAATTCCATATCACTATGTTTTTGTGAATGGATTATGGAGAGCAAGAAAAACCAGAGGCAATAAAATAATTCCACGAATTTACACAGTCAGTCCAAGAGATGTTGAACGTTTTTGCTTACGGATATTACTTTTAAATGTTCCAGGAGCACAAAGTTTTGAACAATTAAAAACTGTTAATGACATTGTATATGAATCCTTCCATTTAGCTGCAAGACATAGAAACTTACTCGCTGATGATACAGAGTGGGAAAGATGTTTAGAAGAAGCAGCACAATGTCAAATGCCACGACAGATGAGAGAACAATTTGCTTTTATTTGTATCTTCTCAAATGCTCCAAATGCATTAGCTTTGTGGGAGACTTTTAAAAGTAATATGGCTGAAGACTTTATGCGACGATACAATGAACCCATTGCACACTTAAAAGCGTTAATGGAAATTCAAGAAGTCTTTTTAACTCATGGATTAAGTTGTGCAAGTTTTAATTTGCCTGATCCAGGTCTAATAGATGACATTAACTTTGAAGACTATGACATTCAACTACAAGCAGAAAGAACAGAAGAAAGACTTGCAACTTTAAATACACTACAATTGCAAGCATTTCATGCCATTAAAAATGCTATAGATGATGACATGGTGACAGAGCGTTATTTCTATCTTGATGGACCTGGCGGATCTGGGAAAACATATTTGTACAATTTATTAATGAGTTCACTACGAGCACAAGGAAAAATAGCAATGGCGTTTGCCACTACTGGAATTGCTGCACTTTTATTAGAAGGTGGAAGAACTGTTCATAGTGGATTTAAACTGCCAGTGCCTATTTTGGAAAATTCTGTGTCAGATATTCGCATGACATCCTTACAAGCAAAGAAATTGAAGAAATGTAAATTAATTATAATAGATGAGGCCACAATGATGTCATGCTATGCCCTCCAATGTATTGACCGTTTGCTTCGTGAAGTCATGGATAATATTTTTCCATTTGGTGGAAAGGTAATGTTGTTGGGTGGCGATTTTAGACAAACATTACCTGTCGTTGTACATGGAAATCGAACAGACATTATTGAAACATGTATAAAGTCAAGTACAGTATGGAAACATTTTACCCATCTTCAACTGCAACAAAATATGAGATCAGAAGGCCAAACTGATTTCAATGATTGGCTTATTAAAATTGGAGAAGGCAGAACAGAAAAAATACTACATTTACCTGACGACACTGTAGAGATCCCACCTCATATGATTTGTCAACAAGATATTATATCGGCTATATTTGAAGGGAGCATAAATAACGAAGAATATTCATAGCTTGCCAACCAAGTTATACTGACGTGTAAAAATAAAGATGCATTAATCCTCAATAATGAAATCTTAAAAAAAATTTATGCACCACAAAGAAATTATCACAGTGCTGATTCTGTACTTGCTGATGACAATGAAAGTCAGGCAAACTTTTCAACTGAATTCATTAACTCTTTAACTCCTTCTGGAATGCCACCACATATTTTACAGCTAAAGAAAGGTGCAATTATCATGTTACTGCGAAATATGAACCCCAAAAAAGGCCTATGCAATGGGACAAGATTAATTGTTCAACAATTAAAGGACCATTTTATAGATGCTGAAATTTTAACTGGGACCCATAAAGGAGAGAGAGTTTTCATACCAAGAATAGATTTAGCACCAAGTGAAAGTAGTCTCCCTTTTATACTTCAAAGAAGACAATTTCCCATTATTATGGCATTTGCCATGACCATTAATAAATCACAAGGTCAAACTTTCAAATCTGTGGGTATTTACTTGGAAGAACCAGTTTTTGCACATGGTCAATTGTACGTTGCGTTGTCACGCTGCAAAAATCCACAGGCTATTAAAGTTTACATTGAAAACAATGAAAGTCAAGGTGATTTATTAGAAGATGGACGTATTTTTACTAAAAACATTGTCTACTATGAAGTACTATAACTTTGAAGGATACAAATTAAAGATGCCAACATTTTTTAAAAGCATTCCAAAATACATAGCAATTGGTTGTTTAATTCAGTCATAATTAATGGAACTACTGTTTATGGATGATTCGCCACACAAAATACTTGCCTTGCATTGTTAGTAAAAATTATGTTAAAATGTTAAGCCACTATGTTAATGTTTCTAATGTTACAAGTTTAAAAACAATATTTTCAAGTTATTTCATTCAACATATTACAACGTTCATGTTAAGAGCTCAAGCACCTTTTAAGTCACAATGTAAATATTCTATGTTATCTTAAGATTACTACCTACATTAATGTTTATCGCCAGTTTATGTGCTCAGTAATGAATTACTTTAATTTACGTACGGTTTAAGTAGAGTTTTTACTGTATGCCTTCCTCTACATTCAATGTATATTAAACTTAACAATTATTCTGATATCAATTGCATGTTAATACTGATTAATTTAAAGTTAAACTGTTTTTTACATTCAAATGTTAATACTTTTAATTCAAAATTATGTTACAAACTGTATTTACTATGTTCCTGTTTATAATGTTGAAAATTAGACAAATGTTTTGCAAAAATTACAAAGTTACATAAAAAATAAAGTTCAATTTTAAAAATATATACTTTCAAGGTTATTGCTTACATATATTTCAAACTTCATGTTAAAATTCGGCACGTTTAAAAAAGTCTTTTTACTTTTTACTTTTCTCTGGATTCTATGTATATTAAAGTGAACAATTCTTCAGATACAAATTTCATTTTAAAAAACCATTACATCAACGTTTTACAAAAATACATGTTCATATCACAATACTTACAAGGGTCAAAAATATATTTAAAGAACTAAACAACTTCACAAACATATACATCACATTGCCGTCATTTTTTGACGGGCAAGTCGCTAGTCACATATATAGTTGTGAGCGTACGGGCCGTTGCTCACAACTGTATATGTGATATTTGATGTGATGATGTCTTCATGCCAGCAACTGACGCCCTCTGCGCAAGCCGCGACAGCGCGAGCCCCGCGGCCCATCGCAAGCGAGGGCCTCAGTTGCTGGCATGGAGCGCCTTCGCCAGCAACTGAGGCCCTCGCAAAGTTGTGTGAGTGTGCTTCTGTTCCCTGTCTATGTGTCTGTCCCTCCATCTATCCCTGGTGTGTGTCTGACCCTCCCTCCATCCCTGGTGTGTGAGTGTGCCTCCCTCTGAGCCTGGCTCCTCCCCCAGGGGTCCTGTTTGCACTGTGGAAGACAGGCAGCAGGCAGGACGCCCTCAGGATGGGGGAGGAGGTCAGGGGACCGAGAGCTGTCGGGATATGGCCTGGGGGGAGGCTGAGACTGGGGCCCCCAGGAGATAAAGGGCTGCACCGGCGATAGCCCCGCCGGTGTCTCTCACCCTATATCTTGGCCCACCCTCCTCACACTACCCTCTCCCTTTCTGACTTTTAACCCTCTCAAATCTTCTCTTTTTACCTTAAATCCTCCTAACCCAACTCATATCTCCCCTATCTTCTCCCCTTCCTCTATCCCATCTATCTCCCCCCACACTCCTTCTACCAACCTCCACACTCCTTCTCCCCCTCTCTGCCCCTTCTCTACACACTCTCTTCCCCTTCTCTCCTCCCCTTCTCTCCTCCCCTTCTCTCCCCCCTTTTCTTCTCCTCTCCTCTTTTTCTCCCCTCACTCCCCCTCCCTCTTCTTCTCTCCTCCCTCTCCTCCCCTTCTCTCCCCCCTCTCCTCCCCTTCTCTCCCACCCTCTCCTCCCCTTCTCTCCCCTTTGTTCCCCCTATCCCCCCTCTCCTCCCCTTCTCATTCCCCCTCCCCCTCCCTCCCCTTCTCATTTCCCCTCCTTCCCCTTCTCATTCCCCCTCCCTCCCTCCCCTTCTCATTCCCCCTCCCTCCCCTTCTCATTCCCCCCTCCCTCCCTCCCCTTCTCATTCCCCCTCCCTCCCCTTCTCATTCCCCCTCCCTCCCCTTCTCATTCCCCTCTCCCTCACCTTCTCATTCCCCCTCCCTCCCCTTCTCTCTACCCCTCTCCCTCCCACTCCCCCTCCCACTCTCCCTCCCCTTCACATTCCCCCTCCCTCCCCTTCTCTGCCCCCTCTCCTCCCCTTCTCTCCCCCTTTGTTCTCCCCTCTCCTTCTCGCTCTCCCTCCCCTCTCCTTCTCTCCCCTCCCCTCTCCTTCTCTCCCCCTCCCCTCTCTTCTCTCCCCCTCCCCTCTCCTTCTCTCCCCCTCCCCTCTCCTTCTCTCCCCCTCCCCTCTCCTTCTCTCCCTCTCTCATTCTCATCCCCCTCCCCTCTCATTCTCCTTCTCTCCTCTCTCCCCCCCCTCCCCTCTCCTTCTCTCCCCCTCTCATTCTTATCCCCCTCCCCTCTCATTCTCCTTCTCTCCTCTCCCCCCTTCTCTGCCCCCTCTCCTCCACTTCTCTGCCCCTTCTCCTCCCTTTCTCTCCCCCCTTCTCCCCTCTCCTTCTCGCTCTCCCTCCCCTCTCCTTCTGGCACCCCCATCCCCTTCTCGCTCTCTCTCCCCCTTCCCCGATACCTCCACTCTCCTTCCCCTTCCCTCCCCCTCCACCTTCTCTCCTCCCCCCTCCCCTCTCCTTCTCTCCCCCTCCCCTCTCCTTCTCTCCCCCTCCCCTCTCCTTCTCTCCCCCTCCCCCCTTCTCATTCCCCCTCCCTCCCCTTCTCATTCCCCCTCCCTCCCCTTCTCTGCCCCTCTCCTCCCCTTCTCTCCCCCTTTGTTCCCCCTATCCCCCCTCCCTCCCCTTCTCATTCCCCCTCCCTCCCCTTCTCATTCCCCTCCCTCCCCTTCTCTCTTCCCCTCTCCCTCCCAGTCCCCCCTCCCCTTCTCTCCCCCCCTCTCCCCCCTCTCCTCCCCCTCTCTCCCCCTCTCCTTCTCTGCCCCCTCTCCTCCCCTTCTCTGCCCCCTCTTCTCCACTTCTCTGCCCCTTCTCTCCCCCTCTCTTCCCCTTCTTTCCTCCCTTTCTCTCCCCCCTTTTCTTCTCCTCTCCTTCTCTCTCACTCCCCCTCCCTCTTCTTCTCTCCCCACTCTCCTCCCATTCTCTCCCACCCTCTCCTCCCCTTCTTTCTGACCCTCTCCTCCCCTTCTCTGCCCCCTCTCCTCCACTTCTCTGCCCCTTCTCCTCCCCTTCTCTCCCCCCTTCTCCCCTCTCCTTCTCGCTCTCCCTCCCCTCTCCTTCTCGCTCTCCCTCCCCTCTCCTTCTCGCTCTCCCTCCCCTCTCCTTCTCGCTCTCCCTCCCCTCTCCTTCTCGCTCCCTTCATCCCCTTCTCGCTCTCTCTCCCCCTCCCCCGCTACCTCCACTCTCCTTCCCCTTCCCTCTCCCTCTCCCCCTTTGTTCCCCCTCCCCCCTCCCCTTCTCATTCCCCCTCCCTCCCCTTCTCTCTTCCCCTCTCCCTCCCACTCCCCGTTCCCCTTCTCTCCCACCCTCTCCTCCCCCCTCTCCTCTCCTTCTCTGCCCCCTCCCCTCCCCTTCTCTGCCCCCTCTCCTCCACTTCTCTGCCCCTTCTCTCCCCCCTCTCTTCCCTTCTCTCCCCCCATTCTCTCCTCCCTTTCTCTCCCCCATTTTCTTCTCCTCTCCTTCTCTCTCACTCCCCCTCCCTCTTCTTCTCCCCCTGTCTCCTCCCATTCTCTCCCACCCTCTCCTCCCCTACTCTCCCACCCTCTCCTCCCCTTCTCGGCCCCCTCTCCTCCCCTTCTCTCCCACCCTATCCTCCACTTCTCTGCCCCCTCTCCTCCCCTTCTCTCCCTTCTCTCCTCCCCTTCTCTCCCCCCTCTCCTCCCCTTCTCATTCCCCCTCCCTCCCCTTCTCATTCCCCCTCCCTCCCCTTCTCTCTTCCCCTCTCCCTCCCACTCCTCCCTCCCCTTCTCTCCTTCCCTTCTCTCCCCCCCCTCTCCTCCACCCTCTCCTCCCCTTCTCTGCCCCCTCTCCTCCACTTCTCTGCCCCTTCTCCTCCCCTTCTCTCCCCCCTTCTCCCCTCTCCTTCTCGCTCTCCCTCCCCTCTCCTTCTCGCTCTCCCTCCCCTCTCCTTCTCGCTCTCCCTCCCCTCTCCTTCTCGCTCCCTTCATCCCCTTCTCGCTCTCTCTCCCCCTCCCCCGTCACCTCCACTCTCCTTCCTCTTCACCCCCCCTCCACCTTCTCTCCTCTCCCTCCTTCTCTCCCCTCCCCTCTCCTTCTCTCCTCTCCCCCTCCTCTCTCCTTCTCTCCCCCTCCCCTCTCCTTCTCTCCCCCTCCCCTCTCCTTCTCTCCCTCTCCCCTCTCCTTCTCTCCCCTCCCCTCTCCTTGTCTCCCCCTCCCCTCTCCTTCTCTCCTTCTCTCCCCCTCTCATTCTCATCCCCCTCCCCTCTCATTCTCCTTCTCTCGTCTCTCCCCCCCCCTCCCCTCTCCTTCTCTCCCCCTCTCATTCTCATCCCCCTCCCCTCTCATTCTCCTTCTCTCCTCTCCCCCCTTGTCTGCCCCCTCTCCTCCACTTCTCTGCCCCTTCTCCTCCCCTTCTCTCCCCCCTTCTCCCCTCTCCTTCTCGCTCTCCCTCACCTCTCCTTCTGGCACCCCCCATCCCCTTCTCGCTCTCTCTCCCCCTTCCCCGCTACCTCCACTCTCCTTCCCCTTCCCTCCCCCTCCACCTTCTCTCATCTCCCTCCTCTCTCCTCTCCCCCTCCTCTCTCCTCTCCCCTCTCCTTCTCTCCCCTCCCCTGTCCTTCTCTCCCCCTCCCCTCCCCTTCTCATTCCCCCTCCCTCCCCTTCTCATTTCCCCTCCCTGCCCTTCTCTGCCCCCTCTCCTCCCCTTCTCTCCCCCTTTGTTCCCCCTACCCCCCCTCCCTCCCCTTCTCATTCCCCCTCCCCCTCCCCTTCTCATTCCCCCTCCCTCCCCTTCTTATTCCCCCTCCCTCCCCTTCTCTCTTCCCCTCTCCCTCCCACTCCCCACTCCACTTCTCTCCCACCCTCTCCTCCCCCCTCTCCTCCCCCTCTGCTCTCCTTCTCTGCCCCCTCTCCTCCCATTCTCTGCCCCCTCTTCTCCACTTCTCTGCCCCTTCTCTCCCCCCTCTCTTCCCTTCTCTCCCCCCATTCTCTCCTCCCTTTCTCTCCCCCATTTTCTTCTCCTCTCCTTCTCTCTCACTCCCCCTCCCTCTTCTTCTCCCCCAGTCTCCTCCCATTCTCTCCCACCCTCTCCTCCCCTTTTTCCCACCCTCTCCTCCCCTTCTCGGCCCCCTCTCCTCCCCTTCTCTCACACCCTATCCTCCCCTTCTCTGCCCCCTCTTCTCCCCTTCTCATTCCCCCTCCCTCCCCTTCTCATTCCCCCTCCCTCCCCTTCTCTCTTCCCCTCTCCCTCCCACTCCCCCCTCCCCTTCTCTCCTCCCCTTCTCTCCTTCCCTTCTCTCCCCCCCTCTCCTCCCCCCTCTCCTCCCCTTCTCTGCCCCCTCTCCTCCACTTCTCTGCCCCTTCACCTCCCCTTCTCTCCCCCCTTCTCCCCTCTCCTTCTCGCTCTCCCTCCCCTCTCCTTCTCGCTCTCCCTCACCTCTCCTTCTCGCTCTCCCTCCCCTCTCCTTCTCGCTCTCCCTCCCCTCTCCTTCTCGTTCCCTTCATCCCCTTCTCGCTCTCTCTCCCCCTCCCCCGCTACCTCCACTCTCCTTCCCCTTCCCTCCCCCTCCACCTTCTCTCCTCTCCCTCCTCTATCCTCTCCCTCTCCTCTCTCCTCTCCCCCTCCTCTCTCCTCTCCCCTCTCCTTCTCTCCCCTCCCCTCTCCTTCTCTCCCCCTCCCCTCTCCTTCTCTCCCCCTCCCCTCTCCTTCTCTCCCCCTCCCCTCTCCTTCTCTCCCCTCCCCTCTCCTTCTCTCCTTCTCTCCCCCTCTCATTCTCATCCCCCTCCCCTCTCATTCTCCTTCTCTCGTCTCTCCCCCCCTCCCCTCTCCTCTCCCCCCCTCTCTCCTCTTTTTTTTTTTTACAGATATATGATTTTCTATGAAAACACTGCATTGATACAAATACACATGCCACCACCTCGCAAAGCGAGGGCCGCAGTTGCTGGCATGGAGCGCCGAAGGTGCTCCATGCCAGCAACAGCGACCCTCGCAAACTTCACGTCGCAACCCAAACAGCACGACACACACATTACGACACTCGCAAACAACATACGACACACGTTCACACACATTACAGCCTCGCAACACTCGGACGCAACTCGCGAACATTACAAAATGTAAAACACAATACATACACACAGCACATACATGAAAACATTACCTACACCAAGAGGGAGCACCCAGGACCTCAAAAATGCAACTTAGACCTCGATTTTACTACAAATAAAAGAGTTTAGAGACTAAAAAAAAATCTAAGCGAGAGAAAAAATGGCCGCCGAACAAAACGAAAACGAGGCTACAGCACTCTAAACTCGCAAAACACCACAAGAAACTCGCAAAACGCCACAAACGAGATACGGATATTCATACCACACAGTGCACACATTCAGCATGCTTACACAGCAGCTCCACACCACTAATGCTGCAGCAACATCAACACACATTGCCAGCTCTTCATCACAATGCTTCAAAATAGGTACAGTATATTCATTTAGTAATGTAGTACATATTTATTATACACCAAACAGCATTAGCTACCTTACAATTTCATTGCCGTCATTTTTTGACCGGCAATTCGCTAGTCACATATATAGTTGTGAGCAGGCGAGCCTGCCAGAGCCCTTGCAGTGAGCCCGCGGCTCTCGCGTAGTGAGGGCTGCGGGTGAGGGCCTCAGTTTCTGGCATGGAGCGCCGAACCAGCAACTGAGGCCCTCACCCGCGGCCCGCGCGAAGCCAGCCACGGACCTCGCGTAGCGAGGGTCTCAGTTGCTGGCATGGAGCGCCAAAGGCAAGAGAAAAAATGGCCGCAGAACAAAACGAAAACGAGGCTACAGCACTCTAAACACGCAAAACACCACAAGAAACCCGCAAAACACCACAAACGACCTACGGATATTCCGCTAAGACGCATACCGCACATTACCCGCCATTACACATTACCCGCAAGTACACAACTACGCTAACGGTTTGTTCTCGCGCACGCACACTATTACACTGCACACATTCATCACGCTGACACAGCAGCTCCACACCACTGATGCTGCAGCAACATCAAAACAGATTGCCAGCTCTTTAACACAATGCTTCAAAATAGGTAAAGTATATTCATTTATTAATGTATTAGATATTTCAGTAGTACACACAAAACACCATTAGCTACCTTACAATTTCATTGCCGTCATTTTTTTACGGGCAATTCGCTAGTAATAAATATAATTAGCAGATGTATTTATGTATATATATATATATATATATATCTATATATATATATATATATATATATATTTATTTATATTTGTGGTGTGTCCCTCTCCCAATGATTAGTACATCAAAACATAGCTCTCCAGAGATGGGAATGCCCTTGCTGACATTTGGGAGAGGGTCCCCCCCCACAATCCCAGTGAAACAACCTGTACATAAGCTTTGCGGTCCTGTAGCGGAGGTGTGACCTATTGCTACGCCCTGACTGGCCTGCTAAGATGGCCAAGGGCCAAATGATGGTGAGGAGAGATGGAAGGGAGCCTACAAAAGCGTGATCAAGTTGATGTCTGGCGAATGGCTGAAGTAGTATTAGGACTTATGAGGACTTATGAAAGTGTGATTGAAGTGAGCATGCGAAGGCTGGTTTTGGGACTTATGGAAAGTGCGAATGATGTAATGCCTGCAAAGGCTGATAGGGGTCATTTGGAAAGAGTAATCGAGGTAAGCCTGTGAAGGGTGGTTTGGTTCAAATGAAAGTGTGATTGAGGTAAACCTGCAAATGCTGGTTTGGTTCTTATGGATGGCGTGATCGAGGTAAGCCTGTGAAGGCTGGTTTGGTTCGTATGGAAGGCGTGAACGAGATAAGCCTGCGAAGTCTGGTTTAGGACTTATGGAAAGCCAGAGGAAGGTTGAAAGTTAGCAGGTTTGGCCAAAATCTGCAAAATGATGCTTACAAAAGCCTAAAAGTGTAGACTTGGACACGGACAAGTGACGTAACTTAGCAGGTTCCGGTCCAAACCCAGGCGAAAAGGTACAGGAAAGTTGAAAAACGTAGTAAATTTGTGCCATGATTCATAAAGCAGACTTAACAAAGCCTAAAAGTCGTAGCCTTGGACATGGACAAGGGACACAACTTAGCAAATTGGTCCAATGCATGATGAGTACCAATCAAATGTAATTATATCATTTATACAGAATTATTCATAGGCCAGAGTAGAGGAGAAATTCCTGCCATGAAATATGTCTCTTGATGAATTACTGCTTTACACTGGATAATCAAAAATGGGTTGTGCAGTCAGACAATGGTAGGTACAGCATTAAAACATACTCCCACAACATTTTTGTATGAAGTCATTACCGTAATATAAATGTATTGCTTTCCCCAATGTGAAATTAATTTACTTTGCAACTGATTTGCGTCTGGCAAGTACAGTAGACTCTCAGTTATCCGACACCCATGGGGATTGGTATATTGCTTGAGAGTTACTATAAAAAGAGGCCTAGATTAGCTGCACATAGGATGTTTTGCTAAGTATATGTGTCAGTGAGGGCAGTTCTAGCAGCAGCAGCTTTCACTCCTCACTTACACACAGGTATGTTTGGATGAAGGTTGCGGTGCTGAACCCGGGGAATGTAATGCAAACACTGCACTGGCCTAGTCACTCATGTCTGTCTATTTCTAGGTAAAACTGAATTGCAGAGGCATACAGTGGATGCAATCTAGGTTCCTGTAAGCGTTTTGTTGCATGACAACCTGGCTCCTGGCAATTGTTCAGCCCTGTAAAATTTGATTTTTATTTAAAGAACAATATTCAATTGATTTCTGGTTGCTTGAGAGTTCTGGTTGCTTAACATTCTGGTTAACTGAGAGTCTACTGTAGCGTGTTTATTTGCTGTGTGCAGTGATTTGGTACAGGGGTGTGTTTTTGCCTGTGTTAAACTCGCATATAAGTTTATGACTTGTGTGTGTCTGTTTGCAACTGATTTGCTTCTGGCAAGTAGTGTGTTTACTTGCTGTGTGCAGTGATTTGGTACAGGTGAGAAGTCAGAATCTCATTTAAACAGGGGAAGGGATAAAATTATGAGCTTGCGAACAGGTCTAGTGTCAAGTGCAGTTCTAGCATAAGTGTAGGAGTTTAAATAAAAGGAGGGAGTGCAGTTCTAGTATAAGCATAGGAGTTTAAATAAAAGGAGAGAGTACAGTTCTAGTATAAGTATAGCAGTTTAATAAAAGGAGGGAGTTCAAAGAAAAGAGAGCAAACTTACAGTGCAGAAAAGAGAAGAAAAAAGTTTGTTTGTGTGTTTTTATAAAGTATTACACAAATATATTGTTTTTATTATTGTTTATTTCTTTTTCCCACTTAATTTTTGTAGACAAGTCCAGTGGCAACCTCACTCAGTGTACATCCTGTCATATGTATGCACTACTGGAACAGATGATCCAGGGTCCATAAGACTGTGAGAGTTGTGAGCATGTTGCCTCTCTGGAAGCTCAAACTGGACAACTGGAGAAAAGAATTGCAGCACTTACTGATATTGCTCCACTGGAAAGGGAGTTGGGCTCACAGAGCACAGTTGAGCTGGTCCTAGCATGGAGGGTGGAGATGCGGCTAGTGAGGATGCCAAGGAAAATACCTGGGTTACAGTTACAATGGGAAGAAGGGGATCAGGAGGATGAGGCAGGCCAGTTCTAACTTGTCAAACACTAACAAATTTGCCAGATTGAATGAAACTGTTGGGGATGTCCATTTAGGAATGGCAATGCCAGATAGAGCTGTTCCCTCAAACAGCCGGAAGAACAGTTCTACTCCTCCTAGTGAGAGGGCAGATTAGGCAGAGCAACAGACAGGTTTTGGTGGTAGGGGACTCTATTATTAGGAAGGTAGAAAGGGTGATTTATCACCCAGAACCAGCAAGCGAACAGTTTGCTGTCTCCCGGGTACTCAGGTTCGGGATGTTGTGGATCGGGTAGATAAATTATTGGGAGGTGTTGGAAATGAACCGGGGGTACATATTGGTACCAATGACAAAGTTAGTGGAAGATGGAGTGTATAGCGAATAAGCTGAAGGCAAGGACCTCCAAGGTAGTATTTTCTGAGATACTACCTGTGCCAGATGCTAGCCCAGGGAGACAGAAGGAGCTTGGGGCGGTTAATGTGTGGCTAAAAAAGTGGTGCACTAAGGAGGGGTTTGGGTTTTTAGAGCACTGACTTCTCACTTAGGTACAATCTCTATAGCAGGGATGGAAATGCAATTATTGCAACAGATTGGAAATGCAGCTAAGCATGGTTTAGTTTTAATGGGAGATTGTATCTACCGTGAAAAACACTGGATAAATGAGATCAGCAGTTTGTTAAAATAGAGCAACCTTTGGCAAACATTGATCCCAACACAGTCTCTAATTGAGATTAAATTTAAAAAAAAACTATAAGGGCCAACAAAAACTCTTAAGTTTAAAAGGGCAGATTTTAATTGTCTAAGTGCAGCAATAATAAGTATAAACTGGGCTTGCAAAAGTGGTTGGGAAAATGCAACATAATGTGGCTATACCAGCTTCACGAAATAATTGGTTAAAGCAAGAAGAAATCCAAAAGAGGTTAGAAAAAAATATAAGGTAATAAAGCCCCAGGTCCTGATGGAATACATCCAAGGGTACTGAGGGAACTGTATTCTGTAATAGCCAAACCATCATATCTAATTTTTCAAGATTCACTCAACACAGGTTCGCTACCAGATTACTGGAGAAAAGCAGATGTGATACCTTTATTTAAGAAGGGAGCACAAGCAAATCTGGGGAATTCTAGACCAGTTAGCCTCACTTCTGTAGTAAACATTTAGAAGGGTTAATAAGGGATAACACACACAAGAATATGTTTATTAAAACAGGATTATAAATAGGAATCAACATGGATATATGATTTACAACATATTTATAAATGACTTAGAGGTGGGGACTTAAAAGTAGTGTCTACATGTTTGCTGATGACACAAAGTTGTGCAAGGTAATTAAATCAGACAATGATGTACTTTCCCTCCAAAGGGATTTACATAAAATAGAGGAATGCACATCTAAATGGCAGATGAGATTTAATACGAATAAATATAAAGTTATGCATCTGGGAAGGAAAAATACCCATGCAATTTATAATCTTAATGGAGCAAATATAGGGGTATCTGATATTGAAAGGGATTTGGAAGTACTTGTGGACAACCACCTTTGAAACAGCGCTCAACGTCAAGCAGCAGCTGCAAGCGCAAATAAAATATTAGCATGTATTAAGAAGGGTATAGAAGCAAGGGAAGCAAATATAATTCTGCCACTATACAAATCCCTAGTAAGCCCCATTAGGAATATGGAGTACAATTTTGGGCACAGCTTCATAGAAATAACATTTTAGAGCTGGAAAAAGTAAAGAGAAGGGCAACAAAACTAATAGGGGGAATGGAGCGCCGAAGTTATGAAGAAAGTCTAACCAAATTAAACTTATTTTCTCTAGAAAAAAGGCGTCTAAGAGGAGATATGATTACATTACATAAATACAACCAGGGTCAGTATAAAGCGTTTTCAAGTGGACTGTTTGTTCCAAGAGGTTTTCAACTGACAAGAGGACATCCTTTGAAGTTAGAAGTAAAAAGATTCCACCTTAAAGAAAGAAAAGGGTTCTTCACAGTAAGGGTGGTTAATCTGTGGATTCCTTTACCAAAGGGGGTGGTAACAGCATATTTAATAGATAACTCTAAAAAGGGACTAGATATATCACATATATAATTGTGAGCGTACGGGCCGTTGCTCACGCTTGCGTAGCGAGGGCTGCGGGCAAGGGCCTCAGTTGCTGGGATGGAGCAGCCACCTCCTCCCCACAATGCCCCGGTTCGCTGCCACTGCCAGTAGCCGCACCATCCCGGGCCCGGCAATCCAGTTGGTCGGATGGAGCAGCCACCTCCTCCCCACAATGCCGCCACTGCCACTAGCCGAACCCGCCAGACGCCACCACTGCCAGTAGCCGCACCATCCCGGGGCCCGGCAATCCAGTTGTTGGGATGGAGCAGCCACCTCCTCCCCACAATGCCCCGCGCAGGGCCGACGCCGCCACTGCCAGTAGCCGCACCATCCCGGGGCCCGGCAATCCAGTTGTTGGGATGGAGCAGCCACCTCCTCCCCACAATGCCCCGCGCAGGGCCGGCCTGGGGAACAGGAAACACTGTGGATCCGCGGACTGGAGCAGGCCTCAGAGCTGGAGGAGCCGGGCCTGGGTAGCTGACTGTGAGTGACAGGGAGATAATGGGGTCTGAGGAACATGTGCAATCACTGAGACCTGCCATATAAACTAATTATACACTGATCATTAACACCATGTGTATGTATATAATGTGTGTGTGTATTGTGTGTGTGTATAGATATTGTGTGTGTGTGTATTGTTTGTATATATTGTGTGTGTGTGTATGTATAATGTGTGTGTGTGTGTATATATATAATGTGTGTGTATATTGTGTGTGTGTATTGTTTGTGTATATATAATGTGTGTGTATATTGTGTGTGTATATATAATGTGTGTGTATATTGTGTGTGTATCAACTGCGGCCCTCGCGAAGCAACTGCAACCCTCGCAAACTTTACGGCGCAATGCAAACAACATACGAGACACGTTAACACACATTACGGACTCGCAAAAATCGGCCGCAACCCGCGGACATGAAAACATGAAAAACACAATAAATACACACAACACATACATAAAAAGCTTACCTACAGCAAGAGGGAGCATCCAGGACCTCAAAAAATGAAGTTACACCTTCATTTAACTCATAATAAAAGAGTTTAGACACTAAAAAATTCTCTAAGCGAGAGAAAAAATGGCCGACTAACAAAACGAAAACGAGGCTACAGCACTCTAAACACGCAAAACACCACAAGAAACAAGCAAAACACCACAAAACACCTTCGGATATTCCACTACAGATGCATACCACACATTAGCCGGCATTTTAGAACAATGCGGAACTACACAACTTCGCTAACGGTTACGTCTCGCGGACGCACACTATTACACTGCACAAATTCACCACGCTTACACAGCAGCTCCACACTACTAATGCTGCAGCAACATCAAAACAGATTGCAGCTCTTCAACACAATGCTTCAAAATAGGTAAAGTATATTCATTTATTCATTTGGATTATATATTTCAGTAGTACACACAAAACAACATTAGCTACCTTACAATTCCATTGCCGTCATTTTTTGACGGGCAATTCGCTAGTTTTAAATAAAAAAGAGTGTTCAGGGTTATCCTGGTTAATTAGAGAGAGAGTACTGATCCATGATGGAATCCGATTGCCAGTATCTGGGGTCAGGAAGGATTTTTTTTTCCCTTTTGAGATGATTTTACTTTCTGTTTTTCTTCCATCGGATCAATTAACAACTTATCTGCATATTGCAGATCAGAGGAGATCTTAAAACCTGAATTACTATAACTATGTAACTGTAAGTCCAATGTAGTTCAATGAAATATATAGAAACTGTGAAGATCAGTGATCTTTTCTTCAGCTACAGACTATTTGTTCTAACAACCATCTAAGCTATTCTAAAAGATTAAAATCCCTGTTTCTGGTTCCCCTGAAAGAAGTGTTAAAAACCTGGACTTGCTCTAACCCCAACCCAAGGTGGTAATTTCATCACAATGAACTATTAAGGCTATTTCCCTAAGTGGCTAGCCCGCTGGAACCCAATTCCCTCTTTTCCTCTCTAATGTGATTTATGTTGTGTGTATAAGATGTTTAATACGTAGGCAACATTTTAAAAATGTTAA
Organism: Discoglossus pictus; assembly: GCA_027410445.1. Classification (NCBI taxonomy): domain Eukaryota; kingdom Metazoa; phylum Chordata; class Amphibia; order Anura; family Alytidae; genus Discoglossus; species Discoglossus pictus. The sequence continues at coordinate 150,664,597 of CM050165.1, forward strand.
GGGAAGTACCACTTTAGGATGGACCAGGAGCCACTTCAAGTAGACAATCTCGATACCCAGTTTGCTCCCAGTACAATGCTCTGGCTACGTCTTTTAGAAAGCTTGAAGCTACTGTTTAGGCTCAATAGACTCCAATGGGGAGATTGAGATGTCAAGTAGAATTAACTAGGTTTTAAGACAACAACTGAAACACTTTGTTTCAAAAGACAAATTTGAAGAGAAGTCAAGTACTTTGTAAAGTGATACCCCCTTGATCCATTGTCTTGTGGTTAACCTCTACTTTGTATGTGCTTTAACCTGTCAATCAGCCCTGGAAGCCCTGGCCAGATAAAACGTCTACCCTATCCCAGGCTCAAGTACCTCTCCATAGTTGACGCCACAGCCAGTGTGCTCTATTGGCTAGGCCTTGCATCATTCTCCCCACCATAAAACCCTACCTCATGGGGTGAAACTTGAGCATGTGTCTAAATCAACCCAGTAGATTAACCAATATTTCATAAGCTAGGGAACGTAGCCCCATTATCGACGCTACCCCTTAAACTCCCAGACAGCCAACTTCCCCTGTGGAGACACCCCATCAGCCCAGACACGGGGTGGAAAGAATTACCTTTTGGTTGGGAGATAAGCCGACAACTGGCTGGGGAAATAGACATTCTGGTTCCCCCTGTCCCTGCAGGTAACCTTGTAGCTCCTTCCCTTTTCTTATACTTGGGACTCCCACAAATCATCATTCATCAAGCCACTGGTTTCTTGGTTCAAGCCTTGCCAAGTATGGCCAATCCCATTAGCACTGTCCAAAGAAGGCTCTGATTTTTTATCCCATTGAAATCCCAAAAGTTGCCCAAGTTGTTTTTTCCTATGTATATTTACTATTGTTTTAATGTGTGAGAAAAATGTTTAAAAATGAAACCTGAAATAAAGATTACACTCTTTCTTGGACACATATTGATGGTGTGTTTAATTTAGAGGGAAGGCTGTTATTTTTATTGATCTAAAATTCGGCAACTTGTCCTGAAAGTAATAATTCAGAAGAACCGTGTGCATCTGGAGTCTTTCAGCTGCTTCTGAAATCACTTTTTATACATTTGGAGTATAAGACATATGCAACATTTATAGCATATTTTTCAATAAAAAATATTCTTACAGTTTTTACTATTGTGAAGGATCTTTCTCATGATATTACCATGTAAAAATTATGGGGATCTTATACCCTCTATAACTATGTTTAAAATGTTTATTGCACTTCTGCAGTAAAAATATTTTTTCTAAATTCTTACAAACCTTACTTTGGACCATAAAAAGTTAATGAAGGTTTCCGGACATTGTCCCTTTAAGATGGATCTGCCATAAGTGATGATAAATACAATTTTATAGATGTGTTCCAGTTAAATTAGCTATATTTTAATATGTGGAGACATTTAAGCTTTACGCTTTATTCATTTTCAGGGTGACCAAATATTATAAAACACATTTTCTTATTAACAATGATATGACACTAAAACAATACTCTCACAACAAGATTTTACAGTCTGTCATAAATACACCAGCAAATAGCAGGCCTTATTCAGTTATTCAAATGTACAATACTCATTAAAAATGGCATAGCATTATCATGTGATAAATTAACTATCATTCACATTAAAGTCCTGCTGATAAACAATGTAAAAGGACATCATGATTTGCGAGGGCCGTAGTTGCTAGCAAGGAGCGCCAAAGACGCTCCTTGCTCTGGTGGAGATGAGCACCATAGGCGCTCATCCCTACGACCCCGTATGACTTGCCCATCATACCTACAACCGCTGAACTACACATCAACACAAAACTCAAATACACAATTCAAAGTGCAAGACCCGCAGCACTTTAAAAAAATCGCACATAAAAATTTACGGCCCGTAACACTTACAAAAGGAAACCCCCACATAGAAAAAAACAATTACGAGCAGCAAAAAATACGAACTTAACAACAGCACCACGCACAAAGAAAAACACAAAAAAAACACAAAATACAAACTAAAATACATTAAAAAAAAAACACACACAGCAAGGGGGGACAGACAAGACGTCTGGGAATGAGGTTACACACCAATTTAAATACAATTTAAAGATTTTCGCCACTCGAAAATCCCCTAAGCGAGAGAAAAAATGGCAACAGAAAAAAACGAAAACGGGGCTGCACGACCCCTAAGCACGCAGAAAACCGCCAAGCACATATGCCTTTTACACAGACCCGTACAAGCTACTAAATACACTATTAGGAAGGACGCTAAATGCTCCACACCCGCCTAACACATACACAATCGCCTCCATTTTACAACACTAACTGCAAACTAATAACATTACCATTACAAAATGCGGAACTACACAGCTAAACAAACGTTTTCCCCTTGCGCACACATCCTATTTACACTACACACTGCACACATTGCTGACACTTACACCTCAGCTCACAAAGAGTGCAAATCTACATTGTATGCTGCAGGAACATCAAAACAGATTGTTAGCTCTTCAGCATATTACTTCCTGCATATATTAATTACAAATAGGTCAAGTATATTAATTTATAAATTTACAAATTAATTAATTAACATTACAAAACACATACACATAAAAAAAATACAGATTCACAATAAACGCTAAAGGCGACTAGCGCGCCCCTCACAAAGAGTGCCAACGGTGTTTAGAGAAGCACAACTATACCAGGGGAGGGGCTCGCAATGTGCTCCAAAAGGCCATCAGCGCAAACCTTGCAATGAGCGCCAAAGGAGCTCTCATAACCAAAAATACACCAACCAACAGGGTCGTAATGAGCGCCGAATGTACTCTATTGTTGTCATTTTTGAAGGTCAAATCGCTAATATATATAATATATATATATATATATATTTATATATATGTTGTGAAAAATCCATCCGTTGCTTGCCTAAATGTCTAAAACTGTGAAATAGAGTAAGCATATGCTTAAAAGAAGCCATGTTTAAAATGGTTTGGATTGACAGAGCGAGGGTGCATTATGTGGTCTCATTTACATGTCCCACCCAATTTTCCCAGAATGCAGTGCATATTTTCAGACATTCAAATGGAATCATTAATGTACTATTCCTTATTTGTACTACTGTACTTTGCACGGTGGAGGGCTTCAATCAATCCTAGCCCATCATATGTGAAATAATTGCTGTATATATATATATATATATATATATATATATATATATATATCACATATTATAATTGTCCTACTACGAGTCGTCGTCACGCTGTTTGCGTGGTCCGTACGATTTAGCGGGCTTAGCGATGAGCGCCGCAGGCGGTCATCGCTCGGCTCGCCTCGCACAGCGAGGCGAGCCGTTAAACTACGTAGTACTTTAGCGGGCTTAACTCACACAAACACATAGCAAACTAAATTAATATTCTTCTATAATGTTTAACAACCTATAAGCCTTAGAAAGAAGCCTAAATAAGCATAACAAAAGTGGTGGGCACAAAACAGGATTGTACCAAAACTCACACAAACACATAGCAAACTAAATTAATATTCTTCTTTAACGTTTCACAACCTATAAGCCTTAGAAAGAAGCCTAAATAAGCATAACAAAAGTGGTGGGCACAAAACAGGATTGTACCAAAACTCACACAAACACATAGCAAACTAAATTAATATTTGTCTTTAATGTTTAAGTACCTATAAGATTTACAAAGAAGCCTAAATAAGCATACCAAAAGTGGTGGGCACAAAACAGGATTATACCAAAACTCACACAAACACATAGCAAATTAAATTAATATTCTTCTTTAATGTTTAAGAACCTATAAGCCTTACAAAGAAGCATAAATAAGCATAACAAAAGTGGTGGGCACAAAACAGGATTGTACCAAAACTCACACAAACACATAGCAAACTAAATTAATATTTTTCTTTAATGTTTAAGAACCTATAAACCTTACAAAGAAGCATAAATAAGCATAACAACATTTAAATTATTTGCAAAAGGTTGCACAAAAACCAGCATAGCTGAAAAATTCACCATAACACATACAAGACATAAAAATAATGTCATTTTCTTCTTTATTACAAATACATTCAAATCAAATAACATTTTAATTTTTCTTTTACAACAGATACAGCGTAAAGACCATCAGACGAGGACTTTCAACAGAGGACCAGACCATCGGACGAGGACTTTCAACAGAGGACCAGACCATCGGACGAGGACTTTCAACATAGGACCACACCATTGAACGAGGACTTTCCACAGAGGACCAAACCATCGGACGAAGACTTTCAACACAGGACCAACAAAGATTCTGCTTGAAATCACACTTCAACCAAGGTACAGTATAACAAGTAAAAAAAGAGAAAACTAAATAAACATGTTTGCTCTGCATCGATGTCAACAGAAAATAAAATAAAAAAAAACACCACCACTAACTATAACTTTTAACAAAATATAACTAACACATTTCTCATCTTATTTGTCTTTTATGGCCAATAATGTATAACAGTAAATCCAAACTTCAATGTAGCCAGAACAAAAAAAAAATTGCATAGTACAAAAAAGGCTCAAAACAGAGACTCAAAATTTGTCATTCTAAATTTCCAGTCCTAGACCCTCATTCAATTGCGATTTGCACAATTGAATAGTGCTCTAAATAAGCACATAACATATTTTTTAAATTAAGAATAAAATAAAAACTTCTTTAAAAAAATATGTTATGGCCTTATTTAGACCCCTAGGGCCTCATTCTATTAGCGGCCGCAGCCGTTGCGGGGCCGCAAGGACCGGCCGCAAGCTATTCGGCTATTCTATTCCCTTACGGCCGGAGGCTCCGGCAGGCTTGCGGCCGGTGCCTTGCTATCTCTTGCGGCCGCTCGCGCCAGAGGAAAGCCTTTGATCTAAAACGGCCGCAAGAGTTTCGGCCGTAAGAAATTCCTATTTGCAATTCAATTGCTCCGGGAAACCTCTCTGCAAGGCTAAAAACGAGTCGCTGCTTACTTGCAGGAAAGAGGTCCCGCTAGCACCAATTAAGCACATAAAATAGCTCAAATAAAGCCATCCTGCACTTTGAGAAGACTATAAAGGGATTTTAGGTGTTAGAAAAAATAGCACATAATTATCCTATACTCAAATCCGTAAAATATTTTATTTTTAATATCCGTAAAATATCCATGTAAAAAGTCCAGAGTGCTTGGAGCACCTCAGACCCGCCCACGCCGCAGCCGGAAAATAAACAGTTAATTTGAACTCGGGTTTGGGCTGATGTGCAAGCTTGAGAGTGGGTTACTTTTAATCCTCATGTCCCCCAATATGATCCCTAGCATTTACAGAGCTGTACAGTGCAGGCTTGAATTTATTTTTGAGTTTTTAGATTTCTGCGCTTACGGCCGGTTCCAAGATATGTGGCCGGCCGTAAGATGAGATCCTTGCGGGGCCGTATAATAGAATCGCGAGTTAACAGAACCCCCGCAAGGAATCGCAGCCTTACGGCCGAGTTACGGCCGCTAATAGAATGAGGCCCCTATTCAATTGGCATAATTGCAATTGAATGACAAACCTAATGTACAATATTAACTATAAAATGTAACCACACTGTTGATAATAATTTTTTGTAAAAACAAACTTAACATCTCAAAATAAACTAACGATACATTATTTATTTTTTACACATTAACATGGCTGATAACGAGAGAAAACAAGAAAAGAAAAGACGCCAAGCTAGAGAACGACGACAGAGAGCAGACAGCCAGCAGACAGCCAGCAGACAACGGAGCAGAAGGAAATTTGACGAGAAAAAGAACGCAAAAGACTTGCAAGCAAAAGTCTATCACCTACACAAATTAAAGATACGGCAAAAAAAACTACCAAGCAAATAAAGCATTTACAACCTGTTCCTCAAACATCAGATGACATTTTACCTGAAAAAATACAAGACATATCAAAAAAAGCCACGAAAAAAACTAAGCATTTAGAACCTGTTCCTGAAACATTACATGACATTTTACCTAAACCAATACAACATATACCAAGAAAAGCCAAGAAAAAACAAAGCATTTAGAACCTGTTGTTGAAACATATGACATTTCACCTGATGAATATGAAAGTCAAACTCCTATATGCTTTGCAAATTGTCCTTTACTCAAGTCTTTAGCAGTAGAGGTTCATAGTTGTGGGGACATGACTACTCAATGTCAGTTTTGTGAGGCTTATTATTTTAAACAGGAGTGACCCAGAGATGGCCAATTTATTAGTTGCTGTCAAAAAGGCAAGTTCAAACTTCCAGAAAGGAAAGAATTTCCTATCTATTTTGAAAACATTATGACTGAACCTACTTTTCCGAACTACAACATTTTTAAGACAAACATAAGATCCTACAATAGTGCCATATCCTTTGCATCTATGGGGGCAATATTAGCTGCTAATGTACCAGGACATGGTCCTTACTGTTTTAAAGTCCAAGGACAACTTTATCATCACACTTCACATTTACATCCAGAGAAAGGAGAGCAAAGAAAATTCGCTCAACTATATGTCCTAGATACAATGGAAGCTGTTGACCAACGTATGCAGATGGAAGAAAATAAAAAATGCTTACCCAGTGTTTTTATAGAGCTAAATAACATTATGGACAATAATCCCTACAGTAAAGCTTATAAAAATTGGCAGAAGTAGAAAATGAACAACTACTTCATGCACAAATACATCAATTACCAATGCCAAAGGTTAATATGGTGCTTAAAAGAGACAGACATACTGATAAACTACGTTATAACTTGCCAACATCAAATGAGGTTGCAATGGTGTTTCAAAATGATGAAGGAGAACCACCATTTCAAAGAGACATTAGAATATATCCCAGAAATGAGGCGCAACCATTCATTAATATGAGTATCTTAAGTCCAAATTTAGATCCAATGACATATCCCATTTTTTTCCGACACAGAGAAGCAGGTTGGCAACCAAAATTAACACTTCCCAGTTACCCAAATGCTAAAGCCAGAATCCGAAATAATGTTTCTATGCTTGAATTTAAAGTAGCTCAAATTGCCTTTCGAAATGCATTTAATCCAATTTTATGTGGAGGAAAACCAACACAATAGATTATTGATTCCTATTTGCAAGTTGAGGCCAATAATTTAAACTTTATAAAATATCAACAAGATAAACTATGTGTAGAACAATATTCTGGACTAATGGACTATGTTGCTGACGTGGCTACAAGCAGAGACATGACAGCTGGCAAAGCCATCATTTTACCATCTTCCTTTCAAGGATCTCCTCGAAATATGAGAAAAAGATACAATGATGCTATGGCTATTGTCACGAAACTTGGCAAACCCGATTTATTTCTTACATTTACATGTAATCCACAATGGCCAGAAATTACACAAAATTTACTTCTTGGACAAAGTGCTTCCGATAGACCAGATTTAGTAGCCAGAGTTTTTAAGATTAAATAAAATGAAATAATATGTGACATCACTATCAGTCAGTTATTTGCATGATTCATGGACCCTGTGGTGAGCTTAATCCACAATCACCATGTATGGAAAATAATAAATGTTCCAAAGAATTTCCAAAAGATTATAGAGACAAAACCTATGCCAATTGTGATGGCTATCCACTTTATAAAAGTAGAGAAGGAGATAGTGCCATTATTCGTGGAAAAAAAGTTGACAATAGATATGCAGTACCCTACAATCCACATTTACTCATGAAGTACAACACCCATATCAATGTAGAAGCCTGCACTTCCATCAAATCCATTCAGTATGTCTACAAATATATTTACAAAGGCTATGATGAAGCTACTGTAGTCGTCAAAAGTGCAGACAACCCTGAATGTAGTGAGTTAGTACATGATGAACTTGCATCTCATGTAGATGCTCGTTATGTCAGTGCGCTAGAAGCTTTTGTGGTGGCTTTTAAAATTTTAAATGCATGATAGATCACATGCAGTATATAGATTAGCAGTACATTTGCCACAAAGACATTTAGAGTATTTTCATGCTGGAAATTAAATGAATGCATTGGCCCAAAGTGAAGATCGTCACACTACACTAACTGCATGGTTTGAATTAAATTCCACAGATTCACAAGCAACACAATTCTTATATATTGAAATTCCATATCACTATATTTTTGTGAATGGATTATGGAGACCGAGAAAAAGCAGAGGCAATAAAATAATGCCAAGAATTTACACAGTCAGTCCAAGAGAACGTTTTTGCTTACGGATATCACTTTTAAATGTTCCTGGAGCACAAAGTTTTGAACACTTAAGAACTGTTAATGACATTGTATATGAATCCTTCCATTTAGCTGCAAGACATAGAAACTTACTAGCTGATGATTCAGAATGGGAAAGATGTTTAGAAGAAGCAGAACAATGTCAAATGCCACAACAGATGAGAGAACAATTTGCATTTATTTGTATCTTCTCAAATGCTCCAAATGCATTAGCTTTGTAGGAGACTATTAAAAGTAATATGGCTGAAGACTTTATGCGACAATACAAAAAAAAAACATTGCACACTTAAAAGCGTTAATGGAAATCGAAGAAGTATTTTTAACTCATGGATTAAGTTGTGCAAATTTTAATTTGCCTGATCCAGGTCTTATAGATGATATAAACTTTGAAGACTATGACATTCAACTACAAGCAGAAAGAACAGAAGAAAGACTTGCAACTTTAAATACCTTACAATTGCAAGCATTTAATGCCATTAAAAAGGCAATAGATGATGACATGGTGACAGACCGTTATTTCTATCTTGATGGACCTGGCGGATCAGGAAAAACCTATCTATATAACTTATTAATGAGTTCGGTACGAGCATAAGGTCAAATAGCAATGGCGTTTGCCACTACTGGAATTGCTGCACTTTTGTTAGAAGGTGGAAGCACTGTTCATAGTGGATTTAAACCGCCAGTTCCTATTTTAGAAACTTCTGTGTCAGATATTCGCATGACATCATTACAAGCAAAGAAATTGAACAAATGTAAATTAATTATAATAGATGAGGCCACAATGATGTCATGCTATGCCCTCCAATGTATTGACCGTTTGCTTCGTGAAGTCATGGATAATACTTTTCCATTTGGTGGAAAGGTAATGTTGTTAGGTGGCGATTTTAGACAAACATTACCTGTCGTTGTACATGGAAATTGAACTGACATTATTGAAACCTGTATCAAGTCAAGCACACTATGAAAACATTTTACCCATCTTCAACTGCAACAAAACATGAGATCAGAAGGCCAAACTGATTTCAATGATTGGCTTATTAAAATTGGAGAAGGCAGAACAGAAAAAATAACACATGTACCTGAGGCCACTGTGGAGATCCCACCTCATATGATTTGTCACCAAGATATTATATCGGCTATATTTGAAGGTAGCATAAATAACCAGGAATATACCGAGCTTGCCAACCAAGTCATACTAACGTGTAAAAATAAGGATGCATTAATCCTCAATAATGAAATCTTTTAAAAGATTAATGGATTACAAAGAAATTATCACAGTGCTGATTCTGTTTTTGCTGATGACAATGAAAGTCAGGCTAACTTTTCTACTGAATTCATAAACTCACTAACTCCTTCTGGAATGCCACCACATATTTTGCAGCTAAAGAAAGGTGCAATTATCATGTTACTGCGAAATATGAACCCCAAAAAAGGCCTATGCAATGGGACAAGATTAATTGTTCAACAATTAAAGGACCATTTTATAGATGCTGAAATTTTAACTGAGACCTATAAAGGAGAGAAAGTTTTCATACCAAGAATAGATTTAGCACCAAGTGAAAGTAGTCTCCCTTTTATACTTCAAAGAAGACAATTTCCCATCATTATGGCATTTGCCATGACCATTAATAAATCACAAGGACAAACGTTCAAATCTGTGGGTATTTTCTTACAAGAACCAGTATTTGCACATGGCCAATCGTACGTTGCGTTATCACGGTGCAAAAATCCACAGGCTATTAAAGTTTACATTGAAAAGAATGAAAGTCAAGGTGATTTATTAGAAGATGGACATATTTTTACTAAAAACATTGTCTACTATGAAGTACTATAACTTTTCAGTAAAGAAATAAAACCCATGCAAAACAAATTTAAAGGCATTCAAAAATACAAAACAAGAAACAATTCAGTCATAGTTCATGGAAGTACTGTTTATGGATGATACTGTTTCTAATGTTACAAGTTTGAAAACAATATTTTAAAGTTCTTTACTTCAACATATTACAAAGTTCATGATAACAGCTCAACCACGTTTTAAGTCACAATGTAAATATTGTCTGTTATCTTAAGATTACTCCCTGGATTAATGTTTATCGCCAGTTCATGGGGTCAGTAAGGAATTAATTTAATTGGATACGTTTTAAGGAGAGTTTTTACTGTTTGCCTTCCTCTGCATTCAATGTATCTTGAAGTTAACAATTATTCTGAAAGAAATTGCATGTTAATACTGATTAGTTTAAAGTTCAACTGTTTTTACATTCAAATGTTATTACTTTTAATACAAAATTATGTTTAAATATTAATTCACTATGTTACTGTTTATAATGTTACAAGTTGTAAAAATGTTTTTTCAAGTTTATGTCAAGTTTCTGACTTAAACATATTACAAAGTTCATGTTAAAATTGGGTACGTTTAAAGGAGGGTTTTTAATGTTTGTCTTACTCTGGATTAAATGTATATTGAATAGTGATGTCCCGAACAGTTTGCCGGAGAACTATTCGCGGCGATTTTTGCATGTTCGCTTTCGCAACGAACGGCGCACATATGCGCTTTTCGGTCCACCCCCTATTCTTTATCATTGAGGAAACTTTGACCCTGCACCTTACAGTCAGCAGACACATTCCAGCCAATCAGCAGCATACACTCCCTTCCAGAACCTTCCATCTTAATGACAGCCTCCATTTTAGAATCATTCTGTAGCTGCATTCGTTGAGAGAGGACATATATTCTACCTGCTGTTGATTTAATAGGGAAATAGATAGCCAGGCTGTGTATTTAGCTTTCACTACACACCTGAAGGACTCATTTGATATCTGCTGCAAGGACAGCAACCCAAAAAGACATTTTTAGGGCTAGAACATCATTTATTTTATTTTATTATTTTTTTCTGCTGATTTAATAGGGAAATAGATAGCAAGGCTGTGTATTTAGTTTTCACTACACACCTGAAGGACTCATTTGATATCTGCTGCAAGGACAGCAACCCAAAAAGCCCTTTTTAGGGCTAGAACATAATTTATTTTATTTTATTATTTTTCTCTGTGTAATCTAATTGCATATGCCTGCCTGCCTGTGTGAGGCCTATTGCATCTACTCTGCCAACTTTTGCCAGTGCACAGTGACACTCATATCTAGTGCAACTGTAGTGTACACTGACATAAAACAACCCTTTTTTTCTGTAATCGATTGAATATCAGTTGCCTGCCTACAGGCGTGTGTGTGAGGCCTATTGCATCTACTCTGCCAACTTTTGCCAGTGCACAGTGACACTCATATCTAGTGCAACTGTAGTGTGCACTGACATAAAACAACCCTTTTTTTTACTGTAATCGATTGAATATCAGTTGCCTGCCTACAGGCGTGTGTGTGAGGCCTATTGCATCTAGTCTGCCAATTTTTGCCAGTGCACAGTGACACTCATATCTAGTGCAACCGTAGTGTGCAGTGAAATAAAACAACCCTTTTTTTACTGTAATCGATTGAATATCAGTTGCCTGCCTACAGGCATGTGTGTGAGGCCTATTGCATCTAGTCTGCCAAATTTTGCCAGTGCACAGTGACACTCATATCTAGTGCAACCGTAGTGTACAGTGAAATAAAAGAACCCTTTTTTTACTGTAATCAATTGAATATCAGTTGCCTGCCTACAGGCATGTGTGTGAGGCCTATTGCATCTAGTCTGCCAACTTTTGCCAGTGCACAGTGACACTCATATCTGGTGCAACCGTAGCGTGCAGTGAAATAAAACAACCCTTTTTTTACTGTAATCGATTGAATATCAGTTGCCTGCCTACAGGCGTGTGTGTGAGGCCTATTGCATCTAGTCTGCCAACTTTTGCCAGTGCACAGTGACACTCATATCTAGTGCAACCTTAGTGTACAGTGAAATAAAAGAACCCTTTTTTTTACTGTAATCAATTGAATATCAGTTGCCTGCCTACAGGCATGTGTGTGAGGCCTATTGCATCTAGTCTGCCAACTTTTGCCAGTGCACAGTGACACTCATATCTAGTGCAACCGTAGTGTACAGTGAAATAAAAGAACTCTTTTTTTACTGTAATCGATTTAATATCAGTTGCCTGCCTACAGGCATGTTTGTGAGGCCTATTGCATCTAGTCTGCCAACTTTTGCAAGTGCACAGTGACACTCATATCTAGTGCAATCGTAGTGTGCAGTGAAATAAAAGAACCCTTTTTTTACTGTAATCAATTGAATATCAGTTGCCTGCCTACAGGCGTGTGTGTGAGGCCTATTGCATCTAGTCTGCCAACTTTTGCCAGTGCACAGTGACATTCATATCTGGTGTCACAGTAGCTTGCACGCATAATACCACTAATCGTAAAAAAAATGACAGGCAGAGGCAGGCCACCCCGCAGGGGCCGTCGTGGTCGTGGTGCTGTGATTCCCTTTGGCCATAGAATAATGCCCAGTTGTCTTAGGCAACGTACCCTGAACTTGAACAGTTCTGAGGACATGGTTGACTGGCTAACACAGGACACCCAATCTTCTACAGCTTCCGCTTGGAACCTAGACGCACCATCCTCCTCCAGCTTAGCTTCGGGCACCTCTCCAGTTACCACTCGCCAGCCTGCCGCCACCACCAACACTAGCACCCCAGCCGCTTCACTTGATCCGTCAGCAGAGTTATTTACACATCCGTTGGAAGAAATGAGTGATGCACAAACATTAGTGCCAGAGGATGTAGATAACAGGGATATGTCCCAGTCAGGCAGCATTACACACATGGACGTACGGTCTGATGATGACGATGATGTTGTACCTGGTGCTGCTTCCTTTGTTGAGTTGTCAGATACAAGTGAAGCAGTTGATGATGACGATGCATCCGTGGATGTCACGTGGGTGCCCGCTATAAGAGAAGCAGAACAGGAGGAAAGTTCAGATGGGGAGACAGAGAGGAGGAGGAGACGAGTTGGAAGCAGTAGGAGGTCGTCGAATGTAGCTAGTGGCACAGTCAGACAGCATGCAGAGCACCAGGGGTCAGCCAGACAGCACGATTTCTTTGCACAAAAGGCAATCCCCAACCTGTACTCGATTGTGCAAAAGGAGGTAATGGCATCTCTGACACACAGTGTTGGGGCAAGGGTCCATCTGACCACAGATACCTGGTCTACAAAGCATGGTCAGGGCAGGTATATCACCTACACTGCGCATTGGGTAAACCTGGTGACGGCTGCCAAGCATGGAATACGTGGCTCTGCAGAGGAGTTGGTGACACCGCCATGACTTGCAGGCAGGCCTGCTGCCACCTCCTCTACTCCTCCTACTCCATTCTCTTCCATAACCTCCTCGGCTGAGTCCTCTTCTGCTACTACTATGTCTTGCTCCACATCAACGGCACCTCCCCAGCTCCACAGGTACTATTCCACTTCCCGGATACGGCAGTGTCACGCCATCTTGGGGTTGATTTCCCTGAAAGCAGAGTCACACTGGACCAGCACTCCTGTCCGCCCTGAACGCACAGGTGGATCAGTGGCTGACTCCGCACCAACTGGAGATCGGCAAAGTGGTTTGTGACAACGGAAGAAATTTGTTGGCGGCATTGAATTTGGGCAAGTTAAAACATGTGCCGTGCATGGCACATGTGTGTAATATGATTGTACAACGCTTTGTGGATAAGCACCCAGGCTTACAGGATGTCCTGAAGCAGGCCAGGAAGGTGTGTGCCCATTTCAGGCATTCCTACACGGCCATGGCGCACTTTACAGATATTCAGCGGCGAAACAACATGCCAGCGAGGCGCTTGATTTTAGACAGCCCGACACGTTGGAATTCAACACTCCTAATGTTCGACCGCCTGCTCCAACAAGAAAAGGCCGTTAACGAGTATTTGTATGACCGGGGTGCTAGGACAGCCTCTGTGGAGCTGGGGATTTTTTTGCCACGTTACTGGACGCTTATGCGCAATGCCTGTAGGCTTATGCGTCCTTTTGAGGAGGTGTCAAACCTGGTCAGTCTCACCCAGGGCACCATCAGCGGCATCATACCATTTGTTTTCTTCCTGTAGGGTGCCCTGCGAAGAGTGCTGGATTAGGCCGTAGATGAGCGTGAAGAGGAAGAGGAAGAGTTGGGGTCACCATCACTGCCAGAAACAGCAATATCAGCATCGCTTGCTGGACCTGCGTCAACGCTGGAAGAGGATTGTGAGGAAGAGGAGTCAGAGGAGGAATGTGGCTTTGAGGAGGAGGAGGAAGACAAACCACAACAGGCATCCCAGGGTGCTCGTTGTCACCTATCTGGTACCAGTGGTGTTGTACGTGGCTGGGGGGAAGAACATACCTTCAGTGAGATCACTGAGGACGAGGAACGGGACATGAATATCTCGGCATCCAACCTTGTGCAAATGGGGTCTTTCATGCTGTCGTGCCTGTTGAGGGACCCTCGTATAAAAAGGATGAAGGAGAACGACCTGTACTGGGTGTCCACGCTACTAGACCCCCGGTATAAGCAGAAAGTGCCTGAAATGTTACCAAATTACCACAAGTCGGAAAGGATGCAGCACTACCAAAATAAATTAAAAACTATGCTTTACACAGCGTTTAAGGGTCATGTCACAGCACAAAGGCAATCTAACAGCGGAAGAGGTGAACATAATCCTCCTCCTGCCACGACCACGCCGGCAAGGACAGGACGCTTTACAGACGTGTTGTTGATGGAGGACATGCAGAGCTTTTTAAGTCCTATGCATCGCCACAGCCCTTCGGGGTCCACCCTCAGAGAATGACTCGACCGTCAGGTAACAGACTACCTCGCCATAACTACAGATATCGACACTATGAGGAGCGATGAACCCCTTGACTACTGAGTGTGCACGCTTGCCCTGTGGCCTGAGCTATCCCAATTTGCCATAGAACTTCTGTCCTGCCCCGCTTCAAGTGTCCTGTCAGAAAGGACCTTCAGTGCAGCAGGAGGTTTTGTCACTGATAAGAGAAGTCGCCTAGGTCAAAAAAGTCTAGATTACCTCACCTTTATTAAGATGAATGAGGGATGGATCACGAAGGGACTGACAGTGGTCGATACATTTGACTAAAAAAGGCCTGATAGATGACCTGCCTTGAGCTAATAATGGTCCACAACCAAACATCAATTTTTCTGGTCGCTGCAACAATACCTAATTTTTGCATTTAAATTATTTTATTGTCAGAAGGCGTACAGCATGTAATGAAAAATAAAGCATTTTTTTGCATAACAGTTGTGCAAAAATACATATTTACAATAAAGACATTTTGTGAAAGTTAGCTGGCTATTCCTTCTTATTTTAACTTTTTAGGTTAATCATTTTTCTTATTTTTTACTGTGATTGCAATTAAGGAGATACCTAAAACTTGGTAAAACAGACAATAGTAAAGAGTATATCTGCAGGGAACACCAAAGTCCTATTAGCTATCATCCCTCCAGCAGTATTAGCTTATTATTTACAATATCTAACCTGGGCAATCACCCTTGGGTTACCCTAGGGCAGGCTTCAGTGAACGACCTCTCCTTTCCTGGGATGATTTTGCCGCCGATTGCTTCTGAAGGGTCTCCAGGGCTCCCCTACTCCGATCCTTCCCCCAGTGTCGCTTCAACCAGTAACAAATGTTTTATATTTGTAAAGCGACCCAATGATCACCCTTGATAGAGGTTTATCTTTACAAATTTTGGAGAACCAATTTAAGACCGGTGTCACCTGTTTCTGGGTCAGGGAGTGTGTGAAATGCCTCAGCCTACAGTAATTGTAATATTCTGACAGCGGTAGCTCATGCTTGTCCCTCAGTTCCTCATAGGTTAGCATCTGGCCCTTTACTAACCAGTCTCCCAGTCTATCTAGTTTCCTTGACCTCCACCAGTGTTGTGATGTTGTGCTCATGTGTTTCGGGGCCTGAGGGTGGTCAAGAATTGGGGTCAATTGGGTTTTACCAGGGAACAAACCCGTGTGTTTCTTGGCCCATTTCCAGTATGATAGTGAGTGTCTGATTAGGGGGTTTGGCGAGTTTTTAAGGCTCCGAGGCAATTCTGATAGCCAAGCCACCTTGTCCCAGGTTAAGGGCCTTAAAGTGTGGTTCTCTAAATACACACAGGCCGGTTGATGACATATAGAATGTGCTATTGGGAAGAAAGATAGGTAACGGAATAGGTATTAAACTGATAAATAGTTCAACTTAATACACCACTCCTATCTGGTGGCACCTTAGATTGCATGTGCAGTGCCCCAAATTCGAAGTGGGAGGTCCGACCAAGCATCTTTTTCCATCAGTGGAAGCACCCAGACTCTGACCTGTGTATAATCTTCCATGCTGGGCAGTGGAAGCCCCCATACTCTGACCTGTGTATAATCTTCCATGCTGGGCAGTGGAAGCCCCCAGACTCTGACCTGTGTATAATCTTCCATGCTGGGCAGTGAAAGCCCCCAGACTCTGACCTGTGTATAATATTCCATGCTGGGCAGTGGAAGCCCCCAGACTCTGACCTGTGTATAATCTTCCATGCTGGGCAGTGGAAGCCCCCAGACTCTGGGAGTCTGAAGAAGAGGAGTCAGAGTAGGAAGGTGGCTTTGAGGAGGTGGAAGACCAAACACAGCAGGCGTCCCAGGGGGCTTGTTGTCCCCTTTCGGGGACCCTTGGTGGCTGGGTGGAGGACAAGGCACGGGACATGGCTAGCTTGGTATCCAACCTTGTGCAAATGGGGAGTTTGCGGTTGTGCAAAGGGACTGTTTGCGGTTGTTTGCGGTGCATTAAACGGGGAGATTGGTCTGTTACTGTGAAGCTGGTGTAACCCTTACACTACCTGATCGATACAACATCATACCTGATGTTTTAAAGCATGTTATTCCAAACAATTTAGGAATGTTAGGTGATTTATGCCCTTTATGGCTTAAAACCAGACTCTGCATCAACTATGTAATTTTCCGTGGGAGTTTTGCCATGGATCCCCCTCTGGCATGCCACTGTCCTGGTGTTAGTCCCCTTGAAACAACTTTCCCATAACTATTGTGGCCAGAAAGAGTCCCTGTGGGTTTTGAGATTCGCCTGCCTATTGAAGTCTATGGTGGTTCGCAGATGTTCGTCCGTTCGCGAACATTTGATGGAATTCGCGTCCGCGGTTCGAGAAACCGAAAATTTGATGTTCGCGACATCACTAATATTGAAGTTAACAATTCTTCACATAGAAATTGCATGTTAAAAAAACATTACCTCAAGTTTACAATACTGATTAGTTTAAAGTTCAATATATATTTCAAACTTCATGTTAAAATTGTGTACGTTTCAACAAGGGTTTTTACTCTTTGCTTTCCTCTTGATTCAATGTATATTTAAGTTAACAATTCTTCAGATACAAATTGCATGTTAAAAAAACATTACCTCAACTTTGCAATACTGATTAATTTAAAGTTCAACTGTTCTTACATTCAAATGTTAATACTTTTAATACAAAATGCTTTAAGAGTTATTGTTCACCAACAGAACATTTTACAAAAATACACATGTTTAATATCACAATACTTACAACTGTCAAATATGTATATTAATAACTAAACAACTTTACAAAAATACACATCACATTGCCGTCATTTTTTGACGGGCAAGTCGCTAGTATATATATAATATATATATCTATATCTATAGATAGATATAGATATATAGATAGATATAGATATGTAGATATATAGATAGATAGATATATATCTATATCTACAGTATATATATATATATATATATATATATATATCTATATATATCGCCTTCTCTCTCACACTCCCCCTTCTCTCTATCTCCCCTCTCTTTCTCTCTCTTCCTCCCCTTCCCCTCTTTCTCTCCCTTTCTCTCCATGTCTCTCTCCCTATTCCCCTCCCTTCTCTCTCTTTCTTTGTCTCCAATTCCCTCTCTCCCCTCCTCCTCTCTCTCACAGCCCCCTCTCATTCTTTTTATCTCTCTCTTTCCTCTCCCCCCTCACTTTCTCTCCTTCTCTCTCAATTCCCCCTCTCTCTCCCCTCACTCTCTCTTTGCTTTCTCTTTCTCTCCATATCCCCCACAATCTATCACTCCCTCCTCTCTCCCCTCTCTCTCCCTCCCCTCTCATTCTATCCCTCTCTCTTTCTTTCACCGCCCCTTCTTTCTCTCCTTCTGTCTTCATCTCGCTCTTCTCCTTGCCCTATGAATCTCACCCTCCCCTCTTGCCTCTCCCTCCATGTGTCTCCCCTTGCCTCTCTACCCCATTCCTCTACCTCTTTCCCCATGCATCCCTCTCGCCCATGTCTCCTACTCTCCCTCCATGTCTTCCCCATATGTCTCCCCATTCCCTTGCCTTTCTCCCTCTCCCCATATCTCCCCCTCTCCCCCAATGTCCCCCCTCTCCCTCCATGTCTCTGCCTTGCCTCTCTTCCCCATGCCACTCGCTCCATGTCTCCTTCTCTCCCCCTCCATGTCTCCCCCTCTCCATCCATGTCACTTCCTCCATGCGTCCCTCTCCCCCTCTTCCCCATGTTTCCCCCTCTCCCTCCATGTGTTTCCCCTTTTTCCATTTGCCTCTCATCCTCATGCCTCTCCCTCCATGTCTCCTTCTCTCCCCCATGCCTCACTTCCCCATGCCTCTCCCTCCCTCCATGTCTCCTTCTCTCCCCCTATATGTCTTCTCTTCTCCCCCATGCCTCCCTTCCCCCCTCTATGTCTCCATATCACCGCTATGCTTCCCTCTCCCCCTCCTTGTGGACCGTCATGGCACTTATGTGGTTAATGTTAGGGTTTAAACAGCCCATAATGGTCATAATATACCCTTTTGGGACTGATAGGGTTAAATAGAGGCTTATGGGGGTCTGTATTGACCCCCATGAGCGACAGGGTTAATTAAGTGCTTATGGGGGTCTGTATTGACCCCCATGAGTGACTGGGTTAATGAAGGCCTTATGGGGGGTCTGTATTGACCCCATGAGTTATGGGGTTAATTAAGTGCTTATGGGGGTCTGTATTGACCCCCATGAGTTATAGGGTAAATGAAGTGCTTATGGGGTTCTGTATTGACCCCCATGAGATATGGGGTTAATTAAGTGCTTATGGGGGTCTGTACTGATCCCCATGAGTTATTGGGTTAATTAAGCGCTTATGGGGTTCTGTAATGACCCCCATGAGTTATGGGGTTAATTAAGTGCTTATGGGCGTCTGTATTGACCCCCATGAGTTATAGGGTTAATTAAGTGCTTATAGGGGTCTGTATTGACATGAGTTATGGGGTTAATTTTAGTTGCCTGGGGTTAATATTTTTTAGTGCGAGTTCTTTCAGGACCTTTATGGTCCTTTAAGGACCCGCTTGGCGGGAAATAAAAAAATTGAAATGCTGCGAGGTTACGATCGGTGCCGATCGGGGACCCCCACTGCAAGGGGTTAATGTGGGGGGCTGCCGGAGTCCCTAAGGACCCCTGCAACAAGGCGTTTATGTGGAGACACATAGAGGGGGGTTAATTTTAGGTGCTGCGGTCGGGATTAGTAATAGTGTGTGGCGGGCCCTTTTACTGAGCATTTACATTTTTTTAAATGCAGCGGGTGATCTTTGATCTATGTCGATTGGGGGACCCCACTGCAAGGGGTTAATGTGGGGATACCCCAGCATAGAGGGGCGTTAATTTTTTTTGCAGCGGCCGGGATTGTTAATACTGTGCCGCGGGCCCTTTAAGGAGCCGCGGTGGGGATTTTTTTTTTTTTTAATGCAGCGGGGGCCTGATCTATGCCGATCTGGGACCCCCACTGCAAGGGGATTATGTGGGGGTGCTGCAGGGGTCCTGATGGGGATGTGTATAGGGAGCAGGGGAAGCCTCATACGGCTGTCTCGGGCTGCTCCGAGGCAGCACATAGAGGCTTTAGGAGCCCCTGCTAGCACCTTTTGTGCTCGTAGGGATTCTTCCGAGATGTGAGAATCACTCGTAGATTTATGGCTGCGTGTGACTCCGTTGCTCTCACGGAGCCTATTCTCTGCCATTTTTCGTGGTCATCTCGCAAAGCAGGCTGCGAGAGATTCGGTCCTCGCAAACAGCAAAAAAACTGCCTTTTGCGAGGACCGAGAGAACTACGAGGGAGAATTTAATGAGGCCCTAAATGTATATACTTTACCTATTTGTAATTAATATATGCAGCAAGCAATGTGCTGAAGAGTTAACAATCTGTTTTGATGTTCCTGCAGCATACAATGTAGATTTGCACTGTTGTGGAGCTGAGGTGTAAGTGTCAGCAATGTGTGTAGTGTAAATAGGCTGTGTGTGCGAGGGGAAACCGTTTGTGTAGCTGTGTAGTTCCGCATTTTGTAAGTTAGTGTTGTAAAATGGCAGCGATTGTGTGTGTGGTACGCGGGTGTGGATGATTTTGCGTTCTTGCTAGTGTATTTTGTGCTTGGCAGTGTTTTGCGGGTTTAGGGGTCGTATAGCCTCGTTTTTTTCTCTTGTTTAGGTTTTTTTTGAGTGTCTAAACTCTGTAAATTGGACTTAAATTTGTGTGCAACCTGACTCCAAGGCTGTCCACCCTTGCTGTGTGCAATGTTTTTTTTTTTTTGTGTGTGTATTGTGTTTTTTTTATGTTTTTTGCTGTGCTCAGTTCGGCTGTATTTTTGCGTGCTCGTAATTTTTTTTCTCAGTCCCGCGGCTCGTATTTTTTTGTCCGTATGTAGTCATTGCGTGTTTTCGTTTTTTAAGTCCCGCTTCTGTGGCTGTTTGTAATTGCTTGTGAGGCGCCATAGAGCCTCCACCTCTGCAAATGCGGACCCTCATTGCAGCCGACGAGGGAGCCTCCACCTCCACAAATGCAGCCCCTCACTTTGTGAGGGTCCGTATTTGCTGCCTGCAATGAGCCTTCGGCTCATTGCAGCCGATGTTGGAGCCTCCACCTTCCGCAAATGCGGCCCCTGGCTTCGCATTTGCCGACCGAACTGCGTCCCTCGCTAGCGTGACGACGTTTCGTAGTTTGACAACTATTATATGTGATGATGTCTAGAATAGCTTACTGGGAATTTTTGTGCTTGATTTTGGTCAACTACTGAGGTTAAATCCTTTTTTGTGGTAGAAGAGGGGAATTTTTGTGAGTCAATTTTAAACTTGCTAATCCTTAGTAATTTTTGAGGCATATCATGTATTTTAACAGGATTTATGCAATCAAGTCCTAAATCAGTAATTTATTATGCCAATACATATTTACCTTCATTACTATACGAACAGATGCAAAGGTAAACCTCTGTTGAAATGCAAAACTATAGATACAAAAAGAGTTGTTGATGTGGCATCAGTAGCACACTGTGCAGTCAGATTTTGCAAGACTGAAGAACAGAGAAGAAATCAAGGCGAAAACAGCATATTTATCAGTTTACAAAGAGTGAAACACTGTTGTGAGATAATAAATATGTTATGAGAAAAATCAGTGATTCTTTGCAAAAAATATTTTTTGTAAAGTCTGCACAAAATATAACTTGTTATGCTATGCACTGCCCACTCTGCAGATCAATATTTCATTCTTTATCTGAATAAAAGTCTTTGCCAGTTAACAAAATGTATGTCAGTTTTGTAAAAACTATTGTTGCCTTCAGGCAGAGATACATTGGCAATCTTCTTGAGCTGCGCTGCAAACAAGTAAGTGATATTTAAGTTTCAGCTGCCACTTGGGTGTTGTATATCTAATAATTAGACAGAGCTTTGACCTCCACGGTAATGAAGAAATTATATTTTAATTGCCCTGTCTTTTTTCTGGACGCACTTTCGAAAGAACACTTGTGTAAGTGTTCCCAGAGTAAATCAGGGTCAATTTTGTACATAGTATATTGAGTCTAGATTCCCTATTTGCATACTAATAATGCAGAAACAAAAGCATGGAAATGGAGTAATGTTACAGTCGCTCAGATTCACTAATATCTGATATGTTTGTAATCAGGTAGAGATTATATTTTAGCTTTGATTGCTTACCTGTTCCCTGTTTATACACGTTGGAGGCCTGCTATAGGCATGTTTAAATCAATTCCAGCAACACGCCACACTTTATTCACTAAACAGTGAGGTAATATTGTGTCTCAACCAAACCACTTCACTGATTGCAAAATAATTATTCCTCTAAAATAGTAACAGTGTAAATTGAAATGAACAAACTGTAATGGAAAGCATTAACATAATGCTTATTTGTTAAGTCTATATACTATTTTCTCCATGATTTGAATTATAACATAATTCAGAAGTTAAATTAGAATATGCTTACACTGGGTTAATTCTTTGGCGTCCTCTCTTCCATTGTTCATGAATGGTGTTTTCAGCGCCAACAAATGAAGTCACATGAAGTCTAGTATACCCAAAGATGATGCAGCTTGTCAAGTTCTGAACGCAAGTATGTTGTCAAATGTCAACCTAATAATATTCTTCAGATAGGTCCGGCACCAGAATAAAAATAAACAGAACTTGTAACATATACTAGTTTGTATTTTCAAAATATGTTTATTTTTCTTTGATTTCAGGTTGTAATGTATGTATACTGTATATATATATATACATACGGTAGAATCCCGGTTATCTGGCACCCAACTAACCGGGACTCTCAAGCAACCGGCACTGGCATCAATTCCCCATTTTAAAATGGTTATGCCGGTTATGCTAAACTGGCATAACCGGCACTATCGGGCAGATCGAGACTGAAAAAAAAAAAGCTAACTTTTTTTCTAAGTTTTTTTCTGGGGACCTAAATGACCCAGTTTAGGTGCTAATGCCCTTTTAATTGCATTTTAAGGGGGGTTGGGAGGTTGAAGGGTCATTTAGATCCTTAAATTCGGGGACTGTGAGTGCTGGATAACAGGGTTTTTACTGAATATAATCACTACCTTTTTTTTAACCTGGCAACTAATCCATTTTAAATAAAAATGTATTATTATAATAATGATAGAACTCTTGGTATTGGGGCCAATAACCAACTCCCCAGCTCCAGTCATCACTCTTACAGTCAACAACTGCTCTATCAAACCTACACCCAGTGGTGTAGCTAGGGGGGGGAGGGGGCCTTCCCCCAGGCTCTCTCCTAGCCCCTCGTCTTAATCACCCTTTTCTCCCCACCCCATTGTCTCGACTCCCTCCAGTGTCGCTCAGCTATGTATGCGGGTCTGGGTGGTGGCTCCACCCCCTGATGGCTCCTCCTCTTCTGGGTCAGATGACTTAGAGGAGAGTGCAGGGGCTGGCAAAAGCAGGAGCCACCACAAACTCCAGCACACAGAGGTGAGAGACAGGGAAGATGGAAGGGATACAAAAGGGAGGGAGAGAAGGCGAGGGGGGAGTCAAGGGGGAAGGGGAAAGACAAGGGGAAGGGGAAAGAGAGACAAGGTTGGGGGGAGAGACAAGAGGGAAGTGGAGAGACAAGGGGGAAGGGGAAGAGAGACAAGGTTAGGGGGAGAGACAAGATGGAAGTGGAGAGACAATGGTGTGAGGAAAGACTAGTGAGGAAGGGAGCGAAAAGGGTGGGGGAGAGACAAAGGGGAAAGGGAGAGACAAAAGTGTGAAAGAGACAAGGGGTAAGGGGAGAGACAAGGGTGGGGGAGAGACAGGGGGAAGGGGAAAGACAAGGGTGAGGAAGAGACAAGGGGGAGAAAAGAGACTAGGATGGGGGAGAGACAAGGAGGGGGCATGGGGGGAGAGACAAAGAGAGAGCCAAGAGTGAGGAGAGAGTCAAGGGGAAAGGCAGTGAAAAGGGGGTAGGAGGGAGACAAGGAGAAGGGGAAACACAAAGGGTGGGGAAAAGACAAAGGGGAAGGGGGGATACAAGGGGGAGGGGAGAGATAAGAGAGAAGGGGAGAGACAAGGGGGAGGGGAGAGACAAGGGGGAAGGGGAGAGACAAGGAGGAGGAGCGAGACAAGAGTGGAGGAGAGGCAATGGTGGGGGAGAGACAAAGGGTGAGGGAAGAGACAAGGGAGGAGGAGAGACAAGAGGTGTGGGGATAAACAAGGGGGAGGCAAGAGAGAAGGGGGTGAGAGGGAGAGGCAGAAGGGACAGGTAAGAGAGAGAAGAGAGAGGGGGGAGAAGGAAGAGGCAGATGCGAGAGAGGGAAGAGGGAGAATGGAGGAGAGGGATGGGAGAGGAGTGTGAGAGAAAGAGGGGGTAGGAAAGCAGAGGAGTTTTAGGGGATTGAGGTGGAGAGATAAAGAGGAAGAAGATTCAGACAGCTCACCTTATATATTTTTTTCTGTGCTGGGTCCTCCCAGACCACCCTCTGGTGCACAAAAAAACGATGGGACTCTCTCTCTCTCTCTCTCTATATATATATATATATATATATATATATATATATATATATATTTAAATATAATTTATAATGTTTGCACATTAAACACAGTAAACTCGAGGATTGCTCTGAACTCAGCACTCTTTCCCTCACCACAACAAATTACTTACCAAATCTGCTCCTGTGAAACATCTCCAAAATGTTACTCATGAAACAGCAATACACCTAATTGATTCTCTGATCATTTAGATACTACTGTGAGTACTGTTACTCAACCCTAACCAGTCTTCTCCTTAAAAGTCTTTTTACACACTAATCCATCTTAAAAAAGCCTCTGCTAGGCTCATATATGTAACCAGACGTTTTTCATCTACTGTCTGGCTCTGCAAATCCCTTCACTGCTTCCCATTCCTACTAGAAAAAGTAAAAAATCCTGATAGTCACATACAACGCCCTCAACAACAGTGCACTCTCCTGCATATCAAATCGAATCTCCAAAAACTCCCCTAACCACTCTCTCCATTCTGCCAACAATGTTTGTCTATCTTCAACTGTCATCACCTTAAAAGTGGATTGGTTTTGAAGCAAGTTGGAATTCTTCCTGCATGTAAATGAAGTAATGCACTAA